>CM077001.1:69133688-69733688 GCA_039090855.1 Macrothele yani | reverse complement strand
GCCCAGTGAGTTGCTCACGGTGGTGGTTAATCCCCCAATTAAAAAAAGAAAAAAGAAAAAGGAAGAAGATGGAGCATCAACCTGTTTATTAAATGGCCAGTTGTTTCCCAAACAAAAGAGAGTTAATTGCACAGAAGCTTGAAGTGCCTCAACTCTCTCTTGTTAATAGTTTGCAAAACAGAAAAGACAGTTACACAAAGGAGGGAAGAATGATTGAGGGGGTATATTTACAAATACTCTGTTGAACATACATGAACATTATGGTCAGTCAGAGCAAAAGGTAGGGTTTCCATCATAAATTGCACACTGGATCAGCAGGAGACAAATTTCCCCTAATTTTTTTTTTAGGCACAATCTGAAATATAGCAAAATTGGCTGAAATTCTGGAAGAACTACAAAAAATCTGTAATAGTTACTAGCTCTGTAATATGTCAGACTTTCAGAAGATACAATACTGTACATGGCTGTGCAGATCCTTTCAAAAATATTTCATTAACAGCTGCAATGATTACTATGTAAGTTTTTTCAGACACAACCGTCAAACCCATTCCTGATTTTGGACCGAAATATTTGACAAAGCTAAAGATGAGGGTTCTCTGTTAGTCAATCAACTAGAACAAATAATTAGTTATAGAAGGAAGAACAATTGCTACTCACAGAGGTGGAACATATAATGATTCTGAACCATATAAAAGTAATTTCTGTTGATTTATGCTGAATAGATCAAGGCAATTTTTTACTAAAACACACATTTTTTTCTAAATTAATGGCAAAATTTCATGCAATTTGGAAGCTACCATCAACTATATATTAAAAGTCTGAAATTACCAAACAGCCTCCAAGTCTCAAATACAAGGAAATACTTCACTTTTATTTATATATGAATGAGAAAATTTGGAAGTATAGAATACATCCAGATGTCACTGAAAGGACAAAATCAGCCCTGAGATTTATAAAAAATAAATTCATAGGTGCTACAGATCAGTTTTAAGTTCCAACTGCAATTTTCTGATAAATTTTAGTCCTCTCTAACAAACAGTAACAAAAATAATGCACACAAAGTCACTAGAGAACAGCTTTCAAAAGACATTCTGCAATGTGTGTAACACTCCAGAAATTAAATATAACACCATAAAATGGGAATGTTTGTACTTAAACATTAATACCACATAATTCTAAGTATTTTAAGAAACAATAAAATGTGCACGATGAAAATAAGTACATTGAATTGTATTATACTTTGGCATAGCTGTTGCACAAGTCTTGAGATCAAAAAGTAGTATAATTGAAAAATCTGACTTGTATGTTTTATTTTTTGTATGATCTTTTTAGGATGTGAAGAAAATAGAGGAACACACTTAAGTTATGTAAAAGTTATATTATCAAAGCATCAATAATAGGTTAAAAAAGACACCAAAAAGATGTAAAAACGGGCAACTCGAATATTACCTTTGCCTCCACTTGAGAAAACACCTTAGCCAAACCCTGTTGGAAAGATTCAAAGCAAAACTATGCCATTTTCTGGTTCATATACTCTTTGCTACTGTGAAAGCTTGGAAATTTATCTTTCTTCCAATAACTGCAAACTGGAATCTCCATATATCATCTCCATGATCTGGAAATCCATACTCTTTCAAAATAAATACAACATTCATGAGTGTGGCAACCAATTACAGGAACCAAATGACAAAGATCTAGCAACATTATCTACACAGTTTCCAACCAAACTCTGGCTGAAAGAAGAACTAAAGACATAGTTGAAAGCTCCCATGTAAAATATAACTTTTATGTTCTTAAGGGCGTCCCTCTATTTTCTTCACATCCTTTATTTGAGTTATGTGTTGCTTCCCAATTCTCTCTATCACACTTAATCCTTTGTTTCACAGAGAGATATGATCTCTGTGTTTGTTTGAAGCAGCATGAAAATGAGTTTCATAGTTCCCACTGAAATGCTACATCAGATTAAGAAGAAGGTAGTGTAGAACACGCTAAGTTACATATTAAAAGTTTAAGGCAAATATATTTCAGCCATTACTATGGCCTTTATCAGTGCGATTATGATTGGTTTACGTTGCCAGATTGGAAAGGTAAGTTTTGTAATGGTAACTCCGGGTGACGTGATGCAATGAAGAGTTACCATTACAAAACTTACCTTTCTAATCTGGCAACATAAACCAATCGCAGTCGCACTGATGAAGGCCATAGTAATGGCTGAAATATATTTGCCTTAAACTTTTTATATGTAACTTAGCGCGTTCTACACTACCTTCTTTTAATTTGTTTGTTAGTTACGTGCATTGCCTACCACTCATTTATGCTGCTTCAGGTTAGGGGGTAAGTATGATAAAATCCTTAAAATTGCAGCAGGCAAAAGTGTGATCAAATAAGTTAATATGTTATAATTGAAAGCCAGCCAATAATGACAAGGAATAATAAGATATGTAAAGTAATTCTTTAATAACCATATTCTTTTTGTTTGTGATGTCCAAATGTGATAGTAAGTTTCAGGAACATTTACAACAATAGAAAAAAATTATATTGATCAAGGCAGGGATTCAACAATTAAATAAGCATGTGCTGTTTCCACTGCACCACCAAAATGGGACAAATGTTTAAATGTTCAGACAAAGTGAATTATATTATTTGTGATCTATGCAGGATTAACAATATTAACTTATTCAATCATCCTTTCACCTCTAATGCTTTCAAGGATGGTGTTCTTCAAATGAAATTTCATTCTTCATTTTTCAATAGAAGACTGGCATGCAGTCTTGATGATGAATGCCCAAATGCAAAATTTAAATTGCATGGACAACAACTTTTGTCTGAGCATGATGGATGCTTCTCTAGGGACTACTATGTGCTAACATATTTTGTCATCATTTTACTTTTTAATCTTATTTCAGTTACCTACAACATACTTACCTTCAAACTGAAGCAACATCTCAACAGCAAACTTTGAAACTCATTTTCGTGTAGCATTGAATGATAACAGAAATGAGAACTATTGGAATGAGAGTGAGATGTCCTATCACTCCATGAAGCAAAGGATTAAATATGATAATGTAAAAAACAACATACAAGTAAGACTTTACAACTTTACTATTTAATTGATGTCAAGATTCATACAGTAGCTATACTAACATATAATAAAATTCAATAAACTTATTTGTTCTACTTTTCAAGGAGTGACAATTAGGAGCCCATAATGTGTTAAGAACTCTCATTATTTACACACAGATCATTCCAATTGAATGCAGCTTGTGAAAATGCATAAATACAGCTAATTGAACAAAAGATTCAAAACAGACCTGATCATAATTACATTTAACTACATCATCAATACTTCAGGTGGGGGTCTTAGTGAGAGATGGGTTTGCCTCCTCGGAGGACTCCATGGGAAATAATGGCACACAGAACAGCAACAAGGGCCTCTGTGAATCTTACTCACTGGATCCAAAATCCAACTCACTGGATTTTGTTCCAGAATGCTTAGGATGAATGACCAACTAGAACTGTCAACTGTGGGCTAAGTTACCTGATTAAAAAGACACAATGATATAATTATCTGAACTCTAGTATGTATGGTAAACCTACCATATCCCATACTACCAGGATGGCCCACCACAGAATCAACCTGGAACTAGGAAAAGGCGAATCAGAAAGAGATCTTGGCTGAGTGAGTGTATGATTGATATATGGGATACTAGAGGTATAAATGGCAAGATGAACGAGGTGATTGAAGAAATTAATAAGTATAGATTGGATGTGCTGTATGTAAGTGAAACCAAAAAGAAGGAAATTGGGATAGAAGAAGTGAATGGAACAGTGAGTGTGTGGGCTGGAGATTGGACAATGTGAGCGGACAGGCTGGTGTAGGTGTGATTTTAAGTGAAAACTGAAGAACAACTCGATTTACTATAGCTGCATAAGTGAGAGAATTCTTTGGATTCGTTTGAAAGTGAAACTTCAGAGAGTAGTAATTGTTGTAGAGTATGCTCCTTGTGACTCAGGACCTTCTGATAGGAAGGCAGATTTCTGAAATGAGCTAAAAGCTGTTTTGAGCCAGTTTGGTGCTAAAGAGAAAGTTATAACAGCAGGGGATTTCAATGCTACAGTAGGTGTGCAGAATGCAATTTCTGATAATGTTCTGGGTAAGTTTAATGATCCTTGTGTAAATGATGATGGTGAAAGATTAATTGAACTCTGCATTGAGAATGGTTTGTGTGTATCTAATAGGTTTTTCAACCACAAGTATATCCACACGTATACTTGGGAAAATCGTACTCTTGGTCAAAAGAGTGCGATAGATTTTGTTGTTTACGATCAGCGTTTTAAACACTTAGTTGTTGACACTCTTGTGATGAGAGGTGCAGATGTTGGCTCTGACCACTGTAAGTTTAATGATTTTATAAACTCCAGAGAGAAAGAGAGAGCTTCCCATATTCTTCACGATCCACCAGGTGTCATTGCTGCCGTGGCGTGCCTGCTCTCCCGATATGTCTCCCATCGAACACGTCTGGTCGCTGATCGGCAACCGAGTGACCCACGGCTATGCCTGATGAACTGTGGCAACGTGTGGAAGCAGCCTAGACCGACATACCCTAAGCCCACATCCAAAGTCTCTTTCGTTCGATGCCGCGGCGTGTAGCAGCCGTTATTGCCAGCCACAAGGAGCCACACGAACTATTGATGTCTGCGTGTTCCGCAAGTCGCACGAGTCTGTAAGCTCAATCGTTTCATCTTTGTATCTATTGTTATGTGTCCAGTAAATCTGGATTTGCTATCTCGTGTCCTTCTTGGTGTTGCATTTTGGGTGGCCAGCAGTGTATATATTCCTGACTTTACCATTACACTGTATAAGTTGACTTCAAACATCAAAAATTGACTTTCGGTCTACTAGTGTAGGACGTTTGGCAACAACTGTACACACACACACACACAAACTTAAACACAAACTGAAGAGCCAAAATGTTACAAACAGTGCATCTTCATACAAATCTAAGCAACTGCAGGCAAATGATAGCACATGTGAAGGTCATCATAAATGGTATAAATAACAGTAACTAATAACTGAGCTCTGTAATCAGTGTTATACTTGTTCTTCAGATGGAAAAAACAGTGGACTTAACTGAGTTTAACAAAGGTCAAATTGTAATGGCCAGACAACTGGATCAGAGCTTTTATGAGACGACAAGGCTTGTGGGATGCTTACGGTCAGCTATAACAAGTACCTTCAAAAAGTGGTCTGAGGAGCAAAAACCATGAACCGCTGGTAAGGTGTGGGCTGACCATGGCTCACTGAAGATAGAGGAGAGCGAAGACTATCTATCCATAATGGTACGAGCCAACAGAACAGATACAGTGACTCAACTCACCAGTAATTTGAGTGCTGGTGATGGCACTAATGCGTCACAACATATATAGTACTTTGAACCCTGTTGAAAATGGAGTTGCGTAGTCGCAGGTCACTCCAAGTGCCCATGCTAGCCTTGGTTTGACATCGAAAGCACTTACAATGAATGGGCATGCATGCATCAAAACTGGACCTTGAATGACAAGAAGAAGGGCTGATCGAATGAATCTTGTTTCCTGTTGTACCTTGTGGACAGCTGGGTACATGTGCATCATTTACCTGGGGAAGTGTTGGCACCAGGATGCACTATAGGATGAAAACAAGCTGGTGGAGGAAGTGTAAAGCTTTGGGCAACATTCTGCTGGGAAACCCTGGGCCCACTCATTCATGTGCAGGAAAGTATGAGTAAACCACCTATTGAACATCATTGCAGACCAGGAACATCCTTTCATGGCAATGGTATTCCCCTCTAGCAGTGCCTTTTTTCAGCAGGATGTTTCGCCATGCCTGTTTGAGAATGGTTCACGGAACATCAGGAAGACTTCCAGGTATTGCCCTGCTCTCTAAATTCTCCAGATACCAATCTTCTTGAGAATCCGTGGTTTATGTTGGAACAGAAAATCCGATCTGTGGCAGCTCAACCACGTAACTTACAAGAGTTCAAGGATTTGCTGGTAATGTATTGGTACCAGATACCACAAGGCATCTTTAGAAATGTAGTGTCCATGCCTCACTAGATAAAAGCTGCTTTGGTGGCAAGTTGAGGACAAACATCATATTAGGCAGGTGGTCATATATTTTGGCTTTTCAGTGGATATGCAGTGCTAAAAATGGAAATTTTGAATGTATGCTCATATTTAGCTAGAAATTTGCTGGAAAAAAATACCTTCGCCAGGAAATCTTCAAAACTGAAAAAGTAAAAATAATCCCCGAAAGAAAAACTCCTTGGTTTGAAAATGTAATTGACAGTTCCGTGGAATACTATTGCACCATAAGTCAGAAACGATGGTGGTTGGTTAGAGTTGATTGGCTTGTGGACCAATGCAGGCACTAATTATGCTACACTGAGGATGGGGTTAGACTTGTTTACAGCGCAGTTTCTACCCTGGGACCAATGGATTAACAAGACTTCCAAACCTATGCTGATCATTAATGATTCTGCTGGATTTTGACCCAGAACTTGAAGGTTCTGAGTCAAGAAGGCAGCCCCTTCCAACAGAGATTCGTGAAGTAGAAAGTCAGACAATTAGAATCTGTGCAATCAGAATGAATATTCAGTCTTAAATTAATAGCAATCTTACCACCCTCCAGAAGAAAAAAAGTCCAAAATGGAAAAAGTTTATACTCACTGCTGCAAAACTAAAGAACAATAACATTTGTGTTTAATCTATCAATTTGTTTGTTCTATGAAGAAGCTCTTCAGATTGAACATATCAATTTAATGATATAATAAAAATTACAGACATCATTAGTTGCATGATCTAGGGCTTGGGCAAGATGTGGTCATGCCTATGATTAGCTTCATTTCCATCCTTTGAAAGACAGAACTTATAAGACCATGTGACCCCTAACCTTTACAATTCTCACACAGCTATTTCTCAAGGGCACGGGGCACATAAGGCTTATACGTTTAAGAATGTGTGCTTGTAAGTCAGGTACAAAAAAAAAAAAAGTTATAAATAAAAAAAAAAATTCTGCAGTTGCCACTACTAAAGTTAGTGCCAGTGTGTAAATTCTGTGTAAAAAAAAGTGCCGGTATGAAATACTAGGAAAAAAAGTGCTGGTATGAAATACTAGGAAAAAAGTGTCGGCATGTCTTACCGGCATATACTGGCTCATTTCACGCACTGTGTATATGCACAACCTAAAGAGCTGTTTAAGTTAATTTTAAAGTTAAGAAATTTGTAAAGCACTACTGAGACAAAATGGGTGATAAAATCAGTTTAAAGAGTTTATCTGACTTGAAACAATTTCCTGAAAGGTGCAACAGCAGACTCAGCAGGAAAGCTGCAGAAGTTACATTCCAGGATAACACAAATATTAAAGCTATCTGAAAGATCTCAGTGTGGGTTACATTTGCTTCAGACAAGATTAAATAGTTTGAAATCTGTTTTCATATTGTCTACCAATGAGAGAGAGAGAGAGAGAGAGAGAGAGAGAGACAGACAGAGAGAGAGAGAGAGAGAGAGAGAGAGAGAGAGAGAGAGAGAGAGAGAGAGAGAGAGAGAGAGAGAGAGAGAGAGAGAGAGAGACAGAGACAGAGAGAGAGAGAGAGGTGGTGTGTGTGTGTGCACACAACTCGTCAGAAAATTGTCTTACACTTTACATTTTACAGATTGCTTCATTCTTGTACAAATTGCAGTGAATGGCTTCAAATCAATTTCCAAAGGGGGGCTTTGCTTGGCAGAAAAAAACCCAGTCGAGAATGTGCATGTGACCTTGAAGTTGTATACATACACAAACTGCAATTGGTGCCAGGATGAAAATGTTGTTATCATGCAGGCATAAGAAGAATAAAAACAACTTTCTTTATTTGCCATACATGAGACTGACAAAGAAGAAAAGAAAGAGCTGATTTTTTTAACCAGGTGAAAAATTTGAATGGGTAGCATTAAAGTGTGAATATACTGCAGCATGAACAAGACAGAATTGTTCACTGTAATTAATTTATGTAAATATTAAACTGGAGCACATCACTTTATTCAAATTATAAAATTGCAATTCAAAACAATTTAAAATAGTTTTAAAAGACACTGCTTCAAACACAGTTTTCCTCGCTTTGTTTTTCTTGCTAGAACATCAACAAGTTTCCACTTGAGAGCAAGCCTTGCTTTCTTCCCAGCAAGCTCCACAGCCACAGTTGTCTTTTGTTGATTCTGCAGCCACACAGCCATCATGTTTTATTTTTCTTTCTGCTGATATCTTTCCCATCCCATTTTTTGTCTTTTTTCTTCTTTTTTTCATGTCTTCAGATGATAATAATTCCATCCATCATGCTGAAAGAACTTTCAGTCTGATGACAATGAATACATGATAACAAAGCTTTCACTATTTTAAGTAAATAACTTTGAGAATATGAATACTTTTATCAAAGCTTTCACCATTTTAAGTAAATAACTTTGAGAATATGAATACTTTTATCAAAGCTTTCACTATTTTAAGTAAATAACTTTGAGAATATGAATACTTTTATCAAAGCGTTCACTATTTTAAGTAAATAACTTTCAGAATATGAATACTTTTATCAAAGCTTTCACTATTTTAGATAAATGGTGTAGCTTTGGGAATGTGGTACTTTTTTAACACCATGCATATTCTTACAAATGTTCCCACTTCATTACCTCTGTTTTTAAAAGTCCCTCCTCCTTATCAAGCTGAAATACAAACATTTAAGGAAGAAAATAACATTTAACAACAACAGAGGGTAGAGGGAACATTGCTGGGGAGAAAATGTTACTATCACAGAAGAAATCTTCCCTCTGTCCCATTTCCATTTTTGGAAATTTTTCCTTCCTTTTCAAGCTGGAATACAAATATTGTATGGGATAAAATGATATTTAACAATACTAGGCGGAAAGAACATTGCGAGAAAAGTAAAATTATGATTACAGGAGAAATCTTCACTGTGTCTAACTTTTGTTTTCAAAAGTTTTGAAAGATGAAATTTTATTCTCACAAGGAAAACAACCCCCGTCCCCCTTCCCTCTACACACACCACCACCACCACCAATCCCCAGAAATCTCTGTTCAGTTATGCTTCAATCTTGAGAATGACTCAATGATGACAGATTTACAGGGAAATTTTTGCTCCATCTACCATTTGTTTTTGGAAATGTTCACAGTTTCAAGCTGAAATGCATACATTATGCAATAAAATTGTATTTAACAACAATACTGGGCAGAAACAACATTGTGGGAAAAAGAAATTACAATTATGGAGAAAATCTTCACACCGTTTAACTTTCGAAAACAAAAGTTTTGTAAGATGAAAAACTGTCCCTAGACAGAAAACAACCACCTCATTCAACTAATCCCCCCCAAATTTCTCTTCAGCTTTGCATTGATCTCAAGAATGACCCAGACGATGACACACAAAAGGGGGAGGGGGGATTCCGTAAATCTACAGAAGAATCTCATGCATGATTTGTACATTATTATTGTTCCAGTGGCAGATACAATATTTGGTGGTGACAAATCTATGCCGTCATATCAACATGGTACTACTATGCTACTGGTCTTTCACACATTTCCTAGAGTTTGGTAAATTATTTTTTACCTACGATTTATAATAATACTGGGTGTATTTTTCAACCAATTTTCTTTTTTATTTTATAGCTGTACATTTAAATAGAGTCTATTAATACAGGTTTAAGGAACATTGCTTTACTGTGCAATAAAACTCAGGATATATAAATTGCACCTAAAAAGTTATACCTAAGCAGCAGCAAGTACAATTCCATCATTCAGCTATTTTCCAATAAATAAATGAATACATGAATTTTCATTAAAAGCAAAAGATATTATTTTGTAGAATATGTGGAGAAAATAATAACAATTAAAATACCAGTCATCTCAGGAAAGTCACTATATTATACAGAGATGCATTTACAGAAATAGAAATGTGCCAAATTAAAGTCACAGTGTACTCATGAAATACAGTGTTTTTGTATGATTGACATCTATATAAAGCTAAATAACACATACTTACATAACTAGCATTAAATTACCTGACATGCACTGTGTTCATGCATTTAACACCAATTTCATACTCCAAACGACATGATTCCATGAAAGTATTCTTAACACTTTATGACAGACATTCATGCACTACTAACTTCAAGAAGCTGCTCTGCCTTCACACATACATACACAGGTCTTACTATCACACCACAAATTTGCAACAAAATGCACACACATTGGATTTACTTTATAACATACATCAAGACAGTACATGATACTTATGACTTTGTGGCAGCAAGGCTATGACCTGTGAATACAGAGAAGACAACCACCATAACTACCTAAAGATGACATCCACTGGGAGGGAAATAATTACCTCTCTCACTTTCCCTGCTCTGACGACCTGCAGCTGCATCAATGATGTCATGTACAACCATTAAATCTAAAAGAAAATTGCCATGTAAGATTCAGAACCAAATATATACAAACAAACAAATAAGTAAAAAAAAATTTAAAAAATCTCTTATAATGCACTGCATGTAACCAGAATTCAGAGAACTAAGCAAGAGTAGAAAATAACCATTACTATGTAAGCACTGAGTTGGTTTAATTTTTAGTAACATGTATATGTGAGGTATATCTACATATCCATCAGTGTCTGTTGTCAGGGATAATTCATGCAATGCAAATATGGTGCACCAATGAGAATATTTACATTACAGCACAGCCAGATCTTGAAAAAAAAATTTCTTCTGAGTCTTATTTTTTTTTATTTAGTAAAAATAACTATGATCATTAAAATCTGAGGAATCTTATCACTACTTCATATGAACATCGTGTAGTTGTTTTCTTCTTACATAGTAAAAATGGGGCTTCTAAGTTTCTTATTATGCCTCTCCTTGGATATTAGAATTTTTCTTAAATTAGCCTTCTGTTAAGATGAGTCTGTAATCTAATATCTGTGCTGGCACCCATACATGACTGCATTTACAAGACTATATAAGCCATGACTGTATTGTTCTGATCACCCATTTTAATAAAGCTGGAGTAATTTTCAATTCCTTTTTAGCATAGCTTTTAAAAATAAGCATTTTTGTAAGTCAACATTTTGTCCACACATAGGCTGACATCTTTATATGTATAAGTTGCATGCAAAAAAATTAGTTTTGCATAAAATAACACCAGCCATAAGGAAAATTATCCATGCACTTACGAACTTTTGTGATGCACAGTTTTCACCCAATTTTGAATAAACCTGTATTTGTTTGACATGATGTCTACATTCCTTGATGTTGGATGATGCATTCTTTTTGAGTTTAATAGTTGGAACTTTATAAGCAAATCTTATAGTGCATGTTTTGCTTTGCAATGGCACATATGTAGTTCTACTGCTGGTTAACACAGATTTTTATTTCTGCAACATGATGAAAATTCATGTGCATGTTTATATTTGGTCTGATATATCTAAATACACTTTCAAAAATTATTTTTGCATCTGATACTCATAATTACAAAAGATAATTTTGATGCATTTCCCAGATGATGTAAAGTTATCCCACTCAGTAGCATAACTTATACGGACCTGACTAAAAAAACTTCTTAGCTTGTATTAACTTTGATCAATACAATCCACATAAGTTCTGATTTTTCAGACAACTATTTTTTTGCTATGGAGCTTTGCAGTGTGCTAACATTTGAACTACATGTGTGCTTCTTAAGCTCTCATCTGGAATATTCTTTTTGTATCCAATGGCTGTATGTGAAACCACAAATTTTTTTAATGCATTTTGTGGCATTTAAAGAGCAACATTTTCATTAGATGAAACAAATGTAGATTTTCAGTTCAACAATATGTTTCTTAGTTTCTCCAGGACAGAAGGTAAAATGGCACTTAAAAAACTGACTAGCTTTAACTGTGATCAATGTTATTCATACATTTTCTGATTTTTTTAATATTTTTTGATGCAATGCACTGGTTTCCTTAAGACAATATAACTATATCTTAATGTTTTGCCCTAAACCTGTGCTCCAAAGTTTTACTTTAAAAAGCATTTTGGCAACCAATCACAGTAATCATACCCATGTTTTTCATGCATTTTTCTAACTTTTCTGACACAAAATTTTTCTACTTAGCACTACTTCAATTTTTTTAATGGTATCTCAGCTGCTACAGTGTCACAGTGAAATAATTTTATTAATATTTGCTAGTTGGTAATCATGATGAATACAATCAAAGTGTGATTTCTGATTTTGCAGATGCATATTTTCTCATTAGGTGGCGTAAATTACACAGTGTACTCTTGTTGATATGGATATTTGTTGGGCTGTCACTTTTGTCCATATTAGGAAGAGTCTGTACTAAAAGGGGTACTATAAATTTATTTCAAAAAAATTTCAGTGATGTTATAACTCTAAGCTTTAAGTGTCATAGGACTTAGCACTGTAACTCAAAGGCAAAAGTATAAAGAAAATTGTATGTATGAATTTCAATAACTTTATAAAAATTATTTTTAAAACTTTTTTTTTACTTATATTTTTTATTTTATAAATTAACTTATTCATGTCCTTTAATTAAGACTTTAACGAATTAGTCAGTTGTGATACTGGTGGACAATCATAGTAAGAAATATTAATGAATCTCAGAATTATGGGTGTTTTATTAAGGAATAAAAGGATTTATTTATAAGTCAAATTTTTGAGTAGTACCCCTACCCTTCCTTGGGACTAGCTGTATTCCTGAGGGAGGGTACTGCTACTACTTGAAAATTTGATGTATAAATAATATCTTTTTATTCCTTAGTAAAAGAACCCATCATTTTGAGATATTTGTAGTTCATTAAGTCTAGGAATAACAATATCATCAATTATTACCAAGTGAGAGATATGTTACTTTGATATGTTGTTTGCTACCAAGGAGTGCTCCATTAGGCAACTATGGCCCTACACAACAGCAACAAGGGTCTCTCTATGAATCTAAGAGGCTGACACAGTTAGTGCTGTCTGACATTGGCCAAAAGACTCTAATTCACTGGGTTTTATTCCAGATCCCTTAGGTGGTATGACCAACTGGAACCTTCAACAGTGGGCTGATACCCCACTGATAAAATTTGACAATTTTCAAGACCCAAAGAAAGTATTTAAATGAATAAACGGTGGGATATAGCAGACCTACCACATTTGAGAAATCTGATCCTCCACATAATTGACCTAGAACAAATAAATGGTATACGAGAAAGAGATCTTGGGAGTGAGTGTATGCTTGGTGTATATAATACTAAAGGAATCAATGCAAAGATGAATGAGGGGATTGAAGAAATGAGTAGGTATGGATTGAAAGTGCTGGATCTAAGTGAAACTAAAAAGAAAACAATTGGGATAGAAGAAGTGAATGGAATGGTGAGTGTATGATTTGGAGTGTGGGACAAAATAAGATGACAAGCTGGTGTAGGTATGATTTTAAGTGAAAAGATGAAGAAGAACTTGATTCACTATAGTTGCATAAGTGAGAGAATACTTTGGATTCATTTGAAAGTGAAACTTCAGAGAGTAGTAATTATTTTATTGTATGCTCCTTATGACTCAGAACCTTATGATAAGAAGGTCAATTCCTGGAATGAGCTGAGAGCTGCTTTGGGTCAGTTTGGTGCAAAAGAGAAAGTTATTATAACAGGGGAGATCAATGCTAGGGTAAATGTTCAGAATGGGATTTCTGGAAATGTTCTGGGTAACTTCAATGATCCTGGCATAAATGATAATGACAAAAGATTAATTAAACTCTGCATTGAGAATGGGTTGTGCATGCCTTAATAGCTATTCAGCCATAAGTATATTCACACCCATATATAGCAGAATCGTACTCTAGGGTAGAAAAGTGAAATAGATTTTGTTGTGTGTTTATGCTCAGAGTTTGAAACAGTTATTAATACTGTATTATTTGTCATATGAAGAAAGTTACAGTAAAACCTGTACCCTATTAACTTCTTTGACATTTCACATTTTTCTAGTGTGGTCGTCCCAGGGGTCTTCTCAATAAGTTCTTTGGGGAACACTGTCTCTCTATGTACTATGTATCCTTATATTCGTTATTATCCATACTAATTATTTTGCATTTGAAGTTCAAAGTTTAAGCACATTACAGTAGCATTATTAGCATTAGAAGATAATTTCACAGGGAATTTAACATAAAATTTGCAGATTATGATTTTAAAGAGCTTCAGCACATTTCAGAACTTTCTTTTTGACAAACTTTTTCATTAACTGGGAAATCAGGTCTTACAAGGCTTTATACAGGAAAGGTACCATCGGTTTCAGAGTCTGGAACTTTTTAAGAAACAGTTCTAACATTAATTGATGCAACAAATGAAAAAAATGCCAACTTTCCAATAATAAGTTTATCCATGCAAGCTTTTACAACTTGATCTCAAGTAAAGGTATTACGTAGCGATCGAATACTATCTATGCACTTTTTAATGTCTGGGAAGACCTGAACAGCTCACTGAGAAACAGCTGCATTTTCCACCCATCTGACCTAGCAAACCTTCAGAGGAAATGCAGAACTTCCAGTAATGGCAAAATAATCAGTACACCTATGCATTAAAGTGATATTTAACAACAATACTGGGCAGAAGAAACATTGCGAGAAAAAGAAATTAGGATTATAGGGAAAATCTTCACTCCATTTAACTTCCGTTTTTTGAAGGTTCTGAAAGATGAAATATCATCCCTAAACAGAATCCCCCCCATGTTTTTTTCTTTTTTTCAGGTTTGCATCAATCTCAAGATGACACAAATGATGACGGAAAAGAGGAATTTCACGAATTTACGAAATAATATCATATGAGTAAGGAGTGACTAAGAATTGAAAAACACAAATTTTATGGAAAATTAAAGTGAAAAATCGCTACTGTGTTGCTCACTCTGCAGTGAAACAATTTTACAGGGCACGGAAATGGCGCGGCTTCCACCGCGGACAGATTAAGTACCGATTTAGAAATTTAATTTCGTTTAATAAAAGGGAAAGGGGTGAAAATGATTCTTCTTTATTGATTAGTATTGAAAAAGTATGTATTAGAAATAGGAAAACGTACATTTCATTAGAAAAAAATCTTCAAAAATAGGAGGTCGCTCCTTTTTACTATTACCGAAGATATTAAAAACGAGGAACATGATCAGAAAACATCAAAAATAAAAATATAGTCAGACATAAAAAAATGGAAACGGAAAAATGTATTATGCGGAAACAAAAAACGACGTGACATTTTCAACACCCAAGAAATATTCTCAAAAATGGTTAACAAGGGTTAGAATCTTGAAAATAAATTTTTCACAGATGTTTTCTAATGTTATTTCACTGGGATTTTCGATTTCCATAGCATACTCAACGTTTTCCATTGTCCGTAGCGGGTTGACGATTTCTATGGTATACTTGAGGTTTTCTGTTGTCCGTAGCGGGCCAACGATTTCCATGCTATACTTGATTTTTTTTTTTTTTGATTGGAGGTTTAACGACCGCCGTGAGCAACTCAATGGGCTATAAGCAGTCGCCCGTCCCTAATTTAGGGTCACTGGTTCCAGGGAAGGGAGAGAGCCAGTGCCGTAAGACAAACACAACATCCATGCCTGACCGGGATTCGAACCCAGACCCTTACGGACGAATGATCAGAGGCCAACGCCTTAGACTACTGCGCCACCGGGGCGGCCTGGATATTTTCCATCGTCCGTAACGGACCAACGATTTCCATATCATACTCTATATTTTTCCGTCAGATTGACGATTTTTATAACAGACTCTACGTTTTCCGTTGTCTGCAGTGGACCGACGATTTTCATATTATACTCAATGTTTTTCGTCATCCGTAGCGGACTAATTATTTCCATAGCAACTACATAAAACGCTTAGTACTTGGAATTGCTGAATCTTTCTTTCCACCGCATGGTCTTACTCAGTGTCAAGCGGAACAGTGCAAACGGAGAATGTAGCGTGCCGAAGTACCGACGATGACGACAGGGCACGGCGGTTCTGCCGCAAAATCTGCCTTTTGTAACAAGATGGCACAGAATTCCCATCTCTGGTAACTGCATACGCATTACGCAAAAAATTGTCAGTTTAATTTTCCCTGACTTTTCCAGGTTTCTGCTAACAAATTTATTTATCCCTGAGTTTTCCCAGTTGGTTAGCAACCCTGTATGAGTTAAAATAATTTAAAATCTATTTTTACAGCTAAAAGCATCTATGTACAATATTGTTTACATTTTACTTCAAAACTATTTCTATATACTTTGACAAACTCCCAATAAGTATATTTGGCACTTGAAGCTTTTCATATGCTAACACACACACATCCTCAGAAGACAATAAAAAACTCACACCGTCACTGACTGCAAGCAAACACACGTGCACTGAAAGATGGTTCACTATAAGCCTCTCCTCACATACTAAAAAACAGTTGGCTTCTTACATCATGCATGAAACTGTTAACATGCTCTTGTGCTGCCATCTATGAGACTGGTAGGTATTCAAACATAACTTTATTTTAATAATAAGCGTAAAAAAAAATGACATTTGAAAATGTCACAGCTAGAAATATCAGAGAGTGGTTGGAAGAACACGATGAAGACTTCAAAGTACTTCCCTGGCCCCCTGATTCCCCAGACTTAAACACAACTGATCATCTGTGGGACCACCTCGATCATGTTGTTCACTCTATGGATCCTCCACCACGCACCCTCCAGCAGCTGTCAGATGCACTGCAGTCAGCATGACTCCACATACCTTTGAACACCTTCCAGCACCTCATTGAGTCACTCCCAGCCCGTCTAGCTGCTGTCTGAACTGCACACGGCAGTTACTTTGGATATTAGCTGGTGGTCACAATAATGTGGCTCGACCGTGCATGTATATGAAAGTGTGGATGTGTGATGCCAAAATAGATAATACTGGTTTATGTATAGGTAATTCCCATGTGTGCAGTGGATTGCTGTATGCTGACAACACAGTCCTATTTGCAGAGAGCAAATGTGAGTAGCAAAAAAATGGTATTCCTGTTGTACAAATTTTGTATGAAATTCAAACTGAGTATAAAGAAAGTAAAAAACTACAGTTAAGATTTTTAAGCAAGGAACTGGTAGAACTAAATGCAAGAGTCTAAATAGAGATAAATCACATGAATGATTATGAAAGAAATACGGGATTACGCCATATAATACAAATTTTGAAGCTGACAATCCGATTTTTGGCGTAAATGTGACAAGGATGGTAAGTCAGATAATATCCGAAAACTGGAAAATTTTCATCGTCCTGGAGCGGGACTCAAACCCGCGTCTCCCAGAAAACGCCCGGGTATGCTAACCACTACACCACTCAGAACGACCAAGTTTCAAGTTTCCGATCAATTTGAATTTAACCATCACAGGATTCGCTAGTCGAAGCAACCGGCATTCATGTTTAGCGAATCTGGAGGTTAAGAATCTTATCCCGTGTTTGCCTGGAGAAGCAGATAAATTATGAAAGAAATACGAGATTACGCCTCCAGGATGATGAAAATTTTCAAGTTTTTGGATATTATCTGACTTCCATTCTTGTCACATTTACGCCAAAAATCGGATTGTCATCTTCAAAATTTGTCACATGAATTAATTTGCATGTTTAAAAAGCATGTTTGACACAGAGAACAGATTAGATGGTGAAATTAGTAGGTGAGTTATTTCAGTTTTGAAAGTCTTATTTGCCTTAGGAGGATCTCAAAGTACTGAAGAGTTTTTAAAAAGGTATCAATGACTGCGTATGAAAGTGTAATTGTTCCTACTCTGATGTACAGCCATGAAACCTTGGTAAGGCCGAAGAGACAAAAAGCGATTTATGTGCTGGGTAGATGCATATCTTTGGAGGGTGTGTGTGTAGCAAGACACATTCTGATCATGTGAGGGATGGAGATGTGTTGTAGATGTATAATGTGAAGCGAAATGTTGTTAATAAGGTGGAGACAAATATTCTGAAGTGGTTTGGCCATGCTGAAAAAATGACTGATGAGATGATTATTAAGAGAATTTATTCAGCCCAAGTGATAGGAAAGAAAGTTAGAGGAAGACCAAGAAAATCATAGGAGGTCCAGATTCTGGAATGTCTGCACGAGAAAAGATAATGAGTATGAAGCACAAAAGGCCTTATGATTGATGTCAGTGAAACTCCAGTTTTGTGTGAGAAACTAACCTCTGAGCCGCCCCGGTGGCGCAGTGGTCTAAGACGCTGGCCTCTGATCATTCGTCCGTAAGGGGTCCGGGTTCGAATCCCGGTCAGGCATGGATGTTGTGTTTGTCTTACGGCATTGGCTCTCTCCCTTCCCTGGAGCCAGTGACCCTAAATTAGGGACGGGCGACTGCTTATAGCCCATTGAGTTGCTCACGGTGGTCGTTAAACCTCCAATAAAAAAGAAAAAAAACTAACCTCTGAATCTCAGAGAACTGTTTAATGGAATGTATGTATGAATGTATGTATGCATGTATGTATGTGTGTGTGCATGCATGCATGTATGTATGCATGTGTGTATGCATGTGTGTATGTATGTATGTAATTAGTTGACTGCTTCAAAATTGTATGGATGTTAGAATAAATCTATGGATGGTTAATGAAGAACACAAAGATTAAAACAGAACCATTCACTTACTTTTCTTTCTAAGAAAATTGTGCACAGAACTTATCTTGATAATACATAATAGCAAAAAATTAACAATATACAAAAATTCAAACAAGAAATAACCTTTGCATATATGGATATTGAATTTAGGTTGACAAAATGAAACTTATTTCATACATTAAAGTGTGACAGAAAATTGTAAATAAATGTATAACTGCAAATGACACTGCCATAAGCTGCATTGGTTGAAAAATATAAAAATTATGTTATTTTTTCATGTTTTTTCCTTGTCATTCATCACATCACAATATGATATTCTAACTGACAAATTTTATGTACAAGCTGCCTAAGTCTTAGAGAGAAGTGTGTGTGCTTAATTATTACTCTCAGATGAGCCTAGGTTCAAGTTCTGGATGAAGAATGGATGCTGTGATTGTCTTACAGCACTGGGTCTGTTCCTTTGCTGGAACCTGTGGTCCTAAATTAGGGATGGGCAATTGTTTATTGTCTTACGAGTTGTTCATGGTGGTCGTTAAACCTTGAAACCAAGAAGGGGGTTCAAATTGTTTGGAAACCAGTTTGTGAAATAATGCTGCATATTCTCACACGATACTGCGTGCCCAACCAACCAACATGACTCCTTGTTTCTTTGAATGAATAATCATATTTCCATCTATTCATTTATTGTCTAAAAAGTAATAATATTTTGGAAATTCTGGTGGACCCCTTCTTCAATTTCTTGCGTAACAATCTCAGAAAATAATGATGACACTGATGACCCCATTGGTGCACCATTTGTCTGCCAATATATTTTGTTACAAAACTGGAAGTAATTATTATTGTGTACGCACCTCAAAATTTCCACGTTCTCTCACCAGCGATAGTTGTAGAATGCCATTCTTATAAAGTTTGCTCTCTATAATATCAATTGCTCCCTCAACAGGACAGGGGTATTTGGAAACATTGCCTTAACATCCATGCTTGCCAATTGGAAGTCAACACCTCAAATTTTGAGGGATTTAAGCCTTTCAATAAACTCCAAACTATTAGACAGACATTGAGTGTTATTCATGGAAGTGTGGTATCAAAAATTTGAGTAGCTTCCTTTCAAGTTCTGTGAGGGGGAAATTGTTTTTAGCAACAATTACACATCAAGGTTCCCCTTCCTTGTGCGTCTTCAACTTGCCAAGAATCCGAGGAATTCCTGCCTCTCTTGGATCCTGTGCTTTACAAATTATATACACCATAACAATTACTTCCAGTTTTGTAACAAGGTATATCAGCAGACAGCAGGTGCATCAGTGGGGTAACCATTGTCATAGTTATTTTCGAAGATTGTTATGCAAAAAATTGAAGAATGAGTCCTAAATTTCAAAAATAGTATTACTTTTTACTGCAGGTATGTTACTGATACGGTTTTTCTTATTCTCTTCCATTGCAAATGACCAAACAGATAAAGTATGGGAAGCTCTCTCTTTCTCTCTGGAGTTTATAAAACCATTAAACTTACAGTGGAAATAGACAGAGAATTGACATTCCTTGATATATCAGAAGAAGAAAAGATAGATTTCATTATCAAGTACACAGAAAAACCTCATACATTCCAATGCTTATTCCAAATGAGTCTTTTGGCCACAAAAGATTCCAGCTTTCAAATCTTTTCTTACAAGGGCATTTATGCACAGTAGTACTGTTCATTCAAGAAAAAAAGAATTTAAATTGATTTTTTAAACAGCCAGGATATTTGGATATAAATCTGCCACCATTAAAAAAACTAATTTATCACCATAAACATAAAAAACCCAAACTCAAGAAGAATATCTTCTATTGTGGGAGACTTCCATTTCAATCACGTAACAATACAATTGTAGAAAAGGCCCGTTTAAATAACAACACTGATACAAATTTTGAAGATGACAATCTGATTTTTGGTGTAAATGTGACAAAGATGGTAAAGTCAGACAATATCTGAAAACTTAAAAAATGTTGTCGTCCTGAAGCGGGAATCGAACCTGTGTCTCCCAGATAGTGCCTGGGTATGCTAACAACTACACCACCCAGAACGACCAAGTCTTAAGTTTCCAATTATCGTCCTATGGTAAAAAAAAAAAAAATTAAAGTTTTCGGATATTATCTGACTTACCATCCTTGTTACACCAAAAATCAGATTGGCATCTTCAAAATTTGTATTATATGGTGTAATCCTGTATTTCTTTCATAAACAACACTGATTTTAGCATTGCAGTCAAAAGATAGAGATATTATCATTAATAACAAGGAACACTTTGAAATCCCAGACAAGTCTGTAGTTTATAAGATTCCAATTTTGCATAATCAATAACTTCCTAATAAAAATACTGCTACATGGGAAATACAAAAAATTGGGCTTTGTTACACTTTTCCAGCATATAAAAAATTGGAAGAAACAAGAAAATAAAACTTCTCTGATTAAGTATTGCTGTAACAATGGGGGAATCCCAGATTTTGAAAATATAACTCATTTGCAATCGATCGACGGAGAAAATGTTACGATAATTAACACAGCAATCGGACATCGCCGAATTGACTGTAATTACTGTTTCACACATGAATTAAATCACATCAGAAAACTTGAAAATTTCACCGTCGTGGAGCAGGAAACAAACCCTGCATATCTCCCGATTTCCGTTTTTCAAAGTTTTCTGATGTGATTTAATTCACATGTGAAACGGTAATTACAGTCAATTCGGCAATGTTCGATTCCTGTGTTAATTATCATGACTTATTTACCACTTATTATGAGAAGAATATTTCTTCAACTCTGAATAAAGAAAATGCTATGCTTGGCAGAGGCTGTGGTAATTGAGCGAACAAAAGACTGCAACTGCAATAAAAATAACCCAATTGATTTGCTGTAACTGTGGAAAATGTTTGCACAGGAAGAACAAAATGGATATAAAAAAAAAAAAAAGAGGAAAAACAAGGATATATTGAGACTCAGTTGACAGAGATTTAGTAGCAAGCAAAAGAAGATCGGTGTGCAACTTTTTTTGGTACCAACTTTGACTATGACGAAGCAGAGGGTATGAATACAGATGGGTGTGGCAATGTTGACAGATAGGCCATGTTTTATTTAAGGTCAGATGGGAAGTAGTTAAAAAATAATTCAAGGCTGTCTTCCTGATGACGATACAAGATTAGTATTGAAATGCAAAACAAACTGCAACCTACTGTTTTTAACAGGTTTTAAATTGAGAAGATTTGTTTCATGCATTGTGTTTTATTTAAATTTATTTTCGTGTTGGGGTGCTTTGATTTAAGGATACACATTTCTCAACATTTAAATATTTTTAATTCATTATAGTGTACTTAGGAGAAGGTTTCGTTATAACTTTGAAACTCTGCGGTGTGCTTCTAGGGACTTAGATTTTGGCAACTCAGTTTGACTGCCATTAGGGAAGTGCTTTTGTGAAGAAAATTGTTTGTTTGCCATAACCCTAAACTTCTCAAACAGTGAGTAAGCTGCAAGTAGCATATTTTATGAAGGTTTTTACTTTGAAGTTCCAGAATTATTTACAGTGCATTGGTGCATAAATTCTTCTAGATTAACATGTACAGAGTTCAATATATGGAAAGCTTTTTTCAATGAAATATAGCTTCTGAACAGTTTTTACTTCCAAATTTCTTTTTTCAATATCCCTTTGATATAAAATAATTAATACAAAAAGGGGATATAATGTAGTACACTATACCTCCTTCTTAGTATTTGAAACGTACACTCAAAAACACAAAATATTTAAAGCATTATGCATCAATAACTTATATGCAATTACTTAGATCCATTTTCGATACCTGAACAATGAAAATTCTAATAAAGGAAGAGGAACAACTTGACAAGAGGAGGAAATGAGAAGGTAATCTTTATATATATATATATAGCATACACTAATACACTATACTGACAAAAATCACCGGACACCACTTCAAAAGCAACAGCAAACGAACAGACCTGCTATTTTGTTAAGATGTGTGGTACAGCTGCAAACGGTATAAAAACAAGCCTGCAGCTGATTGCGATCATATCGCACTGTGAGGTTGAGTGAAAATGTTGCGGCGGGAGAGAACTGACTTTGAGAAAGGAAAGATTGTTGGGTGTTACATTAGTGGGTTGTCCATAAGAGATACATAAGCATTTAAACATACCCAAGTCAACTGTTTTGGATGTACTGAATAAGTGGAAGATACATGGCGTGCCTGAAGCAGCAAAACATACCAGCAGACCAAAGAAAATCAGTGATGAGGATGTCGAAGCCTCAGGTGAGTCGTTACAGCTAGTCAACTGAGTACTTACTGCACAAGACCTCAGTGTACAGGTGAGTAAAAATGCTGGAACTTCAGTATGTACACATACCATTCACAGAGAACTTCATTCCATGGGTTACTGTGGTCGTGCAGCTGCTCATAAGCCTTTCAACTCCACTCAGAATGCTACTTGCAGTTTAGCATGGTGTACAGAACATTTATCGTGGACCGCAGATCAATGGAAATGGGTCCTATGGACTGATGAATCCAGATACATGATTCATCAGTCAGATGGCACTGTGTGGGTATCGCGGAAGCAACGGGAACGCTATTTACCACAGTGTACTGCTCCTACGGTCAAGTTTGGAGCTGGCAGTGTACTCGTGTGGGGGCGTTTTTCGTGGTATGGTCCCGGCCCATTGGTTATCATGGACAAACCTGTTAACCAGCATGCCTTACCAACTCTATGGCAATACTATGAAACTCAGCTTTGTTGGTACCAGCAGGATAATGCACCAAGCCATGAAGCAAGGACTGTTACGGCATGGTTTGACGATAATTCCATATTGTTTGTGGACTGGCCAGCACAGAGCCCTGATCTTAATCCCATGGAGCACCTATGGGGTGAATTAGAGCGCCGCATAAGAAGTTTGGAACCAAGGTCTACTAATAAGCAATAGTTAGCGGCAGCATTATGTACTGAATGGAAGCGCATACCTATCACTTTGTTCCAAAACTTCGTAGAAAGCATGTCTTGAAGGGTCAGTGCATGAATTAAGGCTAAAGGTGGACCAACACTGTATGTCAATAAATGCTATGTTGTGTTTCTCTTCTAGGTGCCCATTGACTTTTGTCAATATAGTGTATACATGGTGAGCTTAATAGTATCAATGTTTCCCACCTTTAGCTGAGTCTGTTCGAATTTTTAAAATGTAGTTGCAATTTATGGAAATGTAAACAGATAAGTAATTCCACAAAGTTTGATATTCTAGTGAGTTTTTTACATGTCAAACCATGTCCTGCCTTTCTGGTGTATTGTGATCAATTATAACTTATCAACGGAACGAAAAATTCCCATCTATTATCAGGAATTAGTGTAAGGCTTATTTGTCAAGAGTTTATATATCAAGTTCTTGATCAAACAGCAACAATAAAAAGACATTACAGTAAAGAAATTCAATCCTTTACTGACAAGCTGTAGAATATCTACCAGGATATATTGATACTTTATGTAAAAGATGTGATACTTGGATATTTTTGACATGGGCCTAACTCAGAATAAAGTATCATGTAAGCCTAATATGAAGAACCCTAGAACAAACCATGATAGTAAGTAGCCATGTTTGACTGAGTTGACTGTTACATATTTATATGCACTTATAATGTTTTTAAATAAATAACACAAAAAAGGCATATTTTATTTGGAGTTTTATTATGAAATACTTAACTCGAGATTTGATGTTAATATAAACATGTCGAACAGAAAGCGAAATAGTAAATACGTTTACTATAATATATTATAATTATACTACAGAATTTGTTGCACTCATTGCTATGATATTTTCAGTCAAATGAATCTACAATAAAAATGTTTGACCATGAAGATGTGAAGGCAGTTTAACAAAAGAGTTAGTTGGAAGCTGGGAGTGGATGCCAGGTGATTTTTTTTTTTTTTTTTTTTAGCCTTTTTAATTTTAATGTATATAGTTATCTTAAACTTTTGAAAATTTTAAGTGTTTTTAAAGTAAGTAAAGTTTTTTAAATGAAATAGTTTTACCAACTGCACCCATGTGGTCATATTTGAAGGTCGCAAAAAAGACTTAGTTCCAAGTAATTTTTTTGTATTGTTTTTGGAGTTGAACATATACATTATTGTACATTAAATAATAAATTAAATAATTGTTCTTTAAAATTTATGAAATAATACATAAGGCTGAAAGCAAACTGAGTTCATGGATAATGGATAACACATGCCCAAGAAAATATACTGTATCTAAATAATGCAAAGATAAAAATAAGTGATGATATTGCTTTTATGACTTCATTAAAGATGGGGCTTAATGCTTTAATTGTTTTGTAATCCCTTTGATGTTTAACATTTTTACCTGGATTTGATATTTAACATTTTTAAATTAGAGTTCCTTTATGGCCAGTTTCTCTTTTATACACCAACCTAATCCTGTTTTATTAGAGGTGCTCGTAATTCTTAATTTCTAATGTGCGTTTTACCAGAGAGCTTTCACTTGGTAATTGATGACTCTCCTGCACATGAAAAGCAAACAACTATATTCTATATCTGTAATAACTTCTTGTTGAAGTAAAGTATGTTTCTGTTTTGTTTTGTTTTATGCAAAAAAGTTTAGACAGAAATATCATGACCATTTTTTTACTATGTATTGCACTATTTTGAAAGTTGATAAGAAAAAAAAAGTAATATGTGCACACAGTGTCTAGCAATAGTAATTCAACGCCTAAACAAATAAATGTCTTTCATTTAAAGAATGATAATGAAGTTGCTTCATCATCATTATAAACATTATTGGATGAACATGCAGTAATAATTTTGGACCATTCTTCTTTAATCCATCTTTCTGTTACAGCACTTTTTAAATCATCAGAGTGAATCTATAAACAATGGCTTCACATTTTTGTCCATTAATTCAACAATCTACCATTTACAAAAAAAAAATCTTTATAATTCTTCACAGTTAACTTTTCCTCTTTTTGTCACACAAGTGGGCTGTTTACATTGTCAGGAACATCAGAAAACTGCAGTTCCAGTGATGTTTTTTTCTTAAATAATATTTTGTTTACAGTTTAAATTTTCATTCACCTTCATTCTATTTCCCTTTTCTTTCAACATCTTCATGATTTCTTTTAATTTTACATAAAATGAGTTGAAAAAATCTAACTGCACGGCAGTATTATGTTGTGTAATTTTTGGTAAATTATCATATTTTTAAAGTAGTAACTTTCTAGATCCTTATATTTCTTAGGCTCTCCTCCCATCATTAACGAGCATTAAAAAAGATTCAAAGTACTACTTTTTATAAAGGAACAGTACCATATGATTTCAGCCAGAAAACACAACACTGCCTAGGAAGGTAAGCATTTCTGTAACAACATAAGTATGTAGTAACATTCTCAGGGCTGCCAGCCTATGACACCCAAGAAAATAGTTGCTTTAGTAGCCACTAATGGTAAAAATAGTAGCCTAAATAGTAGTCTTAACAACTTATGTTAATGACTAAAATAGTTGCCCAAAAAGTGTATGAGTTTTAGAATGTAAGTGCTCCACACCAAAAAAAAAAAAAAATGTTTAATTTTTCTTATTTATTTCAAACCACGGTGACAAAATTAGCACATGTTCACATTTTTTTTTTGGGGGGGGGACCTAACACACACACACACACACACACACACACACACACACACACACACACACACACACACACACACACACACACACACACTACCAAAAGGGCATCTTAAGTTTCAATATAATGCTACTCAAGACACTCAGAACTATAAAGGTTATGAAAATTACACCCCTCCTCTCCCAAAAAATATTCAATTATATATCAAAAACTACCTTGATACAAACTTTGGAATTACAAAACACTTCCTTCTTTGTCATTGTTCTGGAGGTCAGATGTTTTCATCTGTATCAAGCCAGTATGGAGAGCTTTCTTCTGCATTTGTGGTTGGTAAACAAATCAAGATTTTCCAAGTGGGCTTCATACACTGTGTTGAAAAAATTGTTGTGTATTTCTTCTTTTAAAGGCCATAGTTGTGGTCATTCAGTGTTATGATGATCACTTGTTTTTGTTCTGTACACATAATAATCGTAGTTATCTGATATGAGGTATATCAAAAATCTCATTCGAATAGATGAACATTTGGAAATATTTCAAACTTGTCTTTTGTACAACTATGACAATAAATATCAAACACTGTGAATGTGTTTAATATGGAACAAAAACACGAAGCCTAGAAACTAAAAAAAATGAAAACTTGCAGTTTACTATCATCAGGAATGGAATGGGTATAGTGTAATCTCCCTCTTCAATAATGGAAACTCTAACTCATATGTAATAATAATAATGGTGCTTTACATGATTTTGAATTATGTTGTAAAAGAGTACATTTTTTTTATTCCCATATTTGAAAGGTAAACGTGAAAAACCTGTCTGAAACGTCTTCATTTCATTAGGGCATGGACAACTGTCTTACGATTCAAGCTCAAGTCTGTGTAGGTCAGGTATAATTGATATGAAGTATTACACTGACATACACCTGTCTTGAAAATGTTACAGTCATTCTTCACAGTGTTCTTGATGCTTTTGAGACAAATATAAAGAAATTACTTTATCCTGTAAAATTATTCAAACTCATAATTACAGAAATAAGAAAACAAAAATTTGGCTTTCTTCTCATTTGGTTTACTTTTATAACAGCAGGCAGTTAAAATCCCTAGATGTTAACCATGATCGATTTTCAAAGCTCTAACAACAGTAAAACTAAGATTATTCTTACACCCACTGATGACAATAATAAAACCAAAGCTCAAATTTTTTGAAATGATTATAACTCTTCTGAAAATTATTGTCATGGGACATCAAAAACTTTTATATGATGCCCCCCCCCCCAAAAAAAATATGTATAAACAAACTGTCTTTTATCATTTTGCAATTTTTTTGGGGGAGGGGGAGTCCTCTTTAAAGTTTACATTATTCTTATACCATGGTAGCAATTTGGAGGAGTTATATGCAGTAAATTTTTTCAAAAAATTGAGTGCGAATTTATACCACTGCATCAGTGCATATAAGGGTAGGCTTAACAAGAAAGCTTCCTCATTAACCTTAGATTTATTCCTTTTTTAAGGTTTTCTGCAGAAATGCATCAATTAGGGAGGATTTTCTTTTATGAACTACTCTATTCATTTTTAATGCTTCAAGTTCATGTTGTCTTCCCTTTTGTTGGAGTTTCTCTGATCCTTTTAGAATGCCATGTGCAACTCGTATTGCAGGTATGTTTTTTTAATGCTTGCTTTAGTCTCTCACTGGCTTTTTTAAGCACAGAGTCTGATGATTCTTGTACTTCTCTTTTTTCTTGTTTTCCATAGTTTGCTTTCTGCTCTTCAAATCCTTTATTTAATGAAAAGGAAATAAAATATCTGTTTATTGACGTATAAATATTATTAATAAAGCATAAGCTTTCAACACTAACGGGTGCCTTCTTCAGACTTGTTCGTGGTTAGGCAAGACAAGAGGAATAAACAATAGAAAATTTTAAAATAAACGTGATCAGAATTTGAGAACGTGATATGTTGCGTCGGGTGCATGCGACAACGAGAGATGTCAGCAGAAGCGTTCTAAGCATGAAGAAATGTGCGCCATATTTGGGGAAGCTTAAGTGAGACATCATTGCAAACCACAGGGTTAGTCAATATCTCCATGGTTTCCCTGATAGCAGTGCCCCTGGCGATAGTATAAGGAGCAATTCACTTTATCTGGTTCCACTTCGGGATGGCGGAATGGGTAACCACTTCTCTGGATAAGGCGGTTGTCAATCTTCCGTGTGAGACATCCTGCTTGTGTTCGACTAGTCAAAGAGTGAAAGAGCATTTTGTCATTCCAATGTAATGCTTGGTGGTACCATCCATGTATTCCAATGGTATGGAGTACACTCCCACATCAGTCACAGAGGTATGGGTGTTCCAGGATGATAGCAGGTGGCATGATATTGATCTCGGTGAGCGTATCCCAAAGCTAAGCCCGAGTTTCTTTAAGGTGTTCTGCAAGAAGTAGGTCAGGCCGGGTACATAAGAGCAAGCCCCAATGTATTGCAGAAAAGGCTTGGTATGGCAGCTACCCGGGTTGGAGAAAACAGCATCGGCGTTCTTGATAATGTCCTCGATCACTTGCACACTGTAGCTGGCGGAAGAGGCCAGATCTCTTAGCTTGTGGACTTCAAAGTCTGGATGCAGTGTTCGAGGAGAGAATAAAGGCACGTTTAGCCCCATGTCCGAAAATGGCTAATTTGTTCGTTACAGGTCCTATAGAGGTGGGTAGGATTACATTCAGGGCATATGTTGGCTTGTAATACACTTTGGTTTGGAGGGATCCAGAACGAGATTTCTTGATTAGGACGTCCAAAAACCAAAAACGGGAGACTGCCATTGTCCTCACACCCCATGGTGAAACACATATGTTCTGGTGTAGGGAATTAATGAAAGCAAAAAAAGAGTTCAGTTCATCAACTCCATGCTGCCAGATAAAAAATACATCATCGACGTACATGCGCCATATAACAGGAGCAAGCTTAGCTCCATTAAGAATTTTTGATTCCAGCAGTCTGAGGATGGCCTCAGGTTAAGTACAGCAGATAGTGGTGAGCCCATGGCAACCCCTTTGGACTGCTTGTAAATTAGGTTATTAAAACAGAAAAAATTTGATTCGGTCACAACTTCTATTACATAGGAGATACCCAGTAGTGAGTCTCGTGAGAACATTGAAGAATCAGCAAGTGCTCGCTTCAAAGTGTCTACTGCCTCGTCGACAGGTACTGACGGATAAAGTGCCACCACGTCAAAACTACCGATGATATGGTGCGGAGCCACAGTGAAGTTCTTTAGACTTGTGACGAAGTCACCCGATGACAACAAGACTTGTGGAGGCAGGCAGGAAAGCTGTTAGGAATGTTACAGGTTGACGCTCGAGCGTTTCCGTTTTAATAACCTAATTTACAAGCAATCCAAAGGGGATTGATGTGCATTAAGTGCTAATTTTATTAGTTATTTGGTTATTAGCACCTTTGCAACTTGGTTGTTATACATTTTTAATGCATCTCGAATTGTTAGTCTCTCATTCAACATCTTCTCAGACATAGATACCTTTCCATCTGAAAGAACTCTTTGTAATACAGAAGAGCCTCTCTCAACATCAAAGTTGCCATGTGATAAACCAAGGCATGCTTCCACAACTTTAGCCAAAGATGGATATTTCCAGTCTCCAAATGTCTTTTGATACAATATGTCTCTCCAAAAATGATCAATCCTAATTTTGCTGTTTGGAATAAATTCTTATACATACAAGTACATCTATACTTAGACCCACGTGACTAGAGGAACGACCTACTCAAATGACAAAAAGTATTATCTCGTTATTTTTAACAGATACGCAGAAATGTCTCGCCAGGGTTTTTTTCGATTACCACTTAATTTTTTTCGTTATGAACAATTCCTAATTTATGTTAAACAGTTTGTAGATGATAAAAAGTGAGTTTAAATGTCTGTTAGCAAAAACATACATTTTCCATGTCATTTGGAAAATAAAGCTGTAAAAACAATCACACAAATTTATTTCAATGAACATATCATTCATGAAATTCTAGGTATAAAATTTTCGACTTGAAATTGATACATTTAACTGCAAATAAACTTCAGCATGCACAGAAAACGACAGCCTTTAACATGGCGAATGCAAGATGTGTGCTCGCTCCTGGCACTGCCGTACGGAAATATCTGCCGTATTCCAAACAGAAAAACGGGACACTTTTTCGGCGGAATGTCTTGATTTGAGTAGGTCGGTCCTTTAATCACATGTGGGTCTAGTCTATACTTGCCATTGACTTCTCTCCATCATATTTGCAATAAAGCAGAAAGCAAAAAACTGAACAAGACTTATCAATAACGATTCGCATGGTTCCTACGCTTTTTCAATCATAAAATTCCAGGACTTTTCCAGGACATATGATCCAAATGCTCTTACTTAAAATATAGTGAAACCCTACGTCTGTTCAATTTGTAACCTACAACAAACAACTTCCTACACGCTTGAGCAAACTTAATACAGAATGTTAAAAATGATGTCTGCTGCAGCTAATCAGAAACTTAGAATCACAGATAAATACTGAAATACCAAAACTGTCACTGAAAATGTGACCAGGTTTAATATCTACTAAACTTTTATGTACAGATATGATGAAGACACTATCGTGCTGATTGATACACAAATAAAGAAGATAGCTGTCTAAGCACGAACACTTTAGTTCAAACCAATTACAACACTCAAATGAAGCTAAGACGTATCACCGGTATCAAAAGTATACACAGTTAAAACCATGACGACACAAATAACTCATTCCATTGAGGTTTAAAAAGGTTTAATGTTAAAAACTTGCGAGATCTTTCGAACCTACGACTTATAGGTTCATCATCAGGCACCAAAACTCGCAAGGTGCACATGAAACGTAGTGGTTATATACACGTGTGGTTATGGGCAAAGACCGCGCATGCGTACAAGTCGGAACAGTATGTGGTCATAAAATACATACATTTAAAATAACCTCCATCCAATATACCAGCACCTTGGCGATACCTACTGAAAAACCAAGAAACAAGATTAGACAACCATTGATTTTATTGTACATATATAAAACTCAGGCGAGAGAACTTTGACCTTCATTTTATATTTCTTATATTTATGACAACCATTATGTGTTTTTTACCCTACAGGTTATTTTAAATGTATGTATTTTATGACCTCATACTGTTCCGACTTGTACGCATGCGCAGTCTTTGCCCATAACCACACGTGTATATAACCACTACGTTTCATGTGCACCTTGCGAGTTTTGGTGCCTGATGATGAACCTATAAAGTTGTAGGTTCGAAAGATCTCGCAAGTTTTTAGCATTAAACCTTATTAAACCTCAATGGAATGAGTTATTTGTGTTGTCATGGTTTTAACTGTGTATACTTTTGATACCTGTGATACGTCTTAGCTTCATTTGAGTGTTGTAATTGGTTTGAACTAAAGTGTTTGTGCTTAGACAGCTATCTTCTTTATTTGTGCTTTTATATACAGTATACTACACTGATTTTGAGAAAACTTTATTTTTATACTTTGGTTTTAGCTCAATTATTGAAGCAAATTACAGAATTAAAAACAACAACATAAAACTCAAAAATACATAGGTACGTGGCATTTCTTTTGAAATGCTTTCATATACCACACAATCAATACATAAAATGCTATTTGTATTTAATTATTTTGAAATAATGCTTACATTGGAAATTTAAGGGTAAGGGAAGGTGAAATATCTAGATCTTTTTCAAAGGACCAAAGGGATTGTTATTTCTTAAACATATAATCATGGGAGCAAGTATTTGTGTTACATTTTATTTAGGAAAGGAATTTTCAACATAATATCGATGCTGTAGCTATGTTTTTAATTTTTACTCGCCAGCAACCAAGTACGCACAAAAATTTCCAACGTGAAATGAAAGAGAATAATGGGAAAACCTTATGTCCAAAAGCTGTGTGCAATTGTATTCATTAGTGATCATGGCAATTTAACTGGGCATGATTAAAAAACTAATTATAGAAGCTCAGAAAATACTAAGAAAAAACTAGATTAAAGTTTCTGATATTAGAAAGCAACCTGATTTTATGGCAAATTTTTATATAAAGTATTCATCACAAAATTTCAGTAAAGGTAAAATAACCCCCCCCCCACACACACACACACACACAAACACACACACAAATCAACTATTTACTTCCACCAGTGGCTAAAAAATATGTTACGAAAATTAACAAATGGCGCAAAAAACTTTCCCATAGCAGAAGGAAGGTATTAAAGAAGACAAAAATATTTTTAAATCGATCAGTTAAAAGGAGAGATACAGAGGGAAACATGATATAACTATGCGTTTCAGCAGAAGAATTTTGCATAATGGAAACAGGAGAAAGGCATTCTTCATAACAAAAGCTATGCTAAGGAAAAAGAACTTTTCAAATATGTCTCCCGGAAGCAGAGATAGCCAGAAAAATGTTTTGGCCTTTACAACTCCTAGGGGAAAGTAGTACATTATTTGAAGAGGATCTTCTTATTGTAACAAAAATCCTATTCACTCTCCATCTTTATTATAGCAAATGGCATACAGTAAAAAACGAAATTTCTCAATATGGCTTTTACAGGCATATGAAGACAGAAGTATGTAAACAGAAGTACACAAACACCACCTAGTGGCAGAATTGTGAACCACAAACCTCCTCAAACACAAACACAAAGTATTCAATAAGCTAAATGGTATCTGGTGTTAAAAGAATATTTTAAATCGGACATTTAGAAGTACAGATATTAAGAAAAATAGATTAAATATTTGCGCCCCTAGCAGCAAAATTGTGCATTATTTTGTGAAGAAAATACAAATAAGGAGTTTTCATAGTTAGGTATATGATCAAAAGAGAATATTTTTCAGTCAGATTTTTAGTCCGCAGATATTGCTGTAAAAGGAAATGTTAGCTTATGCCCTCTAGTGGCGCACTTGTGCATTAAGAAATATTTGAAATTTTATGAGAAACATTTCGCACCGAAAATGTTCTCCAACAAAGAAAGAATTTTTCGAAACGGAGATATGGACAAAAATAAGATATGTGTACGCCCCTAGTGGGAAAATTGTGCACTATTTTAAGCAGGAAGTATTCTCAAAAGTTTTCTGAGTTGAGCGGTATCGGTTCACGGAAGAATTTTTTCAATCGAGTTAGTTAGTTAGTTGATTTTAGTGGCGCAAGGGCCAGGTTTGGCCAAAGAGCACCAGTCACAGAACTATCAGTGTGAGATTTTTAAAAGTGGGGTGTGATGATTAAGAGCAGGCAGATTTGGTAAAGGTTAGAAAAGAGAATGGTAGAAGGTGTTCAATCGAGTTTCCAGCTCAGATTTTGTTGCAAATACATCAGAAGCCAAAATAAACATTTACACCCCCTGGTGGCCAAACCATTCTTTACTAGAAATGAGAATTTGTAGGCAAAACATTTCAACCTCAAGAGCTGTATACTACTCAGGAAGAATTTTTTCAAATCGGACTTTTAGAAGTGGAGATATTCCAGGGAAGGAAGAGAGCCAGTGCCGTAAGACAAACACAACATCCATGCCTCACCGGGATTCGAACCCGGACCTCTTTCGGACGAATGATCAGAGGCCATCGCTTAGACCACTGCGTCAACGGGGCGGCTATGCATTATTTGAAAAAGGGACTGTAACTAAAATAGCCTTTGATATAAATGTCATCAAAAGGAAAAATAATTTTTTCGATTGGATATTTAGAAGCAAATACAGTATATGAAATGAAATGCATTTTAAATTTGATACGATCTCCATTTGCGCCCTCTAGCAGTGAAGGTGTGCATTGAAAAAAAAAACACACACAAAAAAACAGAATGAACGGATCATCATTCTCATATTCCAAACTTCCCAATACAAAGAGAATTTTACAAACAAATCGAACTAATAATTGCAGGGATATAGTCTCCCCGGCGGGACAGACAAAGTGATAACATAAGCATGATGCAAAAGATGCTAATAACGCAGCTTCAGTCCTAACCAAGAAAACCGATAGCACCCCCCTTCCACTCACACACATTTTGCAGGGGATGGGGAGGGAAATTTGTCAGACATAAGTTATGTCAGTAGAAAAATCCTCAACTACAAAACATTGTGCAGGGACAAAAAGGCAGGAATGGATAAAATTCCAGGACATGTAACAGAATTTTAGGACATTTCCAGGACAAAATGGAATTCCAGGATGTGTATGAACCATGGATTCGACATATACATATCTATATCAAAGTTGATATTCACGTGTATCAATATTAAAACTGATGTTATACAAGCACATCGATATGCGCAACACATTTTTTTTTTTTTTTTATTAGTAGCCTTACAATTAAAATAGTTCAAGGTTTTTCTGAAAATAGTTGCTTTTGGCTGTTTTTTGTAAGAAATAGTAGCCATAGTCATCTGTCATCAAAAATAGTAGCAATAGTCGTCTATTTAGTCACCACTGGCAGCTCTACATTCTCTCTTTCTACCAACCCTATTTTCTCTCTTCTGATTCAAGACTTTCACACAGTGCTTTCAACTCTAAATTTAAGTGATTTAATAAACATTTAAAAAACAAACATTAATTAAACTCCTACCTTCACTAAAGCACCAACACATGACAAGAACATATATATATATTTTTTTCCTCTCTTTACCTCATCATTAGTCTTACACCAGGTCATGAAAATAACAACTGAAACACTAATTACAATAAAGAATTCCCTGGGTATTTGAGTATGCATTTGATAGCATTATTTGTGATTATATTAAGTAGCATCTACTGTACATACATACATACATACATACAGTGGCGCACCCAGGAATTCCTGTTGGAGGGGGCTAGATATATATATTGTAGTATACGTACAGAATGTGCATGTACACACACACACACACACACACACACACACACATATACTGTATATATGCATGTATATCGATGGTTTGTTCTTCTGGCAATATGCCCATTCCATTTCAGAGATTTTACTCTGATCATGATGTCTTCTACTGTTGTCATCATGATCAGAGTAAAATTCCTGAAATGACAATGGGCATATTGCCAGAAGAACAGACCATTAGTGAGTGTGTGTGTGTGTGTGTGTGCGCGCGCGTGTGCATTGTACCAGGAGGACAACCATATTATCACCGGAAACTTGAGTTTTGTTGAAAATGAAAAGCTTAGGAATTTATTAGAGTATGGCTCTAAATTCAGACCTTCCTTCACAATTTCCAAAGAAAGGATTCTTGAGAGCTTCACTCAAGATGTTAATAGGTACATAGTAAAAACCAGTTTAACGTACAATCAGCCTATTGAGGCCTTCGCAGAATGGAAATATAATATAATCAATAGCTTCACCGGTGAGTTGGCAGGTCTGGACTTTTGTTTCGACAGAAATCTCTTTTTCTCTGGAGAAGCTAAAAGGTCACTCTCCAAACTACAAGACCAATTTATTTTTACCACTACGGATAAAGCTAGCAATAATTTTGCAATTATCTGTAAGAAGTTCTATTTTGAATTGTTAACTATGGAACTCAATAATAGAGTAACATACGAGCCCGTAAGTTATTCTACCAAGCAGTTAGAAAATCGGTTTAAGGCATTCTTCAAGAAACTTAAAATTCCACAAACTAGAAGATATGAGCCTGAATTTCCATTTCTTTTTGCAACGGTTAAGTTTCATAAGGATCCTGTGAAGTTCAGGTTCATAGCTAGTGGAGTAAGGAGTCATAAAAAGAAAATAGATCTTGCTTTTGAAGATGTCTTAAAGAAGGTTTTGAAACACATTAGAAACTGTTCTAACTTGATGTACAGAGATTTTTGGATAATTAATAATAATGCAGAAGTAATTTCTACTATACTCAAAGTTTGTCCCCTAGATATTAATAGTTATGATTTTGAAAACCTATATACTAATCTGCCTCTATCAGATATAATCACTACCTTTAAAGAGCTGTATGCAGAATTTAAACTTAACCAATTTGTTAATGTAGGAACTTGGAACTCTTATCTCAATTGCTGCATAGAAAATAACCATATCTTATATAATAATACTCTCTATAAGCAAGTGAACGGTATTCCCATGGGAACATCAACGTCCACGAATATCGCTAATCTATTCCTGTTCTTTAAGGAATATAAATTCATTAAAAATCACCCCACCTGCTCAGATAACTACCTTTACACTTTTAGATATATTGATGATCTGCTGTGTATCAATAATTCAGAAGTTATAGAGAGTGATTTTGATAATATCTATCCTAGCTCTCTTAACTTATGTAAAACCAACCACAGTAATCAGGAACTTGAGTTCCTAGACTTAAGCATTAAGCTCAACAGAGGTAACCCATCTATTAGCCTCTTTGATAAAAGAGTTAATTTTCCTTTCAAAGTAATTAAATATCTACACTGGAATAATAACATTTCAACCAAAGTAATTGAGAATGTACTAATTTCTCAGGTCCTAAGAATTTCAAGAATTTGCAGCAACAATTTGGACTTCAAATACCACATTAATATACTATTAGAAAGTTTTCTAGAGAACGAAATTCCTTCTTCTTTCATCAAAAGAACTTTAAGAAAAATTATTCTGAATAATAGAGTAAGGTTGGCAGATCTGCTTTAATTTTCTACACAGTTAATAATATGATTCTGACCAATCAAAGCCGTAAGGAAGTTGGCTAGAGGATGCCTATTAACTACCTAAAGGAACCTTAGTGCTATGGATATGACGGTCCTATTAAAACAAAAAATTAAATAATATAACAAAATCACAAAAAAAGCTTAAAAATCTGTTTATAAAAGAAAATAAAAACAAATAAAAAAGAAAACTAGTTATTCATCACTAGGATAGCTATACTAAAAATAGTAAAACCAACATTAAAATTAATAAGATTCTGATTAATCTATAGAAGCTCACTAAGGTGATTTAATACATGCAAAGATTATTAAATACACTGCTCGTGTATTTTATAATATTTCTCATGTATTCTGGAGAGTTAATTCTGCTCTTTCTGATCATACAGATCCACAGTCTTAAGTTTATATATATTTTTTTCTCTGGTTAAAATATCCGCGCGTTGGTTTCTTGCTGTATGAGGAGGCCATCAGCCCCACCCTCACTGCCCCCCAGCAACTAGGGAGTGGCGGAAGAGGTCAGCCATGTTCTTCTCTTGTGAGGAGAAAAGTTTTTGTCACACAAGAGGTAAGCTCTCTTCCTTGTTTTTGGGTTCTAGGTTTTATAAGTTCAATGTTTGTACTTCATGTACTTTTTCTCTGTTGTTTCTTAGCTTTTCAGCTTTTAGGCATTGGTTTGTCTGTTAACATTTTTGCGGGTTTTAACTCTTTCTTTTCTTTGTAACTTTGAGCGTCTTTTGGGGTACCTAGGAACAGAAGATGGCTAAGCTTGTTCCTTTTCTATGCGCTGTTTTTTCAAAGTAGTTAAGTTCTTAATAACTAATTAATTATGCACTTAAAGCACTGCTGAAATACTTTGTACATATTGCAACTAACTGTTTAAGGTATATAACTTTCACAAAGTTTTCTTTAGTTAATTATTATCTTTAACTTATTCTCGTTTTCGTGCTGTCATAAGTTGTAGAGTAGGGGGTTTTAGACTCAAGTTTTCTTTCAAAAATCTGTTCGTTAAAAATTAATATTTCCTTTTTTAATTGCAATGTAAAAATTTGGATTTCTTTTGCATTGATTTTCAGGTTTAAATTCTCTCTCAAACGAACTTGGCATTTCGTTATGGCTGAAAATCATTTCTAATTATTATGTCACTCTCACAGCTTGAGTTCTCTTTAATCTTCTTCTCTCTGTTTAATAGTAACAGATGAAGAGCATGGGTCGGGCCAGGAAGGTTAATGGATGCAAGCGAAATTGTTAACTAGTGCTAGGTCATGCAACTCTACGGAGGACATGACATATATATATATTTTAAACTATTTTAGGTGGGAATGTTACTTGCATCTATGGCCTTGCAGAAACCCATTTCCAACTAGGTCTTTGTGGAAGTGAGAAAATGCAGAGTTTTTGCTGGTCCTTGATAAAGCCAAGGCTCAGTATTCTCGACACCTTCTACATTCAGTAGTTTTATTTTATTTTTTTATCTTTTCTCCTTTTACTCACACAGGTAGATACATAACCTTTTCTATGTTGTACTAGGTGTGAGTCAAAATTATATATGTATTTTTTTGCTTAGGTATCTTCTTTATAGAATGTGAATTCTGAATTTTCAAAACTGCTGCGTTGCGCGTTTTGATCTTCAGGTTATTTTGCAACCTTCGTTTTAAATTCTAAAGGTTTTCCTTAGTCTTCAGTTTTGCTCTTAAGTATATATATATATATATATATATATATATATATATATATATATATATATATATATATATATATATATATAATGTATGCCTATAGTTTAAATACGGTTATGACATACCTCACTCTTCATCTCTTTGGGAATTTGGGAAGAAGACACCATGCAATAGAAGACACTATGTCAGACACTATATAATTGTTTGAACATGTAAAATAATATTTTTGAATGTTTAATTTGTTACGTACGTCGCTCTTAATCTCCTTGGAGGGGCTGAAGCCCCCAAAGCCCCCTACATGAGTGCATCAACGCATACATATCACTAAGCTGTTCTCTGAGATTCAGAAGTTAATTCCACAAAAAAATAAAAACTACCAGATAAATTTTTAACTGATTATTTACTTACTGTTGCCATATCAAACTATATTACAGCGATCTTGACACACAATTTCGGCTTCACTGACAACCATCATACAATGTACACAAGACCTTCTATACTTCATACTCAATCTTTTTCTCATGCAAACACTCCTGAATCTGATTCAATCATGACTTCCACTACCTTTCCTTCCTGCCACTTGGGCTAAAAAAAAAATTCCTAGTAAGCATCTCATCACTCATTCTTTCAACATGGCCAAACCACTTAAGAATATTAGTCTCCACCTTCCTAACAACATTTTGCTTTACATTACACAACTGCAATAAATCTTCATTCCTCACACGATCAGAACATGTCTTGCCACAAACCCTCCCCATAAGTAACACATTTCTCCAGCACACAAACGGATCCTATGTTTTTTCTGTAGAACCCAGGTTTCACTGCCATACATCAGAGTAGGGACAATTACATTCTCATACACAGCCATGTGGGACTCTCTTGAGAACCCATCATTCTGGTGAAAACCTCAATGAAGAATTCATTCTCCTACTAATTTCACCATCCAATTTGTTCTCTCTGTCAAATGTTCTCTCTGTCAAACATACTTCCTAAATACACAAACTCATCCACCTGGTGAATCACTGTGCCATTTAAACTTATATTACATTCAGTACAACCAGTTCCTTGCTTGTAAACCATAACTTTGTTTTTTCCCTTATTTATACTCAGTTTGAATTTCATGCAAACTTCATACATCTGGTACAACATAATTTTCAACTCACTTTTGCTCTCTGCCAACAGGACAGTGTCATCAGCATACAGTAATCTGCACACATGGATATCACCAAGACAAAAACCAGTATTATCTCTTTGGCATCATGTGCACATGCATCTACAAATATATTAAACAGCCATGGTGGCATTACACAACCTTGTCTGACTCCTGCACCAATAGAAAATCATTTTGATAAAACACCATTCACTCATACACAAGCTCTACTGCCAGCATACATGGCTTTTACACTATTTAGTAGATTCCCAGTGACACCATATTTATTCAATACCTTTCACAAAAGTGTCCTATTTACTTGGTCATTAGCTTTCTCTAAATCTATAAAGACAGCAAAAACTTTCTTACCAACAGCCAGATACTTTTCAATTATCGTGCACACTGCAAAAATTTGGTTGGTGCAGCCTTTACCAAGCATAAAACCATTCTGAACATCCCACACTTTCTCTGATGTAAGATCTTGTACTTTTTCAATAATGACCTTACCAAACACTTTCCCTGGCACACTCAGTAGGCTAATACCATGATAGCCCTTGCAATCACTCTGATCCCCTCTTCCCTTATACAAGGAATATACATCTTCCTTATAGGGGATCAGACTGACTGCAAGAACTATCGATTTGCAGTCAGTCTGATCGAACTATGACTGCAAAAACTATGTGATTTTATGTGAAAAGATGAAGATCCCTTATACAAGGGTTCTTAATCTTTTCACATAAAATCGCACCTTTACCAGCCTGTCCTCTCACATTATCCAATACTCTAGACCACACACTCACCATTCCATTCAATTTCTTCTATCCCAATTTCCTTCTTTTTTTTTTTTTTTTTTTTTTTCACTTACACACAGCACATTCAATCTGTACTTATTTATCTCCTCAATCCCCTCATTCATCTTGCCATTTATATTTCTAGAATTCCATACACCAATCTTACACTCACTCAGCTGAGATTTCTTTCTGATTTTCCTTCTTCCAGTTTCAGGTTGATATTGTGGTGGACCATCCTTCTGAAGTGTGGCAGGTCCACTATATCCCACACTTGAGTCAGGTTTTGCATTTCTTTTTGTCTTTTTAATCAGGTAAATACATCAGTGTGGGGGATCAGTCCACAGCTAAACGGTTCCAGTTGGTCATTCAACCTAAGAATTCTGGAACAAAACCCAGTGAGTTGGGGTCTTTTTGCCAATGTTACACAGAACTAGCTGGCACCTCTCCAAGATTCACAGAGGCCCTTGTTGCTGTCCTGTGTGCCATTGTTCCTACGGAGCACCTTGAGGAGGCAAACCTATCTCTCACTAAGACTGTATATATGAGAAAATCTGATTATTAACTTTCAACACTTGTGTGTACAGTGATTTTCAACACTAAATACTAGTTGGGGAACATAGGTAGAAAAATAATGCTTTGTGACAGCTGCAGTGAGGAGCAGATGAGACTATGTTTTATCACATCAGAAACTGCCTACAGATAAATATTTTCTATGTGTCACTCTGTCTTATGTAGTAAGTAGTACTGATTGCATCATCAACAGTGACACCAACACAATTCATAAATTTGTCAATATCTCCATTATTTATGATAGGATAAATAATATTCTATTTATCAGGTCATAAATTAATATTTTAAAAATAATGCTTAGGCCTAAAAAGTGGTCAGTACACCTTTAATCCAAAATAAAAGGCTTCTCAGATACTTCTGTATTTATAGGAATAAAACTCATTTCTACTTTTCTGATGTTCCACGTGAAATTAAACCTATGAAAATTAAATTTGAGGTGTTGCACCTTTATTTTAAGTTATGTATGACTATATACTAGGATGGACTTTTTAAAATTACGAAAGTTAAAATAAAATTATTTTATGGAGAACTAAATGTGACCAAAAGAGTTCATAGTTTCCTCCACACTCACACATATCTGTACAAGGCAGTGGCACACCCACAGGGAGGATCAATGGGGCTTGTCCCCCAGCCCTTAGGGCTGACAGAGCAGAAAATTATTACGTCGAAGTTTGAAACAAAAAATCGCGATACGCGATCATAGGCTCTTGATGCGTCGCTGTTGCAAGGAGATCGGAGATACTGGAGCTCTCCTGGTGATTGAAACATGCACGTCACTACAGGAGAGGGTGTGCAGCGACGCAGAGTGCACCATCTATTAGTGCAACATAAGGAAGAACTATGTCTGCATTAGAAAAAGTACAAGAGGCTCCGACATGTGACGTCACAGAAAAATATCTACATATACTTCTTAATCATGTATTGTATAATTATAACATACAACAATTATAAGGGAGTAGTTCTTTTAAATAAATTTAAAACAATCTAACCAGAAAAATAATTTTATCTACTGCTTCTTTTAATCATTTAACTTTCTTGTATTGCAACATTACTAGTAACTGGACAAGAATAAATGTACAAAATTCAACCTCCTTCATAATTGTTATGGCACCTATTTTTCCGAGTAAATTTAGGTAGTCATCCTCATCTTGGAAAAATTCTGTGTGCCACGGCCCATGCTCGCCCCCTCCCTTGGGAAATTAGTGGGTGCACTACTGGTGTAAGGTAGGTTGTTTGCTAAATGTTTACATGGCAGACTGCATCTGTTCTTGACTCACAAATATCTTATCAGCTATAGAATGGAATATGGAGCACATGGCATTTCACACAGAATGGGAGCAATTTATTTATCCTCCATGTTCTATCCATATCAAATGAGAGATGGAATTATGAAACTTTACCTTTCCTTGAGAAAGTACCTGTGCCATCAGATCCATACAAGGTGTGAAATGCAGTCAATGCACAAGCTTTCAAGGAGCTGATTGATAGGAATATCTCTACAAAGGAAATAAATGTTGTTGTTTTTTTAAGTAAAATTTAGAAGGAAGTTTTGGATACCTTTTAACAGTAAGAATCAAAACATATATCACCTGTGCAATTATATAGAGATGTATATCTTTCTGTGGACTGACAGCATGAAGAAATATCTTCATAACTGCATCTTCTGGTGTGCTACAGTGATAGTCCAAAGAACAATGTGACATGGCCACTTCTGTATGCCATGCCACTACAAAGTTCTTTTTGGTAATTTGTGCATTTTGAAGTGTATTTTGAGCTAGGTAAGCAGTTAATTTATCTTTGATGTTAATGTGTGAAAGTAGCTTCTTCACAGTAACATCGTTATGTTTGTGCTGCATTGGCATGATGTCCATAAACCTCTTTTGTTTTGCCATCCTCTTGACTGAGTTTCCTTTGTAGGAGTTAAACACGAAGTGTATTTCATTATGGGTCAAGTTGTTATGAAACAGGATGTAGTAACAAAACCAACTTAATTTTTTCTTTGGTAATTAAAGAGATTACAGCAATTTGTAAGGACAGTATGCCAAAATTTAGCAATTTTTATGAGATCTCCTAGAAAAGATTTTTTTTACACTTAATTGTTTAATTTTCTTGTTGAACACCAACTCTGTATCAGCACACCATCAAGTGAGTAGGTTTTGCCATCACATGATAAAAATAGATCTTATTGGTCGTTGAATATGGTTCTTCTTCTCCCAATTTCCAGTCTCTCTTCCATTTTCATTTTGAAGAAGTGCTGCTGATGTGCCAGAATTCCTAAGAAGACCCAGTTTATTTCATGGAAGAAAGAAAAGGAAACATTTTTAAGAATGAAAATGGGAGACTACATATTTTTAAAGAATGTTGGAAACAATACTTATAAGATACTACTGGTACAGTGAGATAGATGTGCTGGCACAGAAATGGAATACTGACTCCTCTCATTCCATTCCTTCCCTCTCTTAACATTTTAAAATAAAAAAAACAACAACAGCTACATTCCAATGTATAGAGTTATTTGAATTAGAGAAATAAGAGATTTTGAATGAAAAACTTAATATTTACTTTAACTTAATGGGGATTACTAGGATGAAATTTTGTGATCATTAGTCCAAATTTTGGGTTGTACTCCAAACCACTGTCAGGACCGTCTCAAGAGTGTGCGTGTTGCCACTCATGTGGTAATGCCCACCGTTTTTTGGTTGTTAATTGTGGCTTTTTTTTTAATTTCCACACCTTCTTCCAACTAACTTTTTGCAAGATGTTGCTGACATGACAAAATTTTTATAATGCCCCAGTTAAATTAATGTCTAGTGTTTTAAATGTGCCTGTCAAATACAGTTTTGCTGGTAACATCTTTTAGTCTTAAGTTGCCTCCCAGTTTCTCTTACATAGGTTCCCCCACAATGGCAGTTTACATACATTATAGACTACTTTGTTTAGCAGAATATTCTTTTTTCTTTATCAGGGTGTCTACCATTTTCAGGAGACTCAATTTCTTGACTTTTATGGGACATTTCTTGACCCTAAAGCTAAGTTTTCTCGACTATTCTTTCTGTCAACAGTGTAGGAGTCTGGCCATTTTAATTAGTTAAATATAAAATCTGATTATGGAATTAAGGAATTAAAAGGGTAAATTGAGTATATAAAATGATTTCTAAAAAGTTAAAATAAATAGCAATTTTTTTACCAATAAGCTTTCATTTAGTGAAAAGCTCAAAATATCGCACTATAAAGAATTACTTGTAACCGGGAAACCTGCGCGTTACACAAAAGTACGTTAAGCGAGTATAAGAAGTATGTTTTAAAGGTTTAGACTGTTATCAACAATTAAAATTAATAGCAATTTATTTCAATTTTTGATAACATTATTTACTCAGCAAATAAATGCTATTCAAAACAAGCTTCACACTTGCACAAAGTATCTGAACATATGCATAACTGAAGAACTGCACTCAATATCAGGGCCACACCAATTTTATTTACAAGCTGTTCTATGATTTTGAAAGTTTCAACGAGAATGTTTGTTAGTGTACATTTTCTTTAGTAATTTATTCAACTGAATCTTCTTATGAGCCACTTTCTTTTACCATGTTTCAAGTTCAATCAAGCCTGCAGTGCTAAGTTTTTTATTGTGTGGGGCTAACAATTCTTTCACATCATCAGTTTCCAAATCAAGCTTTTCAGGTAGCTAGCAAATTTTTTGAACATTATTAATCTAACAGTTGGTTCAAATCCTTCCAAATCAGTCACAAATTGTGGACAAAAAGTTTATGTCAAAGTCCAACCATGCATTACTGTGTCATCATTTTTCATGCACTATCAAAGTTCCTGTAATACTGTATATAAAATATAATCACGACTAAACTGTTGAACAGTTGCCTTGTCCTTAATATATATTAATATATATCAAATACGTGGAGATAATGTAAATGGACGATGTCATCGCTCTTTCCACGTTATTTTTTAAACAACGCATAACAACTGAAAAATTGTACTCCGGCACCGCTGGGATCGAACCCCAGAACTCTCAATAACTAGTCGAGTGCGTTCGAATTTACGCTACGGCACCAACAATTCTCAGCGCCATGCGTGGGATATCTGTCAGCATCTGACTACACGAATACGTATTGATGGTCTCAGCAACTGAGATGGCGTCATCTGGTGGCATTTAACGCTACAGCTATTTAATTGTAGCTGATAAATTTAAAGGGCGATAGAAATGGTTAATATATATCAAGTACATGGAGATAATGTAAATGGATGCCTTGTCCTTACAAAGCATTTTAGCAACAGTAGGACAGTATGCCTTGTCCTTACTGTTGCTAAAATAAGCTGCCTTCAGATCACGATGCGATAAATAATATGATTCAAAAGTGGCAATAGCTACTTGTTCCATAGGTTGAACTTAAGGTGTGTTTGTTATGAAGCAAAAGAAAAAAAAAGTTACATAAGAGTATGGTCTGTTGAATATGTGGGGTGGCTAGGACCATTTCATAGAGTTTGAAAGTTTGGTAATTAACTCGCTAGCTTCATATTTATTATGTCCACTTTTTCTTGTAATTTTATGGATTTCTGTGGCATTTTACCAATATTTCACTTTCAGCATCACTTTTTCTTTTATTGAAAGACATTTTTACAAGAATATCTTTAGTAAATCAATAAAAAAAAGCAATACTAATTCGAATCCCTCCTCCTCTTCCGGTCAGAGAAGCCAGAAACAAGTGTACCGCAAACAAAGATTTCTAGATTTCAAAGTATGCAGCTTCCAACTTGTGGAAATTTTCAGCGTAATGTTAATAAGTTATATTGAGAATGTGTAAAAATATACATACGTTATAGCAAACATGCATCAAGTAGACATGTAAGGCTCAGTATTACTGTGCATATATAAAACGTAAAATGTTATCTAAATCAAACACTTCCTCAATGGATAACATTTAGCCCCCAGGGCAATAATGAAGAGCTTTAACAATCCAAATACAATGTATGCTGCTTTAATTTGTGCCTCTATTGTATTAGCTTCTTCAGCCTGTTCTAATAACTTTTTCTTTCTTTCAGTTTTTTAATTCTTCCCACAGCACATCTGATTTCCTTTTCTTTCTCTGCTTGCTGACTTTTCTGTTTTCTTAGAGCTTTCTTTACATTTTGATGCAGCATTTAGTTTTATTATTTTGAATATATGTTGAATATGTGGTCTGATTATTATATTTTTATTATAATGTTCTGTCCATCTACTTTACGCTTAGTACATTTTGTACAGATTTTTCGGGTGAAGTTTCCATCAGGAAGTACCCAAACATATGGTTAAACCTTTTTTTTTATTTATTTATTTATTCTTTTATTTATTTTTTTCTGTGCTTAGCCTAGGCCTGACTAAAATTTTTGAAAGTGTAATATTTTTGTGTCTGTCTACTCAACATGCAGTGCATTTATAACTACTTACATAGTGAAATTCCGTCAGAAAGTATCCAAATCTGAAGTCAGGCCTGATCAAATATTTTGAAAATTTTGAAAAAAATGAAATAATTCTCCGAAGAAGTGGAAGTGCACTGACTGATATTTGGAAAATTATACAGATGTAAATTTAAATGCCTATACATCTCTTCATACGGTTTTGCTAAAACATGAACAAAATAGAAAACAAGAAAGATGACAACAAATTTTGGGTTGTAATGAGCACGTCTTGAATCTTTCCTGATGTGAATTAAATTTATGAAAGTTATCCAAAGAAAATGCAACCGGTTAGAAAAATATCAACCAGATTTCTTCAATTGATAAAACATCCAGAAATAGAAACAGCTACTTACTTCCACCAGCAGCAAAAAAGTACGTAATGAAAATTAACAAACTGCGCATAAAAAGTTAAAACAACAGAAGGAAGGTATCAGAGACAGATTTTCAAATCGAGCAGTTAGGAGAGAGAAAGAAAGAAAGAAACCTGATATAACCCTATGCCTAATGGGAAAGTAAAAAAATATTCATGGAAAAAAATATGCTAACGACAAGGAACTTTTCAAATATGGCTCCCGGAAGAAGAGACAGTGAGAAAAAGGTACTGACCTTCATGCACCCTAACAGAAATTCTGTGCATTGTTTAAAGAGGATAATGCACCACATCTCTATTGTGGAGAATGGCATACAGTAAAAATAAGAAATTTCTCAATAGGATTTTTAGAAGCAGACATGCAGCTTCGAGCAGAAGTACACAAACACCACCTAGTGGTATATCTGTCAACTATAAAACTCCACAAATACTAACCCACAGTGTTCCACAAGGTAAATGGCATCCGGTGCTGAAAGAATTTCTTAAATCGTACATTTAGAAGCAGAGATATTAAGAAAAAACAGACTGAACATTGGCACCCCTAATGAAGAAATTGGGCATTATTTTGGGAAGAAAATATACAGAGTTTTCATAGTTAGTAAGTAGTAACCGACCGAGAAAGAATCTTTTATATTGGCTTTTTAGTCCCGCAGGTATTGCTGTAAATGGAAATGTGAGCTAACACCCTCTAGTGGCAGACTTGTGCATTAAGAAAAATTTGAAATTATATAAGAAACATTTCACAGCAGAAACATTCCCCCAAAAAGAAAGAACTTTTTAAATCAGACGCTTAGAAGTAGGGATATTGACAAAAATCAGATATATGCCCCTTGGCGAGAAAACTATGAGCTATATTAAGCAGCAGGTGTTTTCAAAACGTTTTCCGAGGTGAGCGGTGTCAGTCTAAGAAAGAATTTTTTCAGTCAACTTTTTCAGAAGCTCTGATTTTGCTGCAAATACACCAGAAGCAGAAATAAATGCTTATGCCCCCAGGTGGCCAAACCATACTTTATCAAAATTTAGAAATTATATGCATAACATTTCTCATCAGGAGCAGTATCCAATGCAGAAAGAATTTTTCAAATAGAAGCTTTAGAAGCGGAGATATCGGGGAAACTTCTGTTACTTTTGCGCCCCCTAGTGGAAAATCTATGCATTACTTGAAAAACTTTAAACTATATGAAAAACATTTCGCACCAGAAACGCTCTTTAACAAAGAAATAATGTTTTCAAATTGTACTCTTGGAAGTAGAGATAGCAACAAAAATAAGATATACATCTATGCTCCCTGGCGGGAAAAGTATGCACTATTTTAAGCAGGAGGTGTTCTCAAAACGTTTTCCAAGGTGAGCTGTATTGGTGGTCTATGAAAGAATTTTTTTCAGTCGACTTCTTCAGAAGCTCGGATTTTGCTGCAAATACATCAGAAACAGAAATAAACACTTACGCCCCCTGGTGGCCAAACCATACTTTATCAAAATTTTGAAATTACATGAAAAACATTTCTCATTAGGAGCAATATCCGATGCAGAATTTTTCAATCGTAGTTTTAGAAGCAGAAATATCAGGGTAAATGAAGTTACCTTTACGCCCTCTAGTGGAAAATCTATGCATTACTTGAAAAAGAAATTGCGTCTAAAACAGTTTTTGTTATAAATGGCATCCAAAAAAAGAAAGAATTTCTTTCAATCGGATATTTAGAAACAAATATATGCCATAAAATTCCTTTTAAATTCGATATCATCTGCATTTACGCCCTCTAGCGGCGAAGTTGCGCACCAAAAAAACCTCGGAATTCCAGGATCATTATTCTCACATTTTATGCTTCCCAACGCAAAAAGAATTTTTCAAAGCGGACTAATATGTTGCAGAGATATGGTGTACACGGATGAACGGACAAACCGATTTGTATGCACGATCGTTTTTACAAAAGACATGCTAATTACCCGCCAACTACTTCGCAGACTGCGGCAAATTCCCGAGATCCTGAAGATTGCAGTTACAGCATACAAACATGCAGCAGCATTTATTATGACTTGGAATGATTTGCAGTTTTGGAATCGTACTGATCAAAACCTATTCGAACATCATTCCTGCTGGCAGATAGCAGTACATGCGAATTCGGCGATTTATGGCATCATCGACATGCGGCGGCCCGATAAGAACCAGTTTAAACATCGTGTTTGCTTCATGATGGATACCCATCATTCCTGAAAGATGTCCGATGTCTGCGACGCAATCATGTGATTTCATTAACATTATACTTCACGACGCATCGGAGTACCGTTAGCCAAAAAATTGGAGCCTCGATATAAGACCTAAACCTGTTTTTCGTGTTATACCGGTACATCGCCCAGACTGAATGGCCCGTGACGAATTTTTCTGCAAAGCAAACAACAGGTTATTGGTTACTTTCGACAAAAAGACCTATACTGTTGGCCCACAGTTCAGAGAACCGTAGTTGGCAAAGTGCCAAGCGGAGTCTATGAACGCTGAAGGGAAGAACGGTATCAGGGTTTTCCGAAGGAAGAAAATGACGTCATCGTCATTGGCAAAGACTTCTCCTTTTTAACTCAAAGCTGAAATTTGATTTTTTTAGGGTAAGGCAGGGGGTGGGGGAAATTGACAGTGACCTACGACCTTAATCCTGTTGCCTTTCCTTGACTTCCGTGACCGTTTTCTCATTTCATGACCTTTTGGTGACTTCCGTGACCTGGTAGAAGGGAAGAATTTTTAATTTTTTTTTTTTTAATCTCGGAGCAAGTTGTTACCTACCATTCGCTCAGACTGAATGGCCTAATTTCTTTATTTTATAATTTTCAACTGGTGTAGAAGAATAATTATTTTCTGCAAGTATAACTTTCAATTTTTCTTTATGGAGTTCCTTTTATATTTCTGAAGAATCCAGTGCATCTATTTTATCTTGGTATTGGGTAGCCACATTACATTTAATGTAGGTGAGATGCTAAAAGTGGTAGAACAAAACTTCATCAGTATTGGTAGGCTATTTACACAACTTGATGACAATTTTTACATCTCAGGCTGTAATGATCATGTCCAGGAATTTCAGGATATTACTTTGTTGTAGTTCTAGGATGAATGTCAGAGAATTATCAAAGCTATTAAACAGATTGAGAATATTTTTTGGGAGAATGACATTATTTCTGTCAACTATTTGAAAATGTCTCTGTTGTATTTCATGTATAGCCAGAACAAGGAAGGACTAATTTCTCTATAAGTTTGTACTCTTCTACCATGTTAACAGCATATTTAAACAAACCTCCTGAGGTTCTGTCCTCACTGAGGTTGACAAACCTGCAAACTTCTCATAAACATCCCCATCTAATACATAAATAAATAAATACATCGCTCTTTTCATGTTCCAGAAACACATAGCAACTGAAAAATTGTTTTCAGCCGCCGCTGTAGAATTGAACCACGGAACTCTCGATATCTAGCCACTATGCGTTTCTGGAACGTGGAAAAAGCGATGTATTTATTTATTTACTGACGCCACGTATTTGGAGGATTTTCATCTAATACATATTTTAAGTTGGTTGACATCTAATATTATATGTGATATCACAAGTTACATCCAAAAGTACGGCAGCAAAGATCGAAGCTTGGATTCAATTCTTTCTGTCATTACTAATAACTTCACAATATCTTTTGCACAGCTGGAGAAGTTACATGAAAAAGGTAGAGTTTGGTACATGATGATTCAATAAAGAGTCATATTACCAAAGCACATCCAAAAATTTGAAATCGTTATTTACTTAGAATTTGCTGCATTCATCTTCACCTTGAAACAGAAGCTCCTCTTTACCCAGGAACATTTTCAACTGAAAGAAGCAATGGACAGTTGTTTTTTTCTGTTTTTGCACAGCTGTACTTATGTGGTTAAGCTAATCAAATCAAATTTAACACCATGTGCCTTCTTCAGAAGAAAACAGAAAACATGGTCAACAGAACAATTTAATTTTCTGTTCATAAACAGTCAACCATTCCACCATTTTGCAGTGAACTGCTGTAAAATGTCCCATGCACAACAGTCTTAGTTTTATACACTGACGGAAAAAAAAAAAATCCCAACACTACGAAAAAATAGTTGAAGAGGAATGAAATGGCGGCAATACATTTGTATAGGTAACATATTTAATCGATTAAGGTTTCAAGATCACAGCTTAATGTAAGCATGAGAAGAACCATTTTAAATGTGAAATGCTGGTACATTAATAAGCGGTGTAACCGCCAGAATGTTGAATACAAGCACGCAAACGTTCATGCATTGTGTCGTACAGGTGCTGGATGTCAGTTTGTGGGATGGAGCTCCATACCTGTTGCACTTGGTCGGTCAATACAAGGATGTTTAATGCTGGTTGGGTGTGACGCTGTAGTTGTCGTCCAATGATGTCCCATACGTGCTTGATTGGTGAAAGATCTGGTGATCTAGCAGGCCACGGCAACATGTCGACATTCTGTAGAGCCTGTTGGGTTACAACAGCAGTATGCGGGCGAGCGTTATCCTGTTGGAAAACACCCCCTGGAATGCTGTTCATGAATGGCAACACAACAGGTTGAATCACCAGACCGACGTACAACTTTGCCGTCAGGGTGCATGGGATAACCACGAGAGTGCTCCTGCTGTCATAGGAAATTGCTCCCCAGACTATAACTCCAGGTGTAGGTCCAGTGTGTCTCGGCCGCAGACAGGTTGGTTGCAGGCGCTCACCTGGCCTCCTTCTAACCAACACATGGTCATCACTGGCACCCAGGCAGAACCGGCTTTCATCAGAAAACACAACAGATCTCCACTCCGTCCTTCAATGAGCTCTAGCTTGACACCACTGACGTCACAAACGGCAGTGGTTTGGAGTAAGTGGAATGCACGCCACAGGGCGTCTGGCTCAGAGCTGTCCTTCAGGCAACTGATTTGTAACAGTTCGTTGTGTCACTGTGGTGGCAACTGCAGCTCGAATTCCTGCCGCAGACGCAGTACGATGCGCCACGGCCATACGCCATACACGGCGGTCTTCCCTCTCAGTAGTGCCACGTGGCCGGCCGAAACCCGGTCTTCTTGAGGCAATACCTTCCCTTGACCACCGCTGCCAACAATCATGCACAGTGGCTACAATCCTGCCAAGTCGTTCTGCAATATTGCGGAAAGAAAATCCACCTTCTCGTAGCCCTATTACACGACCTCGTTTAAACTCCGTGAGCTGTTGATAATGGCTTCTTCGTCTTCTTAAAGGCATTCTTGACTAACATAAACACACTACGTCGAATCCCAATGATAACTAACGCTCACGAACGTTACGGCGCGTATTTACAGCAAACCTGCTTTGCATGTTCCGAGGGGCGCTACTAGTGCCACACGTATGCACCGAGCGCGAAATTTGCATAGACGTCATCTTACAGATGTACTCTCACCGCCTACAAACTGTCGTTTATCTAACACAACCCCTTTTTGGTGTTGGGATTTTTTTCCGTCAGTGTATATAAACTGATTATCTTTGGAAGGCACTTAGTTCCCTAATCGCTAGAATGGATGATTCCGACAGTGTTTCTGAGCTCGCACACAAAAAAAAAATTTATGACACCTGATGCCATTTCTTGGATGAAATCTTCATGGAAACAAGTGAATTCTAATATGATTGTTAAATGTTTTAATTCCTGTGGTTTCATATCAACATGCCCAGAAGAGCTGCCATTAGAGGATATCCTCGAACTCTCTGGTATTGCTAGGATAGAATATTACTCGCAGGCCGCAGGCCGTACAAGAAGAAAACGATCTGGATTGTTGCCAAGACATGTGTTAGAACTGGGAGGAATGCTTGCTAAAAGACTGCATAAGTGGTAATTTTTTTTTTTTTAGTCTACAGTAAAAATTGCATCATCTCAAAAGATCATCATAGCACTGACATATCTCTTTTCTCTCCTCCAGGCACACCTACAAAATCTCTGGAAGAAAGTCCAGGTGACAAAATTCATACCATTTCAAAATTATCAACTCAATAGACATTGAAAGAAGTTGATTGTTTAATGTGATCTTATGACTATCCTGAAGTGGGAAAAATTAAGAAACTATTCTGTGAACTGAAAGAAAAGACTGATAAACTTAGCTGACAAAATTACATTCGTTTTTGAAAAACAATTTTTTTAGATTACCACTAAAGGTACCTTCCAAATATGTAACAGTACTACATATACTGTAGTATATATTTTTTTATTATTTATACACATACATACATATTGTACTGTAAATAAACTGGAATGCATCATGTTTGGAATGTAGCAATTCACAGTACGTAATTTATAAAAGGTATGCAGTAGTTTACGAAGGTTTAATTTCAAAACTGTTCATTGGATATGACATTAATACCTTCCCCTATTTAGAGACCACCCATCTTAACAACCATTTTTCAGAATAACCAGCAGTAGTCCCCTTAAAGAGGTTTCGCTGAATGCACACTATATTGACAAAAGTCACCGGACACCCCTTCAAAAGCAAATGAACGGATCTACTGCATTGTTAAGATGTGCAGTACAGCTACAAATGGTATAAAAACAATCCTACAGCTGACCGTGATCATATTGCACTGTGAGGCTGAATGAAAATGTTGCGGCGAGAGAGAACTGAATTTGAGAAAGGAAAGATTGTTGGGTGTTAAATTAGTGGGTTGTCCACAAGAGAAACCGAGAGGCGTTTAAACATACCCAAGTCAACTGTTTTGGATGTACTAAATAAGTGGAAGACACATGGTAAGCCTGAAGCAGTAAAATGTACCTGCATATCAAAGAAAATCAGCGATAGAGGGCGTTGAACCTCAGGAGAGTCGTTACAGCTAACCGACGGAGTACTGCACAAGACCTCAGTGTACAGGTGAGTAAACATGCTGGAACCTCGGTATATATACGTACCATTCGCAGAGAACTTCATTCCATGGGTTACTGTGATCGTGTAGCTACTCATAAGCCTTTCATCTCCACTCGGAATGCTACTCGTCCTTTAGCATGGTGTAAAGAACATTTATCATGGACCGTAGATCAATGGAAATGGGTCCTATGGACTGATGAATGGAGATGCACGATCCATCAGTTTGATGGCACTGCGTGGGAATGGCGGCAGTCAGAGGAACGCTATTTACCACAGTGTACTACTGTTTCTACGGTCACGTTTGGAGCTGGCAGTGTACTTGTGTGGGGGCGTTTTTCAAGGTATGGTCCCGGCCCATTGGTTATCATGGGCAAACCTGTCAACCAGCACGTCTACCCCGATATTGTGGACAATTATGCCCCACCAACTTTGTGGCAATACTATGAAACTGAGCCTTGTTGGTTCCAAAAGGATAATGCACTGAGCCATGAAGCAAGGACTGTTATGGCGTGGTTTGAAAATAATTCTGTATTGTGTGTGGACCGGCCAGCTCAGAGCCCTTATCTTAATTCTATAGAGCACCTATGGGATGAATTAGAGCGCCGCACAAGAAGTTTGGAACCAAGGCCTACTACTAAGCAACAGTTAGCGGCAGCATCATGTACTGAATGGAAGAACATACCTATCGCTGTGTTCCAAAATCTTGTCGAAAGTATGTCTCGAAGGATCAGTGCATGCATTAAGGCCAAAGGTGGACCGACACCGTACTAATGTATGACAATAAATGCTATGTTGTGTTTCTCTTTTAGGAGTCCGGTGACTTTTGTCAATATAGTGTATATCTAACTGAAGTTTCTTGAATGTGGCATTGTTAGATTACAGCTAACTTAATGCAGTCTTTCAACATGAAAAGGTTCCCCACATACGCTCTAGATCATCATACATATATCATTAAGTAGTTCTCTGAGATTCAGAGGTTAGCTCCTCAAAGAAAGGTCATGTACCAAGTACACATTTAACTGATAGAACCAGAATTTACTTACTGTTGGTGTATCAAATGTCTCCATTTACAACGATCTAGGAACACCACTCGAGCTTCATTAGCATCCATCACACATCACACACAAGACCTTTTGTACTTCATACTCATTTTTTTTTCTATGCAGACATTCCGGAATCTGGTCCTCCCATGATTTCCTTGGCCTTGCTCTACCTTTCTTTCTTGCCACTTGGGCTAAAAAATTTCTCTTAGACAGCACCTCGTAACTTTTCAACATGGCCAAACCATCTAAGAACATCAGTTTCCACCTTACTAATAACATTTTGCCTCACATTACACATCTGCAACACATCTTCATTCCTGACATGATCAGCACATGTCTTATTACAAACTCCACATACATGATGCATCTCCCCAGCACACAAATGACTCCTAACTCCTATGTCTTTTCTGTAGTACCCAGGTTTCACTGCCGTACATGAGAGTAGGAACAATTACACTTTCACACACAGCCATTCAGGACTTTCTTGAGAACCCATCATTTCTGTGAAATCCCGCTGAGGCAGCTATGAATATGACTTTCAATGAAGAATTCACACACCTACTACTTTTGCATCCTAATTTGTTCTCTCTGTCAAATTTATTTCCTAAATATACAAGCTCATTCACCTGGCCAATCTTCAAGCCATTAAGACTTATTTTGCATTCAGTATGAACAGCTCCTCGCTCAAAAATGATAACTTTGGTTTTTCCCTTATTTATACTTTTGAATTTCATACAAACTTCGTACATCTGGGACAAAATACTCTGCACCTCACTTTTGCTCTCTGTCAACAGGACTGTGTCATCAGCATAAAGCAATCTGCACACATGCATATTATCAAAACATAAACCAGTATTATCCATTTTGGACTCACGCATGCATGCATACATAAATATATTAAACAGCCATGGTGACATTACACAACCTTGTCTGACTTGTGCACCAATAGAAAACCATTTCGATAAAACGCCATTCACTCGTACACATGCTCTACTGCCAGTGTACATGGCTTTAACATTATTAAGTAGATTCCCAGTAATACCATATTTATTCAGTACCTTCATTAGAAGAAGAGTCCTATTTACTTTGTCATAAGCTTTCTCTAAATCTATGAAGGTCCAAAACAAATTTTTACCAACAGATAGATACTTTTTAATCATCATGTGTAAAGCAAAAATTTGATTAATGTAGCCCTTACCAGGCAAATAACCACTATGTGCATTTCACACTTTCTCTGACGTAAGACCTCATACCTTATCAATAAAAACCCTTTTCTTGGCACACTTAGCAAACTGATACCACGACAGTTCTTGCATTCAGTCTGATCACGTTTTCCCTTGTACAAGGGAACAATGATAGCATTCCTCCAATCCTGAAGGACCATTCTTAACTGGCAAATTTCAGTTAAGCCGTCAATCACAGAGTCACTACCATATTTTAGCATCTCAGCAGATATGCCATCTACTCTGAAACCTTACCATTCTGAAAATATTTTAGAGCTTTACACACCTCTTCTTTTGAGATCCCTTCTGTGCTTCCATCTCTCACTGGGACACCATTTGCTTCTGCCTCAGAATCATCTTTGCTTTCATGACCTGATAGATCACAGAAGTATTCACTCCATCTTTCACTTAGCTCATTGGGCTCCCATATCATTCCTCCGACCCTATTCTTTACACAACTTAGGATTTTATTTCCCCTCTTTTTCCTATGACATAAGACAGAATGTTTTTCTATCTTTCCAAAAAGCCAAATCGTGCTTTTCCTGCTTTTCCTTCCTATCCTTTGCCTTACTTTGGTGAACCAGCTTTGCTGCTTCATGCTTCTTACAGTGATATTCATCCTCAGAAACTCTACCTTGCAACATCCCCAAATATGCTTCCTTCTTTATCTTTACTGCTTCTTTAACCTCACTGTTCCACCAAGCATCACCTTTAAAGTTACCTACTGTTGCAGTACCACAGACCTCTTCAGTGGCAGTGACAACACAGTTTTTAAAACATGTCAACTTCTTTTCTACATCCCTCTTGCACACCTTCAACTCATTCAGAAATTCACTGCGTAAATCAGAGTAGTGCTGATATTCTTCAGACAGCCTTTTAATCTTTATTCTTTTCACCACAGGCATCTTCTTATACCTCATTCTCCAACCAACATTCAGTTTCACTCGTGACACTAACAGGTGATGATCAGAGCCAACATCTGCACCTCTTATCACACGGGTATCAACAACTAAGTCTTTCAGATGCTGATCATAAAGAAAAAAACCTATTACACTCTTTAACCCAAGAGTATGATTTTTCCAAGTGTATGTGCTGATATACTTGTGGTTGAAAAATATATTAGATACCCACAATCTATATTTGATGCAGAGTTCAATTAATCTTTCACCATTATCATTCACACTAGGATCTTTAAACTAACCCAGAATGTTATCAGAAATCCCATTCCGAAGACCTACCCTAGAATTGAAATCCTCTGCTACTATAACTTTCTCTTTAGCACTAAACTGGCTCAATACCGCTTTTAGAGTATTCCAAAATTCTTCCTTCTTATCAGAGGGATCTGAATCACAAGGAGAATGCACTACAACAATTACTATTCTATCTTTTAAATGAATCCAAATAATTCTCCCACTTATGCAGCTATAGTGAATCACGTTGTTCTTCATCTTTTTACTTAAAATCACAACTACACCAGCCTGTATTCTCAGATTATCCACACTCCAGCAGACACGTGATTGGTCAAGCAAGAAATTAGCTGAAATGCTTTTTCCATTACAAAACGTGTGCGCGCGCTTGCATATATATTTTTTGTACATACACGTTTCTGATCAAGATGTCTTCCACTCTTGTCATTTTTTGGATCCAAGAGTTCCTCTTCTTATCTCTCCTGGTTACACCAAGCATGCACCTCTCCATGCTTCTTTGAGTTGTCTGCAGCCTTTGTATGTCTCTTTTAGTTAAGGTCCATGTCTCTGCACCATACATAAGCACTGGAAGGATGCATTGATCAAACACTTTTCTTTTAAGACATAATGGCATATTGCTCTTGAAAATTATGCTGTTTCTTCCAAAAGCTCTCTAGGCAAGTTTTGTACGCTGATTAATTACTTCATCAATGTGACCCTCACTTGATATTTGCTGTCCGAGATAAAAGTATGTGTCTGTTATCTCCAGATTTTCTCCATCAATTAATAAATCTTTTATTTCTTGTAAAAGCATTGAACATCACTTTTGTCTTCTGAAAGTTCATTTTTAATCCCACTTCTTTACTCTTGTCAGCAAGTTCCTGGATCATACTCTGCAGCTCTGATGGGGGTAGTTGCAAAAATGACTACGTCATCAGCAAAACGAAGGTGGGTTAGATAATCTCCATTTATCTTTATCCCTTTGTTTTCCCAGTTCAGTGATTGAAAGACATTTTCCAATGTGGCATTGAAGAGCTTCGGAGATATGGTGTCCCCTTGTCTCACTCCATTTCCAATTTTTATGTGTGTTGTATTTTCAAACAGCCAAATCTTTGCACTTGCATTTTCATAGATGTTATTAATAATATTAATGTATGCATCTTCAATACCACAGGATTTCAGAGCCATTGTAACTGCAGATGGTTTCGCTGAATCAAAGGCTTTTTCATAATCGATAAAAGCCATGCACAATGGAATTTCATATTTCCTCGCTCTTTCAATTAGTTCTCTCAGTACGTGGATATGATCTATTGTGCTGTAGCCACTCCTAAATCCAGCTTGTTCTCTCAGTTGAGCCATGTCTAGTGTTACCTTCAAATGGTGTGAAAGAATGTGTGAAAGAATGGTGTGTAGATTTTATAAACCACTGATAGGAGGCTGATAGGTCTGTAGTTCCTGAGATCCTCAATGTCCCCTTTTTTATGTAGCAGGATCATTGTTCCAATCCTCAGGGATCTTCCCTTCATTAAGGCATCGAGTGAAAATTTGGGTGAGTACTGTTTCGATTTCTCCACTTGCTTCTTGTATGATGTCCACAGTAATTCCATCTTCTCCTGGAGCTTTTCCCCGCTTCATGTTCTTGATTGCATGTGACACTTCTGCTGGGAGGACTGGAAGAACTCTGGTACCTTTCGTGATGTCTGAAGTACATGTATTATCCCTTTCATATAATTTGGAGTAGAAATCTTTCACTCTTGTCAAAATTTCGCCTCTATTTCTTGTTACAGAACCATCTTCTTTTCTCAGTGCCATAATCTGTTTTTTTCCCCTTACTGAGATGTCCCTTTGCTATCTTTAGGCTTTAGTTGTTTTCAATTGCTTTCCTTACTAGTTCACAGTTGAATTTCCTTACGTCTTCAGTGATACTTTTTCGTACTGTCTTGCATAGCTCTATATATTCCACTTTGGAAGTCACATCTTCTTTAGTTGTCCTCATCTCTCTTCTTTTTTGCATCAACATTTTGGTTTTTCCTGATAATTTGTTCACATGCAACTTGTTCTTAGACCCAGCTAATTTTGTTGCTGTTTCCATAAGAGCTTTGGTTACTTTTCTGTTAACTTCAGAAATATCCACTTCTTCCAATGTTAAGGCTTCTAAAGCAGAGAATCTGTTCTTCAGTTCCAACTTGAAGGTATTATGGTGTTTTTTTAAGGTTGGTTATGTCAATACATTTTGTTTCTCTTATGAGCTTGCCACGTTCGAGTTTAGTGTTGAGGTGCGTCTTACATCTCACCAATCTATGGTCACTACCTGTGTTGAACTTGCTTAGCACACTGCAGTCTTCTATGACAAATTTTTTGTTATACATAATGAAATCAATTTCACTTGTCAATCCATTGGGATGCCTCCATGTCCATTTCCTTTGTGGCTTTTTCTTGAAAAAGGAGTTCATGAAAAAGCAGTTACAATGGCCTCTAAGTCCTGCGGTATTGAAGATGCATACATTAATATTATTAATAACATCTGTGAAAATGCAAGTGCAAAGATCCGGCTATTTGAGAATACAGCACCCATAAAAATTGGAAAGGGAGTGAGACAAGGTGACACTATACCTCCCAAACTCTTTAATGCCTCATTGGAAAATGCCTTTCAATCACTGAACTGGGAAAACAAAGGGATGAAGATAAATGAAGATTATCTAACTCACCTTCGTTTTGCTGATGACGTTAGCAATTTTTGCAACTACCCCAGCAGAGCTGCAGAGTATGATCTAGGAACTTGCTGACAAGAGTAAAGAAGTGGGATTAAAAATGAACTTTCAGAAGACAAAAGTGATGTACAATGCTTTTACAAAAAAGGAAGATTTATTGATTGATGGGGTAAAGCTGGAGATAACCAATACCTATATTTATCTTGGGCAGCAGATATGAAGTGAGGGTCACATTGATGAAGAAATTAATCAGCATACAAAACTTGCCTGGAGAGCTTTTGGAAGAAACAGTATAATTTTCAAGAGCAATATGCCATTATGTCTTAAAAGAAAAGTGTTTGATCAATGCATCCTTCCAGTGCTTACATAAGGTGCAGAGACGTGGACCTTAACTAAAAGAGACATACAAAGACTACAGACAACTCAAAGAAGCATGGAGAGATTCATGCTTCATGTAAGCAGGAAAGAAAAGAAGAGGAACTTGTGCGTCAGAAAAATGACAAGAGTGGAAGACATCATGATCAGAGTAAAATCCCTGAAATGGCAATGGGCTGGACATATTGCCAGAAGGACAGACCATTGATGGACAGCCGAAATTTTAGACTGGATTCCAAGGGACAGGAAAAGACCCAGAAAAAGATCACATGTGAGATGGGTGGATGAAATTCGAAAGTATACGAGAGTGACATGGAGGAGACTGGCACAAGACAGCCCGTTGTGGAAGAAACTTGGGGAGACCTTCGTCCAGCAGTGGATTGATAATGAATGATGATGATGATGACACACACACACACACACACACACACACACACAAAATAACCAAATATTGGCTGCAGGTCACGTCATGTATTAATTAGATCTGAAAATATTAGCTAGATTCTTTGGTGTTTAAGGAAAAAAAATTGTATTCATAAATCAGAAGTGGATTTTTTTCATGAAGTAATTAATATACATAAAAATATATATATATATATATATATTATATTTAAACCAAATCTAAAACTTAATTTCCTTTCCATCTCTCTGTTTAGGTAAATTAATGCATTGAAAAAAGTCATTGTAATAATTGTGCAGATAGATACAATTCAATTTAAATACAATAATAAAATTTTCTTACCTTTTGGGTTCAAAAATAATATTTATAGTTCATTTTCTCATTTTATCTGTATACAGACATTTCATATATGTAAATTGATATACCTTTCAGCCACAAATTAGTCATACTTTATTTATATATATATCGTTATACTATACACATTACTTCTTGCTATATACATAATTTGGCTATACATATATTATACCTTCTAGCTACTTTTCTGGGCTTGAAAAAACATCTTCCAGTTTTTCTTTTGCATTTCAGCAGCAAGGTACCTCTCATTTTGCAACTGTGCAGAAACATCAGTTGTAAGTGATACAGAATTTGTGCTAGTTTGATCTACATGTGTATAACTACTAACTTTAGTATGCAAAACATTGGTTGTAAGTGATGCAGAATTTGTACTAGTTTGATCTACATGTCTGTAACTACTAATTTTAGTATTTAATCTTGACTTTTTAGTATGAGAAAATTTTTCAGAGCTCTAGCTTGACTGTTTTTTATCAAAATTTGACCTGCACTTTTTGTTAACTTCTGCCTCTTAGGCTTTGGCTCTAAGCTTTCTTTAGCCGCTTTCTCATTTCTATATCTTTTATAGGAAGTTTGGATATTTTTACAAAGTTCCATCTTTACCGGATCATGATGAACATTATTTTGAAGGAAATAGTCCAGGGCTGAAATATTTTTTGCCCTCAAATTAGATTTCACAGTCTGTATTGCAGAATAAGTTTTTATGTCCATTTGACCAGACCTTGAGTACATAATATAGTTCATACTACTGAAAGTACTTTCCACAACTGGGCCATGGAAGAAACTAATGATGGCTTTCACAAGTTTAGATAAGGAGGGATATTTTTTCATCTGAAACACAAAGGACCACCATTCATCTAAGCACACAGTTCTTTTCTCTGATGTCACAAAAGGTGGTAAGTCAGCAATCTGATATTTTCAAATCTCTAACATTTATGAATCCAATTCTTCATTTGTGAGAACATTAGTTATTATAGTTGGTAATGCCTCCGGTCTTTTTAAAGTGACTGTTTTACCTCTAGCAGATGGGTTAAAAGCAAAAACATTAATTAGAAATGGATTGGCTAGTAGCAACTTTTTTTGAAGGTAGATACCAAAAGAAATGTATGCTTGTCTTAATTTCATGAAGAAGTCACCAGAAACTGATTTGTTTCATTTTGATAAAGTACCTGATGCTGCAAATTCTATGAATAATTGCTTATTCTCCAATACATTCTTCTCAATAATAAGATCTTCACAGGTTAAAGATTTCTTAATAATATTTCTTAGAACTTCAGGTTTGATAAAACACGATAGAAATGTTTTGAAAACACTTACCTGCTCTTTATGTAACTTAAGAATTAGTGGCTCTGTCATTTGAAACAGGCAAACATACTTTGTCAGTAAAGGCAACACAGATGTGTATACTTGTAAAAGTAACAATGTTTTCTTTCTGAAATGAAATAATTTCTTTATGATGCACAGCCTTCGGTCTTTTCCATCATTTGTAAATGGCTGCATCTTCTTTAGTTCCTGTTGAATTAATTTAATTTTTGGTAAATGTGGGGAATTCTCCAAGTTTATTTTTCTGTAAATACCTAAAATCATGGCTTGATATGTCAGTGCATCATCAGCACTTAAATATGAATAATAAAAAACAGATAGAGCATCCCACATTCTTAAGGTTTCTACAGCTGCATCATAGCATAAAAGCCACCTGTGGGTCAGATACCTTTCTGGAGCAGAAAACCTTATAAAGAAATCACAAATTTGACCAAGTTTCAATCTTAGCTGAGCTGACCATTTAAATTCAGTGTTTAAATCAGGAAAAAAAACCCCTTCCATATGGTATTCGAATACTTTACAAACATTTTTTATTCCATCATGAATATGATGGCAGGAATCTCCACCTATATCAAGAAGATGTGAAGCTTTTTCTAGGCGAATACGAGTTTTGAGGGGTTTTTTCCTTGCAAGCTTCTCATGACTGCACATGAATCCATCATTACAGATATTAAATTTGTATGTGGGATTTCTCTTTCTGTCATCAGAGAATGGAGTGCATCAAACACACTTTGACTGTTTACAGAGTAAATCCTTACAGATGAAAGATGCTCTATCATAACCCTCTGTTGCTCTTCGCTGTAATGGCTGACAAGTATTGAAAGAACTCTCATCAAATTGTTGCTTGTTGACTTATCTATATTAAGAGAGAAAAAAGTGGATTTCATTTTTTCTAAAGTTTCTGACAGTAAAGTGTCTGACAAGCCATATCTAATTTTCATTGATGCTGAGGTCCGATCCATTAAGAGCAAAGAAAGTGCTTTTGGGTCCAGTGCTAATTCTTTAGCCAAGTCAATAAGATGGGGAGCAACAGAAAATGGAAGGTTGTGCTCAGCCATGAACCCTAGCACTGTTGCCTGGCCAGTCAAAATGCGAGCTGACACTGGAACAGCTGGCTGGGTCTCGGAATTAATTGAAGTTGACTGTTGATTTGAAAATAAAGTGCATTTCAAATCATAATTCTCTCTTCTAATTTCCATAAATCTTAAATGCTTGCCACTATTCAAGTGGCTCAATAGTGAATTCTATCCTCTTCTACCATAATATATTTGGTCCTTGCATAAACTGCAGATGGCTTTACCTGGAATGTCAATTTTCTGGATGCAGTCAGATAATAAAACAGTCACTTCACATTTTTAAAAATTTAATTTAAACTTTCTTCTTCAACCACTCCAAAGCATCAAAATTTATTTTTAACATTCTTGTTGATTTCACAAACTTCAATCTCGTTAGATTTGTCAAGGATCAGCACTGCGAAAGAACAAAGATTTCTCGAAAGCACGTGGTGCCATGTCCTCAGCAACAGAGAAATCAATGTACAGCTAACTTGTACTAATTGGTGAATCAACGTTGGATTCGCTGACACCACACTGTCACTTCATTACGGACAGAACATGCATGCCTCCAATAACACCAATGCAGCAACAATAATAGTATCCGGATCCGAAACTATTTCTTTGTGTCTCGTCTCGAGAGCAGAATGGTGGCGAATGGGAGACAGATGACGGCAGCACTGCACATGTGCGATTGGTGGTCACGCACTAGACTAGGATTTCTCCTTCCAGAAAGCACGCGAGAGCGAGTGGATCGCATGGCAACCGGCGACGACCCACCAGCGCCGGAGAGGCCTCGATCTGATTTCAGCGTATCTGACTGCATGAAAATTAATCCGGAAAGTTGCTGCTGCCAAAGTGCCTTCCCTCCCAGAGAAAAACAAGTAAAAAAAAAAAAAAAAAGAATTACAGCAATTACCGAAAACAAATTCATAAAAATATATTAGCTAAATTCCGTGAATCAATAACATGAAATTCGCGGATTTCCACTAATTCGTGGAAAAATCACGTCTGCTCCAGACCACACACTGACCGTTCCATTCATTTCTTCTATCCCAATTTCTTTCTTTTTAGTTTCACTTACACCCACAGCTCATCCAATCTATACTTATTCATTTCTTGAATCACCTTATTTATCTTTCCATTTATGCCTCTAGTGTTCCATACACCAATCTTACACTTACTCAGCCGAGATCTCTTTCTCATATGACATTTAGAAGGTCCTTGTCGATTCGGCGGTGGACCATCTTTCTCAAGTACGGTACATCCATCAGATCCCACACTTAAGTCCTTTTTTAACTTTGAGTCTTTGTAATCAGGGGCGACCAAGCCTGGTCACTGTTAATAGTAATGAAACATGAAAAATACAAGTAGTGAAAAGAAGCAGCAAGTGTGATACAACCTTGCTCTCTAACAGCAGACTACTGAGCCAAAATGCTGGGAAAAGGCACCACACATTCCTGGAATAACACCGCCATTCTCCTTTCTAACCTTCCAGTTCCAGCATTCTATCCTACATAGGTCTTGAAGAAGAGGCATACAATTCACAAAACAGTACAGGGACAGCCAAATGATACTTCAACTATTAGGTCTTGCCCCCAGCAGAATGCTTGATGGGAAATACATTAAGCATAATAACTTTTTTCAAGTTTTTTTTTTCATTTTAGCATTAGTGTGCAGCCCACACAGATGTATTATCACTATCTAATATCATCATCATCATCATTGTCAACCATTATCAATCCACTGCTGGACGAAGGTCTCCCCAAGTTTCCTCCACAACGGTCTGTCTTGTGCCAGTCTCCTCCATGTCACCCCTGCATACTTTCGAATTTCATCCACCCATCTCCCATGTGGTCTTCTTCTGGGTCTTTTCCTGTCCCTTGGAATCCAATCTAAAATTTCGGCTGTCCATCGATGATCTGTCCTTCTGGCAGTATGTCCAGCCCATTGCCATTTCAGGGATTTAACTCTGATCATGATGTCTTCCACTCTTGTCATTTTTCGGATCCACGAGTTCCTCTTCTTATCTCTCCTGGTTACACGAAGCATGCACCTCTCCATGCTTCTTTGAGTTGTCTGCAGTCTTTGTATATCTTTTTTAGTTAAGGTCCACGTCTCTGCACCATACGTAAGCACTGGAAGGATGCATTGATCAAACACTTTTCTTTTAAGACATAATGGCATATTGCTCTTGAAAATTATGCTGTTTCTTCCAAAAGCTCTCCAGGCAAGTTTTGTACGCCGATTAATTTCTTCATCAATGTGACCCTCACTTGATATCTGCTGTCCAAGATAAACGTACGTGTCTGTTATCTCCAGCTTTTCTCCATCAATCAATAAATCTTCATTTCTTGTAAAAGCATTGAACATCACTTTTGTCTTCTGAAAGTTCATTTTTAATCCCACTTCTTTACTCTTGTCAGCAAGTTCCTGGATCATACTCTGCAGCTCTGATGGGGTAGTTGCAAAAATGACTACATCATCAGCAAAACGAAGGTGGGTTAGATAATCTCCATTAATCTTTATCCCTTTGTTTTCCCAGCTCAGTGACTGAAAAACACTCTCCAATGTGGCATTAAAGAGCTTCGGAGATATGGTGTCACCTTGTCTCACTCCCTTTCCAATTTTTATGTGTGTTGTATTTTCAAACAGCCGAATCTTTGCACTTGCATTTTCATAGATGTTATTAATAATATTAATGTATGCATCTTCAATACCGCAGGTTTTCAGAGCCATTGTAACTGCTGATGGTTTCACCGAATCAAAGGCTTTTTCATAATCGATAAAAGCCATGCACAATGGAAGTTCATATTCCCTCGCTCTTTCAATTAGTTCTCTCAGTACGTGGATATGATCTATTGTGCTGTAGCCACTCCTGAATCCAGCTTGTTCTCTCGGTTGAGCCATGTCCAGTGTTACCTTCAAGCGGTGTGAAAGAACTTTAGTGAAGATTTTATAAACTACTGATAGGAGGCTGATAGGTCTGTAGTTTCCGAGATCCTCAATGTCACCTTTCTTATGTAGCAGGATCATTGTAGCGGTGTTCCAATCCTCAGGAATCTTTCCTTCATTAAGGCATCGAGTGAAAATTTGGGCGAGTACTGTTTCAATTTCTCCACTTGCTTCTTGTATGATGTCTACAGTAATTCCATCTTCTCCTGGAGCTTTTCCCCGCTTCATGTTCTTGATTGCATGTGCAACTTCTGCTGGAAGGACTGGAAGAACTCTGGTACTGGTATCTTTCATGATGTCTGGAGTGCATGTATCATCCCTTTCATATAATTTGGAGTAGAAATCTTTCATTCTTGTCAAAATTTCGCCTCTATTTCTTGTTACAGAACCATCTTCTTTTCTCAGTGCCATAATCTGTTTTCTTCCCTTACTGAGATGTCCCTTTGCTATCTTTAGGCTTTGGTTGTTTTCAATTGCTTTCCTCACTAGTTCACAGTTGAATTTTCTTACGTCTTCAGTGATACTTTTTCTTACTGTCTTGCATAGCTCTATATATTCCACTTTGGAAGTCACATCTTCTTTAGTTGTCCTCATCTCTCTTCTTTTTTGCATCAACATTTTCGTTTTTCCTGATAATTTGTTTACATGCAACTTGTTCTTAGACCCAGCTAATTAATATATTCTGTTATTATTTCTTATATTCTTAAAAGTAGGTATATGGAATTATTAGATTGTCATGTTCAAAATACAGGCCATAAAATCTTTTCTAGAACAAAAATGGAAGAGAGATTGGAAACTAAGAGGAGAGGAACAATATTCAATGAGCAGAGAGGGTGGTTTTTAATGCTAGGATGGCAACAATTTACTCACTTGATTGTATCCCATAATTTCAGGATGGATTTCTAGGATGGCAACACTTTACTCACTTGATTGTATTCATAATTGATTGTATATATAGGAAAGATTACTATTCAAAAAAGAATTAATAAGGATGGGTATAAAAAAATCTGTCCGAGTGAATCCTACAAAAAACACTAACTTCATGTTTTCTTTTATATATAAGATACATGGATTACATTTTCCAGGACTGACTAAAGAAAAGGTTTATTGAAAACAATAATCTTGAAAATTTTGATTCTTTAGATGAATCTTTAAAATTCAATTTAAAAATTCAAAAAGATGAAAATTCTCTAGATCTTTTACACTGAAGAAAATTTAATTTTTACTCAGCTACGTATGCTCATGAAATCAATACATTACCAAACATTGCTAAATGAAATAACAAAATTCATTCATATAAATAAAAACAGCCATTTATTTCAAAGAAAAAGTAAATAAATTTGACTTTACAGAATTTTTTTAACTAGAAAGAATAATTAAAAGAAATTCTTTCAGAATGTGTTTATTCCAAATACAATATTACAAATTAATTTAAAGAAAAAAAAATGCCCACTGAAAGGAAAAATAAAACTTGCCATAAATATTACCACAGAGGTTTACTTAAAGTACATAAAATAAACTTTTCTAAAGACAAAACTTTGTGTTAGGAATGCTAAAGTTAAGTCATGGGAAATCTTTAAGGATTATTTGGAAGGAAACCTCCAAAATGGCACTAGTTAAATGTGTAACAAAGGAATAAAGTCTTAGTTTAATATTTATATTTACTTGACAAACAAAATTGGCTTTTGGTATCACAGTTTGGCTTCTGGTGTGGAATGAACTGTTTTTTTGTTGTTTTTTTTAACTTAAAATCTAGAGATGAATGGACACGCTGCTGATGATAATTTAGATGTAAGTTATGTGCATGAGGACTGAATGACTGTTAGTGCCAATGAAATAAGCAGGTCTATTCTACATCAGAGGAGAAGTTAGCTGCAAGTTTTAGTGAAATTAATTCAAAATTAGTTTTCAAATGGAACAACAAGGTACTTGAGTTACATATAATTATTCAGTTGGCATGGAAAACTGACTTTGTTTTTGAGGATTGGGCAATTTGCAACAAATGTAATAAGAATTGTTATAGCTATTGCAAAATATCATTAATTAGTTTTCCTTGCAAAGTTTTTGCATGAATGTTAAGAAAGAAATTTAGAAAGATGGAAGAAAATCAAAGAGTGAGGAACAGTATGATTTTAGAAGTGATATGGAATGTCAGGTTAAAACAATACATATGTTTTTGAAACTTTTCATTAGATGAATCAAGATTTGTATGTGAAATGTGCTTAAAATTTTAAAAAGGCTTCTAGTGGCCAGGTGCTTAGTATAATAAAATGCTATGGTGTGAAGGATAAATTGCTGAAATCAGTCAAAAACCTTTAGCAGAAAAATCTCGCAAAGAATCGAATTCAAGGAAACCCTGATAACTTGTTTGTGATTAAATCTGGGGTATGCCAGGGATATGAGGTGTTCACACTTCTGTTTTATGAATAAGGTTAACAATAACTGAATGCATGGTTTTCTTTAGACTTTAAGCCTAAGAATTTTTTTAACATTTTGAATGAGATTTCATAGAAGTTATTTTTTTTTTTTTTTACAGAACACAAGGCAGAAATAAGAAGTATGACAAAAAAACATAACGGCATAGACATGTTCCAGAAACTGGATGTTCTGTGAATTGACTCTTTAAAAATAACACTGATCAACAAAATTCAATATTGTAAATTTTCCTTAGACTTAAAGCTAATATTTCAATTACATATAGTGTAGGGGTACACAAAAATGATGAAAAAAAAAATCTACTCGGTTCTTATTTTTTTTAATGGAGGATTTGTTTTTACATGTTACTACAAAATAATACATTGTCACAATGCATTGTTACTATATATGTATAAGTCGATTCTTCAGTAGGATATTAGCAAAGTTTTTACATTACATGCTTTTCCATTAATACTGTTGTTCAGGTACATCTCTCTTGATGGACCAACAGTAGTCACCAAACATCACTTCATTACACTGTGCACGATAATGGTTCTCTATGACAGATATCTGCTGCTGAAATCATTCACCATGTTCCTAACTAACTGCTTCCATATTATTGAGAAAAAAAAATTTTAGGTGAGGATAAGGGAAATGCAGTTTTAAAGACATGTAACTACCCAACTTTTGAAAAATTTTCACCAGCTTTTGAACTATGTTTTTATAGTAACTTGTACAAAAATCTAGCGGATAATGCTTACCTTGGCATTCCTTTCTAGCGACGGGAACATTTAACGCACGTGTTTTCCGGTCTTTGTTGATGTTATTGTCCTAAAGTCCGTTGTATGCGATGACTGGCTTTACTTCTCACACTTTTCGCTGGGTATACTCATTGGATCTTTGCCTTAGGATTCAAACATCAATTTTTACCGTTCTTTATACTCGAAATTTTCGCCCATACTCTGGGCATCTTTAGGAGCGTGGCGACTTTACCACCGATGTTCGTGGTTAACTTCGCGCTAATGGAGTCCGATACTCCTTGTTGCCATTCGTCGGAAAAACTTTCCTGAATATATTTCGTTATCAAGCCTGGCTGGCGCCCTCTATGTTTCGTTAAGAACACTTTTTTTTTCCGAATTTTTTTTTTTATTTTTTTTTAATTTCCTTCTCCTATCCTGGTTTTCTTGTCTTTTTTTGCCTGTTTTTCTTTTGTTGCTATTTTTCTTGTCTTATTAGTTCTTTCCACAGGCCCGATAATGTGCTAGGGTCGTTCTGGTTACATAACCTTGCTTTATTTTTGTAGATTAATATTGCTTCTTCCCTCCTCATTTGCCTTTCCGATTTTTTATTCTTTTTTAGCATTTTAATTTCATCGAACTTTGGGAATGTCCGGTTTTCCAAGCAGAATTGCACTAAAGCAGTTTTGGCTTCCTTTTTTTGCCAGTTAGATATGTGTTGTTTAAGTCTTTTTTTTTAATCTGTTTTTCGTACTTCCAATGTACGATATTGGGGGTATGTGTGCTATTGGAATTTCATAGGTTCCTGATTCTTCTAGCATTTTTTCCTCTGTTTTTTTGTTGACCATCATACTTTTCACGGTGTGCACTAAGCTTCCTAGTTGTAAGTCATATTTAGCACAGTGCCTATTGATTTCTTTACTCACTCCTTCCAGGTATGGGAAAGCTCCAATGTATTTCAATTTTTTATTTCTCATCTTCCTTTGGTTGTGCACTTCTTGGCCTTCTTTACTCTGAGTCATATGCTTTTTACTCTCATGTATCCATTTATTAATTAGCTTGCTCGGGTACCCATACTCATGTCATATTTTTGAGATAAACTCTAGCTCTTGATTTTTTAGCCTGTTGTTAGATGTGTGTGTGTACGCTCGCCGTATCAAGTTTACTATGCTGTTTTTTATGTATCACTGGATGGTGCGACGAGTATGGTATCAGTACAGGTGTGTAAGTTGCTTTTCTGAACACAGAGTATTCAAAACTATTTTTGTTTTTCTTTAGTTGAATGTCCAGGAAGGATAGGCAATTATCCTCTTCAAACTCAATAGTTAGCTCTATGGTGTTACAGATTTTGCTAAACTGCTGTGCTAGATCTTGTAGCTCGGCTTTGTTAAGTTTAGACATTATAATTATGTTGTCTACATATCGAGCATAAAGTATTGGTTTTTCAGGTAAATTTTGAATAATTTCTTTTTCGAGGTATGCCATAATCACTTCTGCATATAATGCCGATAATGGGGATCCCATAGGGCCACCTTGCGTTTGTTTAAACAAACGCAAGGTGGATACATAAGAGTAAAAAGCATATGACTCAGAGTAAAGAAGGCCAAGAAGTGCACAACCAAAGGAAGATGAGAAATAAAAAATTGAAATACATTGGAGCTTTCCCATACCTGGAAGGAGTGAGTAAAGAAATCAATAGGCACTGTGCTAAATATGACTTACAACTAGGAAGCTTAGTGCACACCGTGAAAAGTATGACGGTCAACAAAAAAACAGAGGAAAAAATGCTAGAAGAATCAGGAACCTACGAAATTCCAATAGCAGACATACCCCCAATATCGTACATTGGAAGTACGAAAAACAGATTAAAAAAAAAAGACTTAAACAACACATATCTAACTGGCAAAAAAAAAAGAAGCCAAAACTGTTTTAGTGCAATTCTGCTTGGAAAACCGGACATTCCCAAAGTTCGATGAAATTAAAATGCTAAAAAAGAATAAAAAATCGGAAAGGCAAATGAGGAGGGAAGAAGCAATATTAATCTACAAAAATAAAGCAAGGGTATGTAACCAGAACGACCCTAGCACATTATCGGGCCTGTGGAAAGAACTAATTAGACAAGAAAAACAACAACAAAAGAAAAACAGGCAAAAAAAAGACAAGAAAACCAGGATAGGAGAAGGAAATTAAAAAAAAATTAAAAAAAAAATTCGGAAAAAAAAAGTGTTTTTAACGAAACATAGAGGGCGCCAGCCAGGCTTGATAACGAAATATATCCAGGAAAGTTTTTCCGACGAATGGCAACAAGGAGTATCGGACACCATTAGCGCGAAGTTAACCACGAACATCGGTGGTAAAGTCGCCACGCTCCTGAAGATGCCCAGAGTATGGGCGAAAATTTCGAGTATAAAGAACGGTAAAAATTGATGTTTGAATCCTAAGGCAAAGATCCAATGAGTATACCCAGCGAAAAGTGTAAGAAGTAAAGCCAGTCATCGCATACAACGGACTTTAGGACAATAACATCAACAAAGACCGGAAAACATGTGCGTGAAATGTTCCCGTCGCTAGAAAGGAATGCCAAGGTAAGCATTATCCGCTAGATTTTTGTACAAGTTACTTTGAAATATCGCACGTAAAAGAGAATAGTACAATAATTAGAGCTATATAATAGTCAGAATTAGAACTACTAAGTGGAATTGATGTTTTTATAGTTTCAAAGTTTAGTATTTCCAAGGAAATTTTGCACAACATCCTTGAATACCAGTCGTGCTTCCTTTTCTAGTTTCTGAAGAACACTTTCAAAACACATGGTTCATACACTTTTTCAATCGCACAATTCCAGGACTTTCCCAGGACTTTTGGACTTTTTTCCAGGACACACGATCTAAATGCTCCTACTTAAAATCCAGTGAAAACTGGTAACCAACAACAAATAACTCCCTGCATGCTTGAGCAAACTTAATACAGAATGCAGAATGTTGAAAATGATGTCTGCTGCAGCTAATGAGAAACTCAGAATCACATATAAATACTGAAATACCAAAACTGTCACTTAAAATATAACCAGGTTTAGTTTTTACAAAAAAATTATATGCATTATACTATTCTGATTTCGAAAAAAATATATTTTTCTACTTTGGTTTCAGTTCAATTATTGAAGCAAATTACACAATAAAAAAACCCATAAAACTCAATAATATATAGGTACAAAATCTATAGTTAAAATATAAATGTGGCATTACTCTTGAAATGCTTTCATATACCACAATATATAAAATACATTTATATTTAATTATTTTGAAATAATGCTTACATTGGAAATTTAAGGATAAGGAAAGGTTAAATATTTGGAACTTTTTGAAAGGAAATATTATTTTTTAAACAAATACTCATGTGAGCAAGGATTTGTGTTACATTTTATTTAGGGAAGGAATTTTCATCATAATATTGATGCTCGAGCTTCTAGTATTGATGCTCTAGCTATATTTTAAATTTGTACTCACCAGCAAACAAAGTATGCACAAAAATTTCTAAATTGAAATGAAAGAGAATAATGGGAAAATCTTAAATCCAAGGGTTATGTGTACAACTGCATTCATCAGTGATTAAGGAAATTTAAATGGGCATGATTAGAAAATTAATTACAGCAGATGGAAAGTGGTTAGTTAGCTCAGAAAATACTAAGAAATAACTTGATTTAAGTTTCTGATATTAGAAAACAATCTGATTTTATGGCAAATGTTTACATAAAATATTCATTAGCAAATTTCAGTAAAGGTCAAAACAAGAAACAAAAAAAATACTCATAAAGCTACTTACATCCACTCATGGTTGAAAACTATGTTACAAAAATTAACAAATTGCACACAAAAAGTTTCTCATAGCAGAAGGAAGGTAACAGAGACATATTTTTCAAATCAAACAGTTAAAAGAAGAGACATAGAAGGAAACATGATATGACTGTAAGCCTTTTAGCGGAAGAATTTTGCATAATGAAAAAGTTGAAAATAGGCAAAAAGTATTCTTCATGTTAAAAGCAATGCTAAGGAAAGAGAACTTTTCGAATACATCTCCTGGAAGCAGAGATAGCAAGAAAAAGGTTTTCACCTTTACGCCCCACAACTTTCCCTAGGGGGAAAGTTGTGCATTACTTAAAGAGGATATTTTTACTGCAGCAAAAATCTTATTTGCTCTCCATCTTTATTGCAGCGAATGGAATACAGTAAAAAAGAAATTTCTCAATAGGGTTTTTAGAAGCGGAGATACAGCTGCAAACGGAAGTAAACAAACACCACCTAGCACCAGAATTATGAACTGCAAACCTCCTCAAACATAAAGCTAAAATGTTTCATAAAGTAAATGGTATCCGGTGTTAAAAGAATTTTTTTAAATCGGACATTTGGAATTACAGATATTTAGAAAAATAGACCAAATTTTTGCTATGAGCACCCTAGAGGGGAAATTGTGTATTATTTGGGAAGAAAATACACAAAGAATTTTCATAGTTAGTAGTATCAGATCGAAAAATAATTTTTTTCAATTGGGTTTCTAGTCCCACAGATATTGCTGCAAATAAAAACGCAACTTATGCCCTCTAGTGGCACACTTGCACATTAAAAAATTTGAAATTATATGAGAAACACTTCTCACTGAAAATGCTCTCCAAAGATTAAATAATTTTTCAAATTGAACTCCGAGAAACAGAGATATCGACAAAAATAAGAGATACATTTACGTCGCCTGGTGGAAAAATTATGCATTATTTTAAGCAGGAGGTATTATCAAAAGGTCTTATGAGCAGTATCGTTCACGAAAGAATTTTTTCAATCGAATTTCCAGAAGCTCAGATTTTGTTGCAAATACATCAGAAGCAGAAATAAACACTTATTCCCCTGGTGGCCAAACTATTATTTACCAAAAATTAGAAATTATATGCAAAACATTTCGCATGAGAATATGTATCTGACGCAGGAAGAATTTTTCAAATAGAACTTTTAGAAGTGGAGATATTGGGAAAATTGTGATTTACCTTTATGCCCCCTAGCAAAAATATATGTATTACTTGAAAAGGAAACTAACTAAAATAGTCTTCGATATAGATGGCATTGAAAGGGGGGAAAATTTCAATTGGATACTTAGAAGCAAATATATGAAATAAATGTATTTTGAACTAGATAGGATCTGCATTTACACCCTCTAACGGCGAAGTTGTGCATAGGAAAAATGCCAGAATACAAGGATCATCATTTGGACATTTCAGGCTTCCCAATAAAAATAGAATTTTATAAATCAAACTAATAGTTGCAGTTGCACAGATATGGTGTGCCCGGCCAAACAGACAAGGTGATGACGTAAGCACGATCTTTCTTTACAAAAGACATGCTAATAACCCCAGCTTTAGTTCTGCTAACAGACAAGAAAACCAACAGCCCCTGCATTTTGCAGTGAATGAGAGAAATCTGTCAGACATAAGTTATATCCGTAGAAAAAGCCTCAACTACAAAACATAGTGCAGGGACAAAAAGCAGGAATGGATAAAATACCAAGACATGTAACAGAATTTTAGAACAACATGGAATTCCAGGACTTTTCCAGGATTTAGGACACATACGAACTATGAAAATGGTCATTTTGCATGAGCTTCTCAATGTGAGGACCAATAAATACTCCCTCTTTTATTTTAGCCTCCGATATGAAGGAAAGAAATCTCGGATAAACCTAAATGCCTCACTGTCTCGGTCCAAAGCTATAACAAAAATTTTTATCAATCCAAGTTTGATGTACAGTGGTGGGAGAAGTATAACCGCTGCTGGTACAACAGGTTCGTTCTCTACATTATTAGCACCGGGCTTCAGAGGCAGCCTTGAAGGCAGAACTATTTCTTATATGGTAGTGTTTCTCTTTAGCGCAACTGTCCCACTCGCAAAGGAAACCTGAATATTTAGTATTTCCCAGTTGCATTCCTAGTAAAAGAGAAATGACTTTCAAGTCACCACAAATTTTCCAATGAAAATGACTGTGTTTCAGAACAGGGGAGGTTCATCATTAGGGGCCAGAGGGGCCAGGCCCCACCTAAAAATTTCTATTTCTAGAAATATATATATATATATATATATATTTAGCCCTGATTCTTATTCTCTCTCTTAACTACATGGTGATAAACCTTTCCCTTCAAAAACCATTACCTAAGGGAAAAGTTTCCTTCAAAAACGAAAAACTATTCCCTGAGGAAAGAGATCACATTCAGAGTGTGAGGTTATTGGGGCCAGCTCCAACAGGCCCCAGTAACATCACTATGCAAACGAAGAGGAGACGATTTCCTCCCCGTCTCATTCAGTATTAAGACCTAAATACAACACTGTCTTAACCGCGTGTGCAAAAGATCTGGCCCCGCACTAATTTGATTGGCCTGGAGAGTATCCATTTCCTTAACACCGTGGGTTGACAGAGAAGCTTACCCCGACCAAGCTCAATGGTGGCGGGAGGGTTTCAAATGTAGCAAAGCTCAGTTAGTTGTTTTTTCTGTGTGTGTCTCTCTCGGTGATGTTTTGTTCCTTTGTGTCATGACTTTTTTGCTTGTCGAGTACAATTAATGGAGTGGATATTTTGTTCAACTGTCCATTCTTTGCTTTAAATCTGGAAGAAAAGCTTCACTTAAAAAAATTCAGTGCTTATCACCCCAAGAATTTTTAGTTTGAGCTTCACTTAAAAAAACACAGTGCTCATCATCCCAAGAATTTGAGTCGAAAAGCTTCACTTAAAAAAACTCTGTGCTTATCAGCCCAAGAATTTGAGTTTCCAAGAGTATGAAGTTTACAAAGCGCTTTGCAGAACTAATTTCAGTTTTAACTAAGATGATTTTCTATGTTAAAAATATATAAATAAATGAGAAAACCTGTAAGTATAATTTGCACATGAGTACATATATGTTTTTAGGTTTCACAAATTCTTTAAAAAAAAAAAAGGTTAAACCTTTCAAATAATGCAAATGGTAGTATGGTACTCATTCTAAATGGGATGAAATTCATGAAACATTCCCTCCCTACATATATTTGGAATTATTATTTTTTCACTACATTTTTTTATCCTGTGAATCCTGTGATTATTCCTCAGTTGAGAAATCTGAAGAAACACAAAGCACAACTAACATAAATTAATGCTCATATGTTTTAAGGTAAAAAATTTATTTAAGGAGTTTTAACATTTTTCTGTTAATAGTTATGCATTCTATTCTGAGGAATTTTTTTTTTGCGTGCAATACAATAGTTGACACATTCCTACCTGATTTGGGCATCATTGTGAGTCAAGGGGGTAAACAGAGGCAGAGTAAAGGAATCTTGGGGATGGGGTGGGGTGGGGGTCTGAATAGTTGGCCTAATGATGACAGGTTTTTTTTTATTTCATTGTTTGACTTCGGCTACTGGCCCCACCCACCTGTTTCAGTTGCCACGAGCTGCCACTGTTTCAGAACATGTAATAGCTTTTTCAAGGTATCATAGATTTCTTTCCCCTGTGAAGCGTATCCAACAGGAATAGTGTTATATGTGTTGCCAATGTGTAACAGTACTGCTTTTAAACTCACTTTTGAAGCATCAATAAACAGTGGCCATTCCTCTGACCTGTGATACAGATCTAAAGATGACATCAGACTGGGAAAGTCTTTACAGAAGCATATCTCGCCATCTTTTCATAAAAACAAATAAAATCTTTGTGACAGTCACAATACACGGAAATACGTACATCATTATCCAATAGCAGGAGGTCTTAGTGAGAGATGGGTTGGCCTCCTCAGGGTGCTCTGTTGAAACAATGGCACACAGAACAGCAACAAGAGCCTCTGTGAATCTTAGAGAGGTGCCAGCCAGTTCTGTGTGACATTGGCAAAAAGACCCCAACTCACTGGGTTTTGTTCCAGAATCCTTAGGTGAATAACCAACTGGAACCCTCAGCTATGGGCTAATCCCCCACACTGGTGTACTTACCTAATTAAAAATACACAAAGAAATATAAAACCTGACAAGTGTGGGATATGGTGGACCTACCACACTTGAGAAGAATGGTCCACCACGGAATCAGCCTGGACTTTCTAAACGGCATATGAGAAAGAGATCTTGGATGATTGAGTGTAAGATTAGTGTATGGAATACTAGAGGTGCAAATGGCAAGATCCACGAGGTGATTGAAGAGATTAATAAGTATAGATTGGATGTGCTGTGTGTAAGTGAAACCAAAGAGAAGGAAACTGAGATAAAAGAGGCGAATGGAATGGTAAATGTGTGGTCTGGAGTATTAGATAATGTGAGAGGACAGGCTGGTGTAGGTGTGATTTTAAGTGAAAAGATGAAGAACCACTTGATTCACTATAGCTGCATAAGTGAGAGAATTCTTTGGATTCATTTGAAAGTGAAACTTCAGAGAATAGTAATTGTTGTGGTGTATGCTCGTTGTGACTCAGAACCTTCTGAAAGGAAGGAAGATTTCTGGAATGAACTAAAAGCTGTTTTGAGCCAGTTTGGTGCTAAAGAGAAAGTCATAATAACAGGGATTTCAATGCTAGAGTAAGAGTGCAAAATGCGATTTCTGCCAATGTTCTGAGTAAATTTAATGATTCTTGTGTGAATGATAATGGTGAGACATTAATTGAACTCTGTATTGAGAATGATTTGTGTGTATCTAATGCCTTTTTGAACCAGAAGTACATCCACACATATACTTGGAAAAATTGCACTCTTGGTCAACAGAGTGTGATAGATTTTGTTGTTTATGATCAGTGTCTGAAACACTTGGTTGTTGACACTCATGTGATGAAAGGTGCAGATGTTGGCTCTGATCATTACTTGGTAGTGTCACGAATGAAACAAAATGTTGGTTGGAGGAAAAGGAAAAGGAAGGTGCCTAGGATGGAAAGAATAAAGGTTGAAAGGCTATTTGAAAATCATCAGTATCATTCTAACTTAATCAGAGAATGACTGTAGAAGCTGAAGTCATGTGAGAGGGATGCAGAAAAGAAGTGGGAATGATATACTATTAAAAAGCACCAATCACTTACCCTAAAGATCATGGTAATTTCCATCCACAACACACTTCCAGCACGTCAATTATCGTAATGTTGTTGGCCTTCAAAGGTTTACAGACATCTTGCTTACAATTCCTTCTTCCGGGGATAAAACATCGTATTTATTTATTTTTTTATATTATTTTTTTTAAGCCATATGAGATGTAACTATAAGCTCGTCAATTCCATAAAAACCACACAAGCATACTACTCATTCATACAATTCAATTAAAAAACTATGTACATATTTACACAACATTACATTCCTAGGTGGTTAAACCTTTGTCAACTGTGAGTAACAAAATACTCCATCTGTTTCAAAACCCCTGCCACTCCCACTGCAAGTGTCACACTCATTCAGCCCCTCACACACAATCCTCTAGCGCTTTCAACAGACTACTGTCATCCTCAGGAGGCAGGTGTGTCTCACCCGCCCACCACAGCTCAAGTGAGCAGAGCCGTCGAGGCACAGGCTCCAGTCACAATCTCTGAATCTCTGTGTCTCTGGCGCCATCTATTGTCATTGCTGCTCTTTTTTCTTTTTTCTTTCTAAGCTGTTGTTCAATTTTTATTAGGGCCTTCCATTGTTCGTTTAAGTTGCTAGGCTCATTAATGTTGCATAATCTTGATCTGTTTTTTTCAATTAACACTGACTCTGCAATTCTTAACTGCCTTTCGTTTACAATAAAGCCAAGATTGATAAAAAACTTGTAAAATATGTAGGGGCAATACCATATGTAGAAAATGTTTCAGCAGAAATTAATAAAGTTTGTGGCAAGTATGACACAGGTAGGAAATCAGGTACTTACTGTAAAAAATTTAGTGATTAAAAATGAAAAAATCAGCCAATTGTGTGTGAGGGGCTGAATGAGTGTGACACTTGCAGTGGGAGTGGCAGGGGTTTTGAAACAGATGGAGTATTTTGTTACTCACAGTTGACAAAGGTTTAACTACCTAGGAATGTAATGTTGTGTAAATATGTACATAGTTTTTTAATTGAATTGTATGAATGAGTAGTATGCTTGTGTGGTTTTTATGGAATTGATGAGCTTATAGTTACATCTCATATGGCTTAAAAAAAAAAATAAATACGATGTTTCATCCCCGGAAGAAGGAATCGTAAGCAAGATGTCTGTAAACCTTTGAAGGCCAACAAACGATAATTGACGTGCTGGAAGTGTGTTGTGGATAGAAATTACCATGATCTTTAGGGTAAGTGATTGGTGCTTTTTAATAGTATATCATTTATGAATTGCACGTAAACTATGCGCACTTTGCAGGGGTTTAATACCTTAAAAGTGCAAATATAATAGAAGTGGGAATGTTGTAAGAACTGTGTTGTCACTATTGCTGAAGAAGTCTGTGGCACCACAATAGTGAGTAACAATTGAGGTGATGCTTGATGGAATTGTGAGATTGAAGAGGGAGTAAAGAGAAAGAAGGAAGCCTATTTGGGGATGTTGCAAGGTACAGTTTCTGTGGATGAATGTCGCTGTAAGAAGAATGAAGCAGCTAAGCTGGTTTGCCAGAGTAAGGCAAGATAGGAAGAAGAAGGTGGAAAGGCATAAATTGGCTTTTTGGAAAGATAGAAAGACTTTCTGAAATTACATGAGACTCAGGAAAAATAGGGGAAACAAAGTTGTAAAACGTGCGAAAAATAGAATTGGGGAAATGATATCGGAGCCCAGTGAGTTAAGTGAAAGATGGGGTGAATACTTGTGAGTTATTAGATCAAGAAAGCAAAGGCAATTCTGAGGCAGAAGCAGATAATGTCACAGTGAAGGATGGTAGCACAGGAGGGATCTCAAGAGAAGAGGTATGTTAAGCTCTAAAATCTCCCAGAATGGCAAGGCTCTGAGAGTGGATGGCATAACTGCTGAGATGTTGAAATATGGTTGTGACTCTGTAATTGACTCAGTAACTGAAGTTTGCCAGTTGTGCTGGGAGTTAGGAATGTCCCTCAGGATTGGTGGAAGGATGCTATTATTGTTCCCTTGTATAAGGGAAAAGGGGATCAGACTGACTGCAAGAACTATCGTGGTATTAGGCAACTGAGTGTGCCAGGGAAAGTGTTTGGTAAGGTCGTTATTGAAAAAGTGTGGGGTCCTATATCAGAAAATGTATGAAATGTTCAGAATGGTTTTATGTCTGGTAATGGCTGCACTAACCAAATTTTTGCATTGCGCATGATGATGGAAAAGTATCTAGCTGTTGGGAAGAAAGTTTTTGCTGCCTTCATAGATTTAGAGAAAGCTTACAACCGAGTAAATAGGATACTTTTGTGGAAGGTACTGAATGAATATGGTGTTACTGGGAATTTACCTAATAGTGTAAAAGCCATGAATGCTGGCAGTAGAGCTTGTGTATGAGTGAACGGAGTTTTATCAAAATGGTTTTCTATTGGTGCACAAGTCAGACAAGGTTGTGTAATGTCACCATGGCTGTTTAATATATTTATGGATGCGTGCGTGTGCGATGCCAAAATAGATAACACTGGTTTATGTCTTGGTGATATCCGTGTGTGCAGATTGCTGTATGCTGATGACACTGTCCTGTTGGCAGAGAGCAAAAGTGTGTTGCAGAGTATGTTGTCCCCCGTTTGAATTTCATGCAAACCAATGTACGAAGTTTGCATGAAATTCAAACTGAGTATAAATAAGTGAAAAACAAAAGTTATGGTTTTTGAGAAAGGAACGGTAGCACTGAATGTAGTATAAGTCTAAATGGCACAATGATTGACCAGGTGAATGAGTTTGTGTATTTAGGAAGCATGTTTGACGAAGAGAACAAATTGGATGGTGAAATTAGTAGATGAGTGAATTTTTCTTTGAGGTTTTTACAGGAATGGTGGGTTCTCAAGAGAGTCCCGCATGGCTGTGTATGAGAGTGTAGTTGTACCTACTCTGATGTATGGCAGTGAAAACTGGGTACTACAGAAAAAACATAGGAGTCGTTTGTGTGCTCGAGAAATGTGTTACTTAAATGTGTTAGGTTTGTGGCAAGACACATTCTGATCGTGTGAGGAATGAAGATGTGTTGCAGTTGTGTAATGTGAAGCAAGGTGGAGACTAATATTCTTCGGTAGTTTGGCCATGTTGAAAGAATTAGTGATGAGATGCTTACTAAGAAAACCTTTTTAACCCAAGTGGCTGGAAGGAAAGGTAGAGGAAGGCCAAGGAAGTCATGGGAGGATCAGATTCAGGAGTGTCTGCATGAGAAAAAGATTATGAGTATGAAGTATAGAAGGTCTTGTGTACGTCAAGTGATGGACGTCAGTGAAGCCCGAGTTGTGTGTCCAGATCATTGTAAATGGAGAAATTTGACATGACAACAGTAAGTAAAAATTATCTGGTAGTTTGTATTTCTTTGTGGAGCTAACCTCAGAATCTCAGAGAACAGCTTAGTGATATGTATGTACGTAGGTATGCATTATCCAATACACCCCACTCCTTAAGCCTTGATCCAAGCAATTCATTATTATTTTTGCTTAATCCCACAACATGAATGAGGTCCTTTAGCTCTGCTTGGGTGATCATATGAGACGTTGAATGTTTCTCTGATGTAATATAATTCTCGTCTTTTTCACTTTCGTGACTAGTTGATGGAATGCATTCCTCTTCATCTAAAGGACAGTTTATAGGTGGCTGTGGTACAGGATGCACATCACTGTGAGGTAATGGCTTTGCTGTGGAATCGATGCTAGGATACTGCACATGCTTTTGCTTCTTACAATTAATTTCTTTTACTGCTGGAGTCATACGAAAGTAACAATCTGTTACATGATCTCTAGATTCCCTCCAGATCATCAGTATGGCGAAAGGCATCGATGTTCCCTTTCCTGTAATCCACTCACAGCAGAAGTGCGGCGCCTGTGGCTTATCCTGCTCGCCAATCTGGCATTCAAAATAATGTTTATAAGCAATTCTATTTAAAGGGGTTATATGTCTTCTACATTTAACACTCACAATTTTGTCACATGTATAAAAAACTATTACTAAAATTCATGCATTTACAAGACATAATGATTTCTATAAGTCTCTGCTCAAAAACTCATTATGTGCTACACTGATCGCTGTTATATCTAAATGAATGAAGCTTTTAAGCACTGCGTCAGGCTGCCTGATGTAATCTGCCTCACTGTTGCCTATACCTATTGCATCACCCACTTCCGGTGTCATTTGTATGCATTCAAAAAGCATTTAAAAAGTCAATAAGATAAGGTCACAGTGATAAATTTAAACACGAATATCTCCGACATGATAACCAACTTTACCTTCTTATGATTACTTTTGATATCACCGAGGGTATGTTTATTGAAATTAGTTACAATTTCCCTGGGAAACATTTCTTGTTGATCAGTGTAATTAGTTAACAGCAGCACTTCTTTAAATGCAAGTACAGTCAAACCCCTATTTAACAGACTGCAATTTAAATAATTCCGCAATTTTATGTACATTTTTTATGGTACGGATGGATTCACATTGAAATTAATGCTTGGTGTTTCTCAATTTAATGAACACATTTCCTCAATTCAGCGAACATTTTATTTTTTTTAAACCACCAAACTACCCAGGTAGCCCAGTCTTGCAATCTTACGTAGGCCCAACACTGAGCCACCGACTTTTAGGAATAGATAGCAAGAGAGCCTCACGTAATAGGAAAATTTTATGCATGCAATTAACCAGACTTTCAAAGAAACCTGCGACACTGCTCGACGGTATCATAAATCAGTTATCCTTTACTGCAACTATCAAGCATAAGCTTCTTATAGGGGGAAGCAAATGACCAGGTTCCAAAGGAGCTGCAACATTTTCTTGCATGGGTAGGAAGCAGGAAAAAGAAAGACGGTGTGGAGGAGGAAATCTAGGGTACCCTGGGAGATATTCTAGTTTTCAGCTACAGACAGAACAATAGCTTTCAGTGAACTCAGGGGACACACATTGTATGTACCCATTCCTGAACCTCTAATTTTTCAAATTGCTCTTCTTTTCTTCAGTGTTAAATCTACAGGTCAAATTAAACAACATATTTTGTTATGCAGCTTAGAATACTGAAATCATTATTTAAGAAGCTAAACGCTCGGAAAAAATCAACTATTGTGTTTTTCTCGCAATTTTAAACTACGCTTAAATTTTGATGCTACATATTGAAATCTAATATCTAAGAATTATGTAATATGCAAAATAAATGTGTACGTATAACATTTTTGATAAATTTCGTAATTAAAAGTACTATAAATAATTTAAATTTCACTGAAAGAAAGAACTTAGCTGCTTACGTATCCTGTTATGAACACTAGCTTAATTTGAATATTGCATTCGAAAGGCTTCCTCAACTTAGCAAATTCCGCGATTTTACGTCCCTTGAAGTTCATTAAATCGAGGTTTGACTGTATTGGAATAGAATAAACAAATGGAGCTATAACAAATAAATACATATGGTAACTATTACAACACAACTTGCTACTTCTACTAACAATCATTAAGATGATGAGCCAAGTTTTAGCCCAGAAATTTGATCGCAGGTAATAAATTCACCTGTATGAAATCTCACTTAAAATATTTTAAAAAACTATTTTGAATAAGCTTTTCAAAAAAAGTAACTTTGTGAGGGATAATGAAACAGGAAATTCAAGTGTTAGCAGTTTGCTGTATGCTTGTAATTTGTTGATAATATCTACGAATGTTGGCAACTTGAAGTGTAATCTCAATCAGCAGTGTAGGACTTCTGAAGAATTTAGAATGAAGATGAATGCTGAGAAATCTAAGCCAACAATTCTAAGTTGAACCATTGAAGATATCAGTTACACAGTTCAAGGGAAGCTGTTTGAACAGGTAAAGGAATTTAACTATTTGGGTATAATGACTGGTAAGGTGGGACATCTAGCTGGCGTATCAGTCACTATGCTCACTATACCAAACTAACTAGATGACAGAATTTGTACTGCAGGAAAAGCCTAACATCAAGTGCGTAATTTCACTAAGTATGGAGTTGTTCAGAAGACCAAAAGTAGCAGTATGCAGTGTGGTATTTATACTTACCCACTTCTATGGAAGCAATAGTTGGATATAAAGTGATTGGAAGTGTTCAATATGAGGATGGTCAGAAGAATACAAAGCTATTCAGTACTTGTTTGTGGACAGTGCATTTCACATACAACAATTAGAGCAGCGTACTGATGGGTAGCGAAACTCAAAGTATTTTTTCAAGCCTCCTGACATTCAGTAGCTTATGGGTGTGCCTGCCAGATGGTGTCTGATGGTCAGGAGAGCATCTTGCAGCCAGTAGCTTATGTGTTTGCAAGATGGCATCTGATGGAGAGGAAAAAGCTTTTGTTGTCCTCAAATTTCATCAAAGTCAGTCCATTTCCATTGTCCAGTGGCACTTCCACACAAACACAGATCCAACAATTCCATTTGCAATTTAAGGAGACAGGGAGGGTGCCTGTGCAAGGGAAAAAAAGCAGTGGGCATCCCTTCTTGTCAGACACAAAGACTGGAACAGGTGTAATTTTTCTGGATATGATCAGTTTATGGCTACTACCCCAGCTGCAGGAGGACAGTGCTCACTCACTTCATACTGCAGCAAGATGGAGCCCATCTCATTTCAAACAGGAAGTCAGGGCCTTTTTATACCAGCACTTACTGCAGCAATGGATCAGATGTGGAGCGGACGTTGTTCAGAAGTTCCTGTCCCGGCCAGCTTGTTCCCCAAACTTAACACCACATGATTTTTTTCCTCATGGGGCTATGTGAAGGGTCTAGTTTTTGTCCTTCCTCTACCCGCGACTATCCTGGAACTCAAGAAGCATATCACCAATGCCATTCAAACCATCAACGCTGAGATGCTAGACCACGTATGGGAAGAAACTGACTTCCATGTAGATGTATTCAAAGTTACAAAAGGCACTCATATTGTCATATTGAGCATCTGTAACGTACAGAATAAAACTTGGTGAGTTTACTTGCACAATTTACAAAAAATTATGTTCCTATCTCAAGTGTAGTATTATACATGAGGTGATTTTTAAAACTCTGATGAACATTTTGAATAGCCCTGTATAATGGAAGAACAGGTTAATTTGGCAGCATCAAAGCAGTAGTAATGCATATAGCAGATATGACTTAATATTTCTTTAAAAGAGGAAGTGAGTGAAATCATACTTAGGTGGTTTGGACATGTAGTTCACATGAGTGATGAAACATTACTTTCTACAATAGCTGGCTTTAAACAAGATAGATTGATGGTGTAAAATGCACTATTAGTGACAGAGGCAAGAAATCTTGAAACTTTCTGTTATTGGTGTTATGCAGCTAGACACTGAAATACATTCAATGCTCTATGGCATGGGTTCATCAGATCTTTGCTTGTTAGGTAATAAAGCAATTCTAGGATTTGAGCTGCATTTGCCCCTGATGATGAAAAGAATGAATAATTGGCCAAATGAGAACTCACTCTTCTGCAGTGGTGCTCATTATTCAGTACAGTCAAGGCTGACTCGATCCTATCAGGCTGTAACATTAAGCAAAAGCAGCGAGGACAGAAAAGATGAGTTGGGACGCAGCGCCATCTATTGACGTTCGCATTAACAAACTGATTCCGCATCATTATTTACATTTGAGATTTTATTCATATTCACTTTCACATGAACAGATGGATATTTGTATTCTGAATTCGTAGTACTTGGGCAAGAGAATTTTTCTGTAGGAACTGGTGTAATTCATGTGTAAATCTCATTCCTCCTTTATTCTTCAATGATCTAGGGCCGAGATTTTGCAAAATGTGTAGATTAGCGTCTTAAATTATTTTGTCGGAAAAATGTTAGAACCTGGAAAAAGTGTGACGTACAGATTTTAGAGTATGGAAATTAATGGCAAATGGTGCAGAAATTTCGTATTTTAAATGTCTTTTAAATATTTTTATCGTAACATTTACCTGCAAGTTCGATGCTGTGAAGAGACGCTGCCACGTGGGCCTAATGTATCGAACGTACAGGTAAATGTTACGATAAAAATCTTAAAAAGACATTTGAAACAGAAAATTTCTGCACCATTTGCCATTAATTTTCACAATCTAAAACCTGTACGTCACACTTTTCCGAAGTACTAATATTTTTCCGACGAAATAATTTAAAACGCAAATCTATACATTTACCTACTATTTTACTTAATATGAGTTTATGTGGCTGAGGTTTTTTTCTAAAATTGAATTAGGTACATAATTATCAGAATGAAAATGCTCACCATAAACAACAGTTGAAGGTAACTTGTCATTTGGAGCAAAATCCTGACAAGATATTTCTTTCAGCAACAGTTGCTTTAGGTTCTGATTTGAGGGAAACTCATGGAATGGAAATCCCACATTTTTCTTCTTAAAAGAAGTGCACATCGGCACACAGCAGTAAACCATTTTGAAAATGGGTTGGATTTTGTTGTGAAAACAACAGTTTGGTTTTAAAACTAGAAGTTTTTTTTTAAAAGAAACAAGAAAAAACGACGAACACACACAATCCCGCAATTCAAACAACGCAGAAACTGAGGTGTTTATACCTTGGGATGCAGCGCCATCTAACGGCTGAAATCGCCCCTAACGCCCATTGGCCAATCACCAAAAGTCTATTGTCTTCAATGGTAATGTTACAACCTGATAGGATCCAGTTCAGCCTTGGTACAGTATATGGAGAATGTCATGGATTAGCTTGTCCTGATTTCTAAGTCACTCTTTTTACTGTTTGCACTTTGATCTGTTCCTGCTTGTTCTATTAGGCATTTTTCTCTGTTAGCTTGCCACCAAGTTCCTATTTCTAAACTAATTTCTGCTTTGATCTCCCACATCGGCATTGGACATTCTAAATCTTTATTTTCCCTTCTTTGTTCGGGGAGATGAAAACTCACTCCATCACAAGGAGAATCACCATAACTACCTCATCCCCTCTCAAATGCTAGATCAAGACTCTCTTTGTTTTCTTTCTGCTTTTCCTTTCTCTCAGAAAAAGTGCAGCCTTGTTCCCTAGTCCACTTTTCATGTCCCTTTAATCTCTTTCACACCCCTTCACTAGCAACTTACTTTGCACATGTGCATTACCTTTATTGTGCCTTCCTCTTATGTGTGAGCCATTGTTCATTGTACAACCTACTGAAAAAGTGAATAAATCCTAAGAACTCCAAACAATGCTGTAATTCCACACTAAATTTCTGGAAAAAAAAATCAATTCTGTATTTCCAGAGCAATAAAATAATTTCAAACTTAACTTCATGAACAGCAGATTGCATGGGATGGCCAGCAATAGTGTTTTCACTAAATATTGGAAGTGTATATGGCCGGGATGGTCATCTCCTCTCATTAATGGTCAGCTGAAAACTAGTCAAGGGACCATCTCAAAACCTTCCCCAAAATATTAATGCAAAGGTACTCATAAATTATTTTAACTTTGATATTAAAGATGGTTATTAATATTAACTTAATGAGTTCATAGTAGCATTGGGAATTTCTGGAACAAAAGCTTAATTTGGACAAAGTGCACTGCAAAAAAAAAAAAAAAACATGTATGCACATTCTCTCTCTCTCTCTCTCTCTCTCTCTCTCTCTCTCTCTCTCTCTCTCTCACACACACACACACACACACACACCGTATGAATACAAAAGTTAGTTTGTTGGGCAATGGGGAAATTTAAGAAGGAGAAAGTTTGCAGCCACAATTGGTTTACTTCTAATTTTTTATTTAAATTCTTTTTGTGCATGTGTTTGTTTGTATGTGTGAATTGGTGTGTGTTTTTGGAAGTCACCTATCAAGCATCTCTGGGTATATAGGGCACAGGAAAAATGTATGTATGTATGCATGTTTTGGTTATTTTTTAAAGAAATTTTTAGTTTCTTTTCCATAAATAACTTGCTAACCACTAAACCCTAAAAATTATTTTCTGCCAGGATTTTTTAATTCTTCTTTCCTGGCCTTAATTGTTTCATGAAGTTTAGTTAGATTATTTAGTCTTCACATGATCAATCAACAACTGTTTACATAGAAGAATTCAAGAAAATCCTGGCAGCAAAAATTTATTCCTCCTGTGATTAACAAATTATTTATAGAAAAGGAAGTAAAAAATATTGTAAAAGCTAAAACTTAATACAGAATCTCTTCAAAACACAGCATAAATTTCCAAATTAGATTAGCTCCACATCTTATGAAATATATATATATATATATATATACTTAAGAGCAAAACTGAAGACTAAGGAAAAAATTTTAGAATTTAAAACGAAGGGTGCAAAATAACCTGAAAATCAAAACGCGCAACGCAACAGTTTTGAAAATTCAGAATTCACATTCTATAAAGAAGATACCTAAGCAAAAAAATACATATATAATTTTGACTCACACCTAGTACAACATAGAAAAGGTTATGTATCTACCTGTGCGAGTAAAAGGAGAAAAGATAAAAAAATAAAATAAAACAACTGAATGTAGAAGGTGTCGAGAATACTGAGCCTTGGCTTTATCAAGGACCAGCAAAAACTCTGCATTTTTCTCACTTCCACAAAGACCTAGTTGGAAATGGGTTTCTGCAAGGCCATAGATGCAAGTAACATTCCCACCTAAAATAGTTTAAAAAATATATATATAAGTCATGTCCTCCGTAGAGTAGCATGACCTAGCACTAGTTAACAATTTCGCTTGCATCCATTAACCTTCATGGCCCGACCCATGCTCTTCATCTGTTACTATTAAACAGAGAGAAGAAGATTAAAGAGAACTCAAGCTGTGAGAGTGACATAATAGTTAGAAATGATTTTCAGCTATAACGAAATTCCAAGTTCGTTTGAGAGAGAATTTAAACCTGAAAAACAATGCAAAAGAAATCCAAATTTTACATTGCAATTAAAAAAAGGAAATGTTAATTTATAACGAACAGATTTTTTGAAAGAAAACTTGAGTCTAAAAAACCCCCTACTCTACAACTTATGACAGCACGAAAACGAGAATAAGTTAAAGATAATAATTAACTAAAGAAAACTTTGTGAAAGTTATATACCTTAAACAGTTAGTTGCAATATGTACAAAGTATTTCAGCAGTGCTTTAAGTGCATAATTAATTAGTTATTAAGAACTTAACTACTTTGAAAAAACAGCGCATAGACAGCGCATAGAAAAGGAACAAGCTTAGCCATCTTCTGTTCCTAGGTACCCCAAAGAGGCGCTCAAAGTTACAAAGAAAAGTAAGAGTTAATACCCGCAAAATGTTAACAGACAAACCAATGCTTAAAAGCTGAAAAGCTAAAAAACGACAGAGGAAAGGGTACATGAAGTACAAACATTGAACTTATAAAACCTAGAACCCAAAAACAAGGAAGAGAGCTTACCTCTTGTGTGACAAAAACTTTTCTCCTCACAAGAGAAGAACATGGCTTGACCTCTTCCGCCACTCCCTAGACGCTAGGGGGCAGTGAGGGTGGGGCTGATGGCCTCCTCATACAGCAAGAAACCAACGCGCGGAGATTTTAACCAGTGAAAAATATATAAACTTAAGACTGTGGATCTGAATGATCAGAAAGAGCAGAATTAACTCTCCAGAATACATGAGAAATATTATAAAATACACGAGCAGTTTATTTAATAATCTTTGCATGTATTAAATCACCTTAGTGAGCTTCTATAGATTAATCAGAATCTTATTAATTTTAATGTTGGTTTTACTATTTTTAGTATAGCTATCCTAGTGATGAATAACTAGTTTTCTTTTTTATTTGTTTTTATTTTCTTTTATAAACAGATTTTTAAGTTTTTTTTGTGATTTTGTTTATATTATTTAATTTTTTGTTTTAATAGGACCGTCATATCCATAGCACTAAGGTTCCTTTAGGTAGTTAATAGGCATCCTCTAGCCAACTTCCTTACGGCTTTGATTGGTCAGAATCATATTATTAACTGTGTAGAAAATTAAAGCAGATCTGCCAACCTTACTCTATTATTCAGAATAATTTTTCTTAAAGTTCTTTTGATGAAAGAAGAAGGAATTTCGTTCTCTAGAAAACTTTCTAATAGTATATTAATGTGGTAATTGAAGTCCAAATTGTTGCTGCAAATTCTTGAAATTCTTAGGACCTGAGAAATTAGTACATTCTCAATTACTTTGGTTGAAATGTTATTATTCCAGTGTAGATATTTAATTACTTTGAAAGGAAAATTAACTCTTTTATCAAAGAGGTTAATAGATGGGTTACCTCTGTTGAGCTTAATGCTTAAGTCTAGGAACTCAAGTTCCTGATTACTGTGGTTGGTTTTACATAAGTTAAGAGAGCTAGGATAGATATTATCAAAATCACTCTCTATAACTTCTGAATTATTGATACACAGCAGATCATCAATATATCTAAAAGTGTAAAGGTAGTTATCTGAGCAGGTGGGGTGATTTTTAATGAATTTATATTCCTTAAAGAACAGGAATAGATTAGCGATATTCGTGGACGTTGAAGTTCCCATTGGAATACCGTTCACTTGCTTATAGAAGTATTATTATATAAGATATGGTTATTTTTTATGCAGCAATTGAGATAAGAGTTCCAAGTTCCTACATCAACAAATTGGTTAAGTTTAAATTCTGCATACAGCTCTTTAAAGGTAGTGATTATATCTGATAGAGGCAGATTAGTATATAGGTTTTCAAAAGAGCTGTATGCAGAATTTAAACTTAACCAATTTGTTGATGTAGGAACTTGGAACTCTTATCTCAATTGCTGCATAAAAAATAACCATATCTTATATAATAATACTCTCTATAAGCAAGTGAGCGGTATTCAATGGGAACTTCAACGAATATCGCTAATCTATTCCTGTTCTTTAAGGAATATAAATTCATTAAAAATCACCCCACTGCTCAGATAACTACCTTTACACTTTTAGATATATTGATGATCTGCTGTGTATCAATAATTCAGAAGTTATAGAGAGTGATTTTGATAATATCTATCCTAGCTCTCTTAACTTATGTAAAACCAACCACAGTAATCAGGAACTTGAGTTCTAGACTTAAGCATTAAGCTCAACAGAGGTAACCCATCTATTAGCCTCTTTGATAAAAAGTTAATTTTCCTTTCAAAGTAATTAAATATCTACACTGGAATAATAACATTTCAACCAAAGTAATTGAGAATGTACTAATTTCTCAGGTCCTAAGAATTTCAAGAATTTGCAGCAACAATTTGGACTTCAATTACCACATTAATATACTATTAGAAAGTTTTCTAGAGAACGAAATTCCTTCTTCTTTCATCAAAAGAACTTTAAGAAAAATTATTCTGAATAATAGAGTAAGGTTGGCAGATCTGCTTTTCTGCACAGTTAATAATATGATTCTGACCAATCAAAAGCCGTAAGAAATTGGCTAGAGGATGCCTATTAACTACCTAAAGGAACCTTAGTGCTATGGATATGACGGTCCTATTAAAACAAAAAATTAAATAATATAAACAAAATCACAAAAAAACTTAAAAATCTGTTTATAAAAGAAAATAAAAACAAATAAAAAGAAAACTAGTTATTCATCACTAGGATAGCTATACTAAAAATAGTAAAACCAACATTAAAATTAATAAGATTCTGATTAATCTATAGAAGCTCACTAAGGTGATTTAATACATGCAAAGATTATTAAATAAACTGCTCGTGTATTTTATAATATTTCTCATGTATTCTGGAAGTTAATTCTGCTCTTTCTGATCATTCAGATCCACAGTCTTAAGTTTATATATTTTTTCACTGAATTAAAATCTCCGCGTTATGGTTTCTTGCTGTATGAGAGGCCATCAGCCCCACCTCACTGCCCCCTAGCTGCCTAGGGAGTGGCGGAAGAGGTCAGCCATGTTCTTCTCTTGTGAGGAGAAAAGTTTTGTCACACAAGAGGTAAGCTCTCTTCCTTGTTTTTGGGTTCTAGGTTTTATAAGTTCAATGTTTGTACTTCATGTACCCTTTCCTCTGTCGTTTTTAACTTTCAGCTTTTAAGCATTGGTTTGTCTGTTAACATTTTTGCGGGTATTAACTCTTACTTTTCTTTGTAACTTTGAGCGTCTTTGGGGTACTAGGAACAGAAGATGGCTAAGCTTGTTCCTTTTCTATGCATGTCTATGCGCTGTTTTCAAAGTAGTTAAGTTCTTAATAACTAATTAATTATGCACTTAAAGCACTGCTGAAATACTTTGTACATATTGCAACTAACTGTTTAAGGTATATAACTTTCACAAAGTTTTCTTTAGTTAATTATTATCTTTAACTTATTCTCGTTTTCGTGCTGTCATAAGTTGTAGAGTAGGGGGTTTTTAGACTCAAGTTTTCTTTCAAAAATCTGTTCGTTATAAATTAACATTTCCTTTTTTAATTGCAATGTAAAATTTGGATTTCTTTTTGCATTGTTTTTCAGGTTTAAATTCTCTCTCAAACGAACTTGGAATTTCGTTATAGCTGAAAATCATTTCTAATTATTATGTCACTCTCACAGCTTGAGTTCTCTTTAATCTTCTTCTCTCTGTTTAATAGTAACAGATGAAGAGCATGGGTCGGGCCATGAAGGTTACTGGATGCAAGCGAAATTGTTAACTAGTGCTAGGTCATGCTACTCTACGAGAGGACATGACTTATATATATATTTTTAAACTATTTTAGGTGGGAATGTTACTTGCATCTATGGCCTTGCAGAAACCCATTTCCAACTAGGTCTTTGTGGAAGTGAGAAAATGCAGAGTTTTGCTGGTCCTTGATAAAGCCAAGGCTCAGTATTCTCGACACCTTCTACATTCAGTTGTTTTATTTTATTTTTTTATCTTTTCTCCTTTTACTCGCACAGGTAGATACATAACCTTTTCTATGTTGTACTAGGTGTGAGTCAAAATTATATATGTATTTTTTGCTTAGGTATCTTCTTTATAGAATATATATATATATATATATATGGAAACAGCAACAAAATTAGCTGGGTCTAAGAACAAATTGCATGTGAACAAATTATCAGGAAAAACCAAAATGTTGATGCAAAAAAGAAGAGATGAGGACAACTAAAGAAGATGTGACTTCCAAAGTGGAATATATAGAGCTATGCAAGACAGTACGAAAAAGTATCACTGAAGACGTAAGGAAATTCAACTGTGAACTAGTAAGGAAAGCAATTGAAAACAACCAAAGCCTAAAGATAGCAAAGGGACATCTCAGTAAGGGAAGAAAACAGATTATGGCACTGAGAAAAGAAGATGGTTCTGTAACAAGAAATAGAGGCGAAATTTTGACAAGAGTGAAAGATTTCTACTCCAAATTATATGAAAGGGATGATACATGTACTCCAGGCATCATGAAAGATACCAGAGTTCTTCCAGTCCTTCCAGCAGAAGTTGCACATGCAATCAAGAACATGAAGCGGGGAAAAGCTCCAGGAGAAGATGGAATTACTGTAGACATCATACAAGAAGCAAGTGGAGAAATCGAAACAGTACTCGCCCAAATTTTCACTCGATGCCTTAATGAAGGAAAATTCCTGAGGATTGGAACAACGCTACAATGATCTTGCTACATAAAAAAGGTGACATTGAGGATCTCAGGAACTACAGACCTATCAGCCTCCTATCAGTGGTTTATAAAATCTTCACTAAAAGTTCTTTCACACCGCTTGAAGGTAACACTGGACATGGCTCAACCGAGAGAACAAGCTGGATTCAGGAGTGGCTACAGCACAATAGATCATATCCACGTACTGAGAGAACTAATTGAAAGAGCGAGGGAATATGAACTTCCATTGTGCATGGCTTTTATCGATTATGAAAAAGCCTTTGATTCGGTGAAACCATCAGCAGTTGCAATGGCTCTGAAATCCTGCGGTATTGAAGATGCATACATTAATATTATTAATAACATCTATGAAAATGCAAGTGCAAAGATTCTGCTATTTGGTAATACAACACACATAAAAATTGGGAAAGGAGTGAGACAAGGTGACACCATATCTCCGAAGCTCTTTAATGCTACATTGGAAAATGTCTTTCAATCACTGAACTGGGAAAACAAAGGGATAAAGATTAATGGAGATTATCTAACCCACCTTCGTTTTGCTGATGACATAGTCATCTTTGCAACTACCCCATCGGAGCTACAGAGTATGATGCAGGAACTTGCTGACAAAAGTAAAGAAGTGGGATTAAAAATGAACTTTCAGAAGACAAAAGTGATGTTCAATGCTTTTACAAGAAATGAAGATTTATCGATTGATGGAGAAAAGCTGGAGATAACAGACACGTACGTTTATCTTGGACAGCAGATATCAAGTGAGGGTCACATTAGTGAAGAAATTAATCGGCGTACAAAACTTGCCTGGAGAGCTTTTGGAAGAAACAGCATAATTTTCAAGAGCAATATGCCATTATGTCTTAAAAGAAAAGTGTTTGATCAATGCATCCTTCCAGTTCTTACGTATGGTGCAGAGACGTGGACCTTAGCTAAAAGAGACATACAAAGGCTGCAGACAACTCAAAGCAGCATGGAGAGGTGCATGCTTGGTGTAACCAGGAGAGATAAGAAGAGGAACACGTGGATCCGAAAAATGACAAGAGTGGAAGACATCATGATCAGAGTTAAATCCCTGAAATGGCAATGGGCTGGACATACTGCCAGAAGAACAGACCATCGATGGACAGCCGAAATTTTAGATTGGATTCCAAGGGACAGGAAAAGACCCAGAAGAAGACCACATGGAAGATGGGTGGATGAAATTCGAAAGTATGCAGGAGTGACCTGGAGGAGACTGGCACAAGACAGACCGTTGTGGAGGAAACTTGGGGAGACCTTCGTCCTGCAGTGGATTGATAATGGTTGACAATGATGATGATGATGATGATGATGATGATATATATATATATATATATATATATATATATATATATATATATATATATTTCAGAAATTAATCAGGGAGAGAAATAAATCCTGTGATAGAAAAAGTATTTTTTTTTTTTACAGGTGTATTTGCTTGCATAGGAGACAGAGGCAGACCATTTGGAGGAACATAATTTAGATGTAGCATCCAGTAAAGCTGGATTTAGATGGACATGTACAAAAACAAGGAGAATTACATGTAATGGAATTCAATAAGACCTTTATGTTTTAACAGCTAAAATGCTATAAAAAGAAATCTATGAGAATGAAAATTGAGAACACATTAGCAGGAGCCATTTATGATCAACTGGGCTAGGCAATTCCTTGAGAATGGCTAGTAAATTGTATGCACAACTGACCTAAAAGGCATTATAGAATTTAAACAGATAATTTGCCCTAAATGTTTAAACATTTTTAAGGCAAAAATACTCACCTACATTATAATTCTTGAAATTATGTTAGGGACACTGAAACTTCTGTATTAATTTTGTTTCTTGTATGTTATTGTACGTAAGTATTAAACTATGCTTTTTGTACTGCCAATGTATATTGAATATTATTATACACTGCTGGCCACTCAAACTGCAACACCAAGAAGGAAGCATCCGATTGGCCTGAAATTCGCAGCATGCGTCGCCCGCGAGAGGATAGGCAAACGATTAGCATTGCAGGGCATATGCATATCATGTGCGCTCGGTATGCCACTGAGAAGCACTATAAGAAGGGTGCACAGAAGTCAGGGTTTAAGTAGTGGAAGTGTGTTGTCATGCTGGACCTGTGCGTGGGAAGCTTCCTGATGCCTCGTCGCAGAATACAGCAGTCATTCCAGCACATTTCGGAGTTCGACAGAGGATGAATAGTGGCTTATCGTGACAGCAGTTTATCGTACTGAGACATCGGCGCCCATGTGGGATGACATCCAGCCACAGTGAAGCGAGTATGGATTCGGTGGGTGCAGGAGGGAGGGAGGGACGGACCGACGTGAGCGATTGCCGCAGCCGCGGCACACCACCAAACGAAAGGACCAGCATGTTGTGCGGCGGGCATTGACGGCTCGCATCGCCACATCACGAACGTTAGCGCAGGAATTAGGGTCTGTTGCGCAACAACCTGCGTCAGCACGTAGCCTTCGACATCGTCTGCAGGAGCGGGGACTTGTCAGATGGCGCCCATTGCTCCGATTATCATTGACGTAACACCACCTGCGAGTGCGGTGGCAGTGGGCTGTTGAACGCTGCACCTGGACTACTGAATAGCACGACATTGTCTTCTCCGACGAATCCCGCTTCTGCCTGCAACACCACGATGGTCAGATCCACGTGTGTGGGCACCATGGCGAGAGACTGTATGATGCCTGTATTATGCATTACCATACCGGTTCGCCGCCTGGCGTTATGGTTTGGGGCACAATTGGATATGACACCCACAACCCTCTGGTACGCATCGCTGGTACACTCAACAGGCAACGCTACATCTCCGACGTTTTGGAGCCTGTAGTCCTCCCTTACCTGCAGGACTTGCTAACGGCCACGTTACAACAGGACAATGAGCGCTCACACGTGGCATTCATCGTGCAACAATTCTTTACGGCCCACCAGGTGTCACAGCTGCCGTGGTCCACCTGTTCTTCCGATATGTCGCCCATCGAACACGTCTGGTCGTTGATCGGCAACCGAGTGGCCCGGCAAGAATGATCCCGCGGCTACGCCTGATGAACTGTGGCAACGTGTGGAAGCAGCCTGGACCAACATACCCCAAGCCCACATCCAAAGCCTCTTTTGTTCGATGCCGCGACGTGTAGCGGCCGTTATTGCCAGCCATGGGGGCCACACGAACTACTGATGGCTGCGTGTTCCGCAAGTCGCACGGGCCTGTAAGCTCAATCGTTTCATTTTTGTGTCTGTTGTTATGTGTCCAGTAAATCTGGCTTTGCTATCTTGTGTCCTTCTTGGTGTTGCATTTTGGGTGGCCAGCAAATGTGTATATATATATATATATATATATATATATATTATGATTTTGGGGCAGAATAAATTTATGTCTTTTCTAATGATTGTTAGGATATCATTTTTATAACTATTTTTGTTAACAAAAGAATGCATTAAATTTCCTTGGAACTGCTTTTTTAAAAGTCTTATTATGTGGTACTAATTGTTAAACCCTCTTTTTTTTTTCAGTGATTCTTTATGCTTCTTACCATATGCGATTGTTGTAACTATTTTCAGTTACTACTGATATGCAGTTTTAGCTTTATGATCTCTTTTTCTCTCAACTTTTGTGTTTTTTGTGGGAATGTGTGAAGACTCCATCAATGTAAATTTTTAAACTATTCACTTTTTGAGAAGACATATGATGTGAGTCAGTTTATATTAATAATGGAATACCGATAGGTTTGTTTTTTTTACATTCCTTCAAAATCAGTACTTGCATAATTCTTCTCTTTTTCATATAATAAAAATTGGCATAAAATGTGAACAATGTATTAATAATTATTAATACATCCTTAGGTTTCAAAACCTAATTTTCAGGCAATATTAATCATTAGATTTCCACTGTTGTTTCAGGAAGTAATGTGGATACAAGTGAACCCACCAATGCTTTAGTTTCTGTGAGCTCCAATTTATTGAAAATAATTGCTGTTGCATATATACACACTGAGGTGCTAAAAAAACTGGGAAGGGTGCTACCATTTGCATTACATGCCACCCCACCTATGCAGTAAATGGTAGCATCCGCAAACAACATATATATAGAGGCAGATATCTCTACAAACTCAAGTAGTAGCTAGCATTTACATTTCAGATGGCAGCTTATTATAATTTAAGCAGTTTTGAACGTGTTACTCAGCGCCCGAGAGATTGGTCACTCCATCTCAGAAATTACCATGAAATTTGGATTTACGCAGTCAACAATTTTTTCAAGAGTGTACCTGGACTACAATCTTTGGAATCCAGAGCATGAGACCGATGTGGTCAAACAAAAGCCATGGACAATCATGGACAGCAGTGTCTGACAAGCATCATAACATTCACCCAGTGTGCAGCATTACCGCAAACCACAGAGCAATTCAATGCTGGAGCCAATGGTAGTAACAGCATTCGGACAGTGAAATGTTCCCTGTCTTCTATGGAGTTCCAGAGATGATGTGTCACCCACATGTGTGACACTGCTGACCTGATGACACAAGGATGTGCCCCTTGTCTGCGCTTGGAAACACTGCCATTGGATGCAAGATGACTGGAAACGTGAAGCCTGGTCTGATGAATCGTGGTACCAACTGTTTCAGGAAGATGGCCGACTATGGGTGCAATGATAATCCTACAAGGCAATAGATCCCACATGTCTACAAGGGACAGTGCAGGCAGGCTGTGGCTGTGTTATGGTGTGGGGTGTTTTCAGCTGGCATGCATCAAGACCCCTTCATATGTCTGCAGACCTCTCTGACTGGTGGAGGCTATGTAACCATCCTTGGGGATCATTTGCACCTGTTCATGTCATGCAATCACTCCAATGGGTGTGACCTCTTTCAACACAACAATGCACTACTGCGCACATTCACAGTCACTCAATTATGGCAGTAGGAAAATTTCATGGAGTTTGGCATCCTGACTTGGCCACCTCATTCGCCGGATTTAAAAGACATCGAACAAATTTGGGATGCTGTTCAACATGCTGTCAATACCAGGAATCCTCCACCAGCGAATATTATGGAATTGTGGGATGCTCTTCAGGAAGCATGGTGTGCTCTGTCTCCACAGTACTACGGAGAGCTCATGGATGTGCTCTGTCTCTACAGTGCTACAAAGAGCCCATGGTGTGCTCTGTCTCCACAGTACTGCAGAAAGCTCATGGAGTCCATGCCCCATTGTGTTGCTGCCATTATCCAATAGCGAGGACGACCAACATGGTATTAGAGAGGTATCCCAGTTTTTTTTTTTGGCACTTCAGTGTGTATATATATATACTGTATAACATCATCGTCATCATCAACCATTATCAATCCACTGCTGGAAGAAGGTCTCCCCAAATTTATTATACAATTGTCTGTCTTGGGCCTGTCTCCTCCATGCAGATCCAGCATACTTTCGAGTTTCATCCTTCCATTTCCTATGGGGTCTTCTTCTGGGTTTTTTCCTGTCCCTCAGAATCCAGTCTAAAATTTCGGTTGTCCATCGGTGGTCCGTTCTTCTGGAAATATGTCCAGCCCTTTGTCATTTCAGTGATTTCACTCTGGTAATGATGCTGTCCACTCCTGTCATTTTCCTTATCCACAAGTTCCTCTTCTTATATTTCCTGGTTACACCAAGCATGCATTTTTCCATGCTTCTTTGAGTTGTCTGCAGTCTTTGTATGTCTTTTTTAGTTAAGGTCCATGTCTCGGCTCCATACGTAAGCACTGGCAGGATGCATTGATTAAACACTTTTCTTTTGAGACATACTGGCATACTGCTCTTAAAAATTGTACTGTTTCTTCCAAAAGCTCTCCAACAAAGTTTTATACGCCAATTACTTTCTTCATCAATGTGACCCTCACTCAATATCTACTGCCCAAGATAAATGTAGAAATCGGTCGTCTCAAGCTTTCCTCCATCAATCGATAAATCTTCGTTTCTTGTAAAAACATTATACATCACTTTTGTCTCCTGAAAGATCATTTTTAATCCCACTTCTTTACTCTTGTCAGCAATTTCTTGGATCATACTCTGCAGCTCTGAAGGGTTAGTTGCAAAGATGACTACGTCATCAGCAAAACGAAGGTGAGTTAAGTAATCTCCATTAATCTTTATCCCTTTGTTTTCCCAGTTCAATTATTAAAATACATTTTCCAACGTGGCGTTAAAGAGCTTGGGAGATATGGTGTCACCTTGTCTCACTCAATTTCCAATTCTTATTAGTGCTGTATCCTCAAATATCCGAACCTTTGCACTTGCATTTTCATACATGTTATTAATAATGCTAATGTATGCATCTTCGATACCGCAGGATTTCAAAGCCATTGTTACTGCAGATGGTGTCACGGAATTGAAGGCCTTTTCATAATCAATAAAAGCCATGCATAAGGGGAGTTCATATTCTCTTGTTCTTTCAATTAGTTCTCTCAGTACATGGATATGATCTATAGTGCTGTACTCACTCCTGAATCCAGATTGTTCTCTTGGTTGGGCCATGTCTAGTGTTACCTTCAAGCGATATGAAAGAACCTTAGTGAAGATTTTATAAACCACTGAAAGGAGGCCGATTGGCCTGTAGTTACTGAGATTCTCAATGTCACCTTTTTTATGGAGCAAGATCACTGTAGCATTGTTCCAATCCTCAGGAATCTTCCCTTCATTAAGACATCTGGTGAAAACTTAGGCAAGTGTAGTTTCAATTTCTCCGCTTGCTTCTTGTATAATGTCCACGGTAATTCCATGTTCTCCTGGAGCTCTTCCCCGTTTCATGTTCTTAATTGCATATGTAACTTTGGCAGGGAGGATCGGAGGGACTTTGGCACTGGTACCTGTCATAATGTCTGGAATAGATGTATCATCCCTTTCATATAGTTTTGAATAGAAAACTTTCACCCTTATCAAAATTCCAGTTTTATTTTTCTTACAGTAGCATCTTCTTTTCTCAGAGCCATAATCTGTTTTCTTCCCTTACTGAGATGTCCTTTTGCTCTCTTCAGGCTCTGGTTGTTTTCAACTGCTTTTCTCACTAGTTCACGATTGAATTTCTTTATGTCTTCAGTGATACCTTTTTGCACTGTCTTGCACAGCTCTATATATTCAACGTTGGAAGTTACATATTTATTTGTCCTTATCTCCATTCTCTTTTGCATCAACAGTTTTGTTTTTCCTGAAATGTTCTTCATATGTAACTTGTTCTTAGTACCACCTATTTTTGTTGCTGTTTCCATAAGAGCCTTGGTGAGTTCTCTGTTAACTTCAGAAATATCCACTTCTTCCAATGTTAGGCCTTCAAAAGCAGAGAATCTGTTCTTCAGTTCCAACTTGAAGGTGTTATGGTGTTTTTTAAGGTTGGATATGTCAATACATTTTGTTTGTCTCATGAGCTTGCCACGTTCAAGTTTAGTGTTGAGGTGCATCTTACATCTCACAAATTTATGGTCACTCCATGTGTTGAACTTGTTCAGCACACTGCAGTCTTCCATGACGAATTTTTTGTTATACATAATAAAATCAATTTCACTTGTCGTACCATTTTTATGTCTCCATTTCCTGTGTGGCTTTTTCTTGAAAAAGGAGTTCATGATGAAAAACCCCTCTGCCTCTGCAAACTCAATGAGAGTATTTCTACGCTGGTTTCTGTTGCTGTGACCGAATTTACCTACTGAAGTTTCATTCTGTTCCCGATGCCCTTATTTTGCATTGAAATTTCCAATAATTATCTTTAAGTGCTGCTTACCTTTATTATTTAGATGACAAATTTCCTCATAAAATTCTTCAATTTCTTTTTCAGGATTACTTATGGTAGGTGCATAAGTTTGAATAATCTGAGCCTGGTATCTTCTCGAGAGTTGGATAACGAGTCATGCAGCTCTGTCAGAGGAACTTTCAACTTCTACAACTTTATCCTTCAGTTTCTTGTTTATTATAAATCCAACACCACTAGTTCTGCCAGTATCTGTCCCACGATAGTAGAAGGGATGTCGACTTTTCAGTTCAATGAGATCTTCTCCTTTTCTTCCTTACCTTACTTAGCCCGACGATGGCCCACTTGATCCTTTGTAGTTCCTCTTCCAATTCAAGAAGCCTCGAATCAGAAGATAGGGAGCATTCTTATACGTAGCCAAGGTCAGCATCAGATGGCAGCCTTGTCCGGTCCTGTGGGGATTCTTAGCACCCTCTGCCTTCATGTCGCACTGGCCGCTGCCTTGGTCAGGTACATTCCAGTTGCCGGAGACTAAGGGCCAAGATTTAAGTTGTGGAGTCATTTTGGAGGGGTTTGGCCATAACTCACCACGCTGGCCAAGCGGGTTGGTGAGTGAGGGATAGCATTTCCTCTAATCCCGATGGTCTAATTATACCGCTATTGGCAGTCGTCAGAGCCCCTTTAGTGGGAACAGGATGCACCACGAGAAGGTGGGGTTGACATTTGTCTAGGAGAGGCTGTGATGTTACGCATCACCTGATCTTACTTCCCTACATATATATACCCAAGAGCAGATTCAAAAACTCAATTTAACACCTAAGAATTTTAACTAAATTTTCTTAAAAAAAAACCCAACAACCTGAAGTTCATGACACGCAATGCAGCAGTTATGAATATTCAGAACGCACACACTACTAAGTAGAGACAGTAAAAAAAAAAATTATTTACCAAGAACTAAAACAATATAGAAAACTTCAAAGCCCAACAGGCATGCGTAAACAATAAAATAAAGTAATTAAGTAATAGTAAATCTGAATGTAGAAAGTGTCGGGAATGCCGAGCCTTAGCTTTATCAAGAACCAGCAAAATCCTGCATTTTCTCACTTCCACAAAGACCTAGTTGGAAATGGGTTTCTACAAAGCCATAGATGCAACTTTAAAGCACACCCAAATTTTTTTTTTTTTTTTTTTTTTAAATTGGCAAAACCTCCTCAGAGTTGCATGATGAATAATTTAGTCAAAGTTTTGCATGCATCTATAACTTTCCTGGCCCAACCCACACTCTTCATCTGCCACAAAAAACAGAGAAACAATTACAAAAATCGCAAGTTGTGAGAGGGTCTGAACAAATCATCAGAATTATTAAGTTAAAACACGTTGTAGAGCAACCAATCCACCTGAGAAAGAATTTAAACTTTAAGAACAGTATTAAAAGTACTACTAAGTCTTATTCTTTGTGGTGAAATAAGTTTTACCTAATATGCCATAAAGTAAAAAACAAAAGATTAAACATTTTCAACAGAGTTAGGAGAGTAAACAGGATTTTTGTACCCACAACTCGAGCAAAAAAAGGACATCATCAGAATAAAAAAATAATAAAAATTTTAAAATGATGCTTTGGAAAAATTATATGAAATTCACAATTAGTTGCAATATTTACAGAACATTCCAGTGGTGCTTTAAGAGTACCTGAGAAATTAGTACATTCTCAATTACTTTGGTCGAGATGTTATTGTTCCAGTGCAGATATTTTATCACTTTGAAAGGAAAATTAACTCTTATCAAAAAGGCTGATGGATGGGTTACCTCTGTTAAGTTTAATGCTTAAGTTTAGGAAATCTAGTTCCTGATTACTGATGTTGGTTTTACATAAGTTAAGAGAGCTAGGAGATATATTTGCAAAATCACTTTCTATAATTTCTGAATTATTTATACCTTTAAAGAGCTATATGTAGAATTTAAGCTTAACGAATTTGTTCATGTAGGTGCTTGGAACTCTTATCTCAATTGTTGCATAAACAATAACCATATTTTATATAATAATGGGATGTAAGGTCAGGTGATGCGCAACATCACAGCCTCAACTTGACAAATGTCAACCCCATCTTCTCGTGGTGCATCCTGTTCCCACTAAAGGGGCTCTGACGACCGCCAATAGCGTTATAACTATGCCATCGGGATTAGAGGAAATGCTATCCCACACTCATCAACCCGCTTGGCTAGCATGGTGAGTTATGGCTATACCCCTCCAAAATGACTCCACAACTTAAATCTTGGCCTTCAGTCTCCGGCAGCTGGAAGTACCTGGCCAAAGCAGAGGCCAGTGTGACATGAAGGCAGAGGGTGCTAAGAATCCCTGGAAAACTGGACTAGGCTGCCATCTGATGCTGACCTTGGCTACGTATAATGGACACTCCCTATCTTCTGATTCAAGCCTTCTTGAATTGGAAGAGGAACTACAAAGGATCAAGTGGGACATCGTCAGGCTAAGTGAGGTAAGGATCTCATTGAACTGAAAAGTGGACATCTCTTCAACTATCATGGGACAGATACTGGCAGAACTAGTGGTGTTGGATTTATAATAAACAAGAAACTGAAGGATAAAGTTGTAGAAGTTGAAAGTTCCTCTGACAGAGCTGCACGACTCGTTATCCAACTCTCGAGAAGATACCAGGCTCAGATTATTCAAACTTATGCACCTACCACAAGTCATCCTGAAGAAGAAATTAAAAAAATTTTATGAGGAAATTCGTCATCTAAATAATAAAGGTAAGCAGCACTTGAAGATAATTATGGGAGATTTCAATGCAAAAATAGGGCAACGGCAACGGAATGAAACTTCAGTAGGTAAATTCGGTCACGACAATAGAAACCAGCGTGAAAATACGCTCGTAGAGTTTGCAGAGGCAGAAGGGTTTTTCATCATGAATTCCTTTTTCAAGAAAAATCCACACAAGAAATGGACATGGAGACATCCAAATGGGAAGACAAGTTAAATTGATTTTATTATGTGTAACAAAAAATTCGTCCTAGAAGACTGCAGTGTGCTAAACAAGTTCAACACAGGTAGTGACCATAGATTTGTGAGATGTAAGATGCACCTCAACACTAAACTTGATCGTGGCAAGCTCATAAGACAAATAAAATATACTGACATAACCAACCTTAAAAAACACCATAATACCTTCAAGTTGGAACTGAAGAACAGATGCTCTGCTTTAGAAGGCCTAACATCGGAAGAAGTGGATATTTCTGAAGTTAACAGAAAAGTAACCAATGCTCTTATGGAACTAACAACAAAATTAGCTGGGTCTAAGAACAAGTTGCATGTGAACAAATTATCAGGAAAAACCAAAATGTTATTGCAAAAAAGAAGAGAGATGAAGACAACTAAAGAAGATGTAACTTCCAAAGTGGAATATATAGAGCTATGCAAGACAGTACGAAAAAGTATCACTGAAGATGTAAGGAAATTCAACTGTGAACTAGTAAGGAAAGTAATTGAAAACAACCAAAGCCTAAAGATAGGAAAGGGACATCTCAGTAAGGAAAGAAAACAGATTATGGTGCTGAGAAAAGAAGACGGTTCTGTAACAAGAAATAGAGGCAAAATTTTGACAAGAGTGAAAGTTTTCTACTCCAAATTATATGAAAGGGACTCCAGACATCATGAAAGGTACCAGTACCAGAGTTCTTCCAGTCCTCCCAGCAGAAGCTGCACATGCAATCAAGAACATGAAGTGGGGGAAAGCTCCAGGAGAAGATGGAATTACTGTAGACATCATACAAGAAGCAAGTGGAGAAATCGAAACAGTACTCGCCAAAATTTTCACTCGATGCCTTAATGAAGGGAAGATTTCTGAGGATTGGAACAATGCTACAATGATCCTGCTAAATAAAAAAGGTGGCATTGAGGATCTCAGGAACTACAGACCTATCAGCCTCCTATCAGTGGTTTATAAAATCTTCACTAAAGTTCTTTCACACCGTTTGAAGGTCACACTGGACATGGCTCAACCGAGAGAACAAGCTGGATTCAGGAGTGGCTACAGCAAAATAGATCATATCCACGTACTGCGAGAACTAATTGAAAGAGCGAGGGAATATTGAACTTCCATTGTGCATGGCTTTTATCGATTATGAAAAAGCCTTTGATTCCGTGAAACCATCAGCAGTTACAATGGCTCTGAAATCCTGCGGTATTGAAGATGCATACATTAATATTATGAATAACATTTATGAAAATGCAAGTTCGAAGATTGGGCTGTTTGAAAATACAACACACATAAAAATTGGAAAGGGAGTGATACAAGGTGACACCATATCTCCAAAGCTTTTTAATGCCACATTGGAAAATGTCTTTCAATCACTGAACTGGGAAAACAAAGGGATAAAGATTAATGGAGATTAACTAACTCACCTTCGTTTTGCTGATGACGTAGTCATTTTTGCAACTACCCCATCAGAGCTGCAGAGTATGATCCAGGAACTTGCTGACAAGAGTGGGATTAAAAATGAACTTTCAGAAGACAAAAGTGATGTTCAATGCTTTTACAAGAAATGAAGATTTATTGATTGATGGAGAAAAGCTGGAGATAACAGACACGTACGTTTATCTTGGACAGCAGATATCAAGTGAGGGTCACATTGATGAAGAAATTAATCAGCATACAAAACTTGCCTGGAGAGCTTTTGAAAGAAACAGCATAATTTTCAAGAAAAGTGTTTGGTCAATGCATCCTTCCAGTGCTTACGTATGGTGCAGAGACGTGGACCTTAACTAAAAGAGACATACAGAGGCTGCAGACAACTCAAAGAGCATGGAGAGGTCCATGCTTGTTGTAACCAGGAGAGATAAGAAGAGGAACTCCTGGATCCGAAAAATGACAAGAGTGGATAACATCATGATCAGAGTTAAATCCCTGAAATGGCAATGGGCTGGGCATACCACCAGAAGGACAGACCATCAATGGACAGCCGAAATTTTAGACTGGATTCCAAGGGACAGGAAAAGACCCAGAAGAAGACCACATGGAAGATGGGTGGATAAAATTCGAAAGTATGCGGGAGTTACATGGAGGAGACTGGCACAAGACAGACCGTTGTGGAGGAAACTTGGGGAGACCTTCGTCCAGCAGTGGATTGATAATGGTTGAGATGATGATTATGATAATATAATAATACTCTCTATTAGCAAGTAAACGAAATCCCTATGGGAGTAGCTCACTCAACAAGTGTAGCCAATCTATTCCTGTTCTTTAAGGAATATAAGTTCATTAAAAATAGCTCCTCATGCTCAGATAACTACTTATACACTTATAGATATATTGACAATTTGCTTTGTATAAATAATTCAGAAGTTATGGAAAGTGATTTTGCAAATATCTATCCTAGCTCTCTTAATTTATATAAAACCAACATCAGTAATCAGGAACTAGATTTCCTAGATTTAAGCATTAAACCTTACAGAGGCAACCCGTCCATCAGCCTTTTTGATAAAAGAGTTAATTTTCCTTTCAAAGTAATAAAATATCTGCACTGGAACAATAACATCTCGACCAAAGTAACTGAGAATGTACTAATTTCTCAGGTACTTAGAATTTCAAGAATTTGCAGCAACAATTTGGATTTCAATAACCACATTAAAGTTTTCTAGAAAACAAGATTCCAGCTACTTTCATAAAAAGAATATTAAGAAAAATTGTTCTGAATAATAGAGTTAGGTTAGAAGATCTGTTTTAATTTCTGCACAGTTAATAAAATGATTCTGGCCAATGAAAGCCTTCATAGAAGTTGGTCTAGATGATGCATATTAACTACAAAAAGGAAACTTTAGTGCTATGGACACGACAGTCCTATTAAAAATAAAAAATAAAATAATGAAAAAAATCACACAAAAAAAGTTTAAAATTTGATTAAAAAATAAAATAAAAAATAAATAAAAAGTAAACTAGATATTCTCTCACCAGAATAACTAACCTAAAAATTGGTAAAACTCGCATATTTTTTTAAAAAAGATAAAAAATAAATACAAAAAATAGGTACTGGTAAATAAATGTCTATGGAAGTACACTAAGGTAATTAAATTCATATAAGGGTTATTAAATACACTACAAGTGTATTTGATGATTTTTTTCATGTGTTCTGGAGATCTATTCTACTCTATCTGGACAAGCAGGACTTCATTCTTAGTTGTGTAATTCTCTTGATAGAAATTTCGCGGGCGACGTCTTTTTCTGTGGAGAAGCCTTGGGAACCTCCCCCACCACCACCCTGCTTCTTAGGAAATGACGAGGAGGGTGGTCGGCTATTATTTGTGACTCTTGCGTCGGAAGAGGGCAAAGTAGGTAAGCTCAATTCTTTGTTACTGTACTTTTTTTCTTTCCAAGTGGAATTTTTCTATTTTTCTCATTAGGCATTAGGTGCAAGCAGTTTTACTAACTCTATAAGTTTTCTCTTTCACTTTGGAAATTATGCTTGTTTTTGAGCACTTAGTTTGGGTAGTTAGCCGTTTTATTGAGCTTGTTGTCAACGATACTTTTTCATTGTTGGTTGGAACTTAAAAACTACATTATAATACTCTTAAAGCACCACTGGAATATTCTGTAAATATTGCAACTAATTGTTAATTACATATAATATTTTTCAAAGCATCATTTTAAAACTTTTATTATTTTTTTATTCTTATGATGTCCGTTTTTGCGCGAGTTGTGTGTACAAAAATCCTGTTTACTCTCCTAACTCGGTTGAAAATGTTTAATCTTTTGTTTTTTATTTTATGGCATATTAGGTAAAACTTATTTCACCACAAAGAATAAGACTTAGAAGTACTTTTAATACTGTTCTTAAAGTTTAAATTCTTTCTCAGGTGGATTGGTTGCTCTACAACGTGTTTTAACTTAATAATTCTGATGATTTGTTCAGACCCTCTCACAACTTGCGATTTTTGTAATTGTTTCTCTGTTTTTTGTGGCAGATGAAGAGTGTGGGTTGGGCCAGGAAAGTTATAGATGCATGCAAAAACTTTGACTAAATTATTCATCATGCAACTCTGAAGAAGTTTCGCCAATTTAAAAAAAAAAAAAAATTTGGTGGGTTTTAAACTTGTATCTATGGCTTTGCAGAAACCTATTTCCAACTAGGTCTTTGTGGAAGTAAGAAAATGCAGAGTTTTGCTGGTCCTTGATAAAGCCAAGGCTCGGCATTCTCGACACTTTCTACATTCAAGTTTACTATTATTTAATTACTTTATTTTATTGTTTACGCATGCCTATATATATATATATATATATAGTACTTTTAGTACTATATATGTAAGGTCAGGTGATGCGTAACATCACAGCCTCTCCTTGACAAATGTCAACCCAGCCTTCTCGTGGTACATCCTGTTCCCACTAAAGGGGCTCTGACGACTGCCAATAGCGGTATAACTATGCCATCGGGAATAGAGGAAATGCTATCCCACACTCACCAACCCGCTTGGCTAGCGTGGTGAGTTATGGCCATACCCCTTTAAAATGACTCCACAACTTAAATCTTGGCCCTCAGCCTCCGGCAGCTGGAATGTACCTGGCCAAGGCAGTGGCCAGTGCGACATGAAGGCAGAGGGTGCTAAGAATCCCCAGAGGACCGGACTAGGCGGATATCTGATGCTGACCTTGGCTATGTATAATGGATGCTCCCTATCTTCTGATTCAAGGCTTCTTCAATTGGAAGAGGAACTACAAAGGATCAAGTGGGACATCGTTGGGCTAAGTGAGGTAAGGAGAAGATCTCATTGAACTGAAAAGTGGACATCTCTTCTACTATCGTGGGACTGATACTGGCAGAACTAGTGGTGTTGGATTTATAAAAAACAAGAAACTAAAGGATAAAGTTGTAGAAGTTGAAAGTTCTTCAGACAGAGCTGCACGACTCGTTATCCAACTCTCGAGAAGATACCACGCTCAGATTATTCAAACTTATCCACCCACCACAAGTAATCCTGAAGAAGAAATTGAAGAATTTTATGAGGATATTCGTCATCTAAATAATAAAGGTAAGCATCACTTAAAGATAATTATGGGAGATTTCAATGTAAAAATAGGGCAACGGCAACAGAATGAAACTTCAGTAGGTAAATTCGGTCACTGCAACAGAAACCAGCGTGGAAATACTCTCGTACAGTTTGCAGAGGCAGAAGGGTTTTTCATTTTGCTCTTTTTTAAAGAAAAAGCCACACAGGAAATGGACATGGAGACATCCAAATGGGGCGACAAGTGAAATTGATTTTATTATGTGTAACAAAAAATTCGTCATAGAAGACTGCAGTGTGCTAAACAAGTTCAACACAGGTAGTGACCATAGATTGGTGAGATGTAAGATGCACCTCAACACTAAACTCGAACGTGGCAAGCTTGTAAGACAAACAAAATGTATTGACATAACCAACCTTAAAAAACACCATAATACCTTCAAGTTGGAACTGAAGAACAGATTCTCTGCTTTAGAAGGCCTAACGTCGGAAGAAGTGGATATTTCTGAAGTTAACAGAAAAATAACCAAAGCTCTTACGGAAACAGCAACAAAATTAGCTGGGTCTAAGAACAAGTTGCATGTGAACAAATTATCAGGAAAAACCTAAATGTTATTGCAAAAAGAAGAGAGATGAGGACAACTAAAGAAGATGTGACTTCCAAAGTGGAATATATAGAGCTATGCAAGACAGTACAAAAAGTATCACTGAAGACGTATGGAAATTCACCTGTGAACTAGTAAGGAAAGCAATTGAAAACAACCAAAGCCTAAAGATAGCAAAGGGACATCTCAGTAAGGGAAGAAAACAGATTATGGCACTGAGAAAAGAAGATGGTTCTGTAACAAGAAATAAAGGCGAAATTTTGATAAGAGTAAAATATTTCTACTCCAATTTATATGAAAGGGGTGATACATGCACTCCAGACATCATGAAAGGCACCAGTACCAGAGTTCTTCGAGTCCTCCCAGCAAAAGTTGCACATGCAATCAAGAACATGAAGCGGGGAAAATCTCCAGGAGAAGGTGGAATTAATGTAGACATCATAAAAGGAGCAAGTGGAGAAATCGAAACAGTACTCGCCCAAATTTTCACTCGATGCCTTAATGAAGGGAAGATTCCTGAGGATTGGAACAACGCTACTATGATCTTGCTACATAAAAAAGGTGACATTGAGGATCTCAGGAACTACAGACCTATCAGCCTCCTATCAGTGGTTTATAAAATCTTCACTAAAGTTCTTTCACACCGCTTAAAGTTGACACTGGACATGGCTCAACCGAAAGAACAAGCTGGATTCAGCAGTGGCTACAGCACAATAGATCACATCCACGTACTGAGAGAACTAATTGAAAGAGCGAGGGAATATGAACTTCCATTGTGCATGGCTTTTATCGATTAACAAAAAGCCTTTGATCCGGTGAAACCATCAGCAGTTACAATGGCTCTGAAATCCTGCGGTATTGAAGATGCACACATTAATATTATTAATAACATCTATGAAAATGCAAGTGCAAAGATTCGGCTGTTTGAGAATACAACACACATAAAAATTGGAAAAGGAGTGAGACAAGGTGACACCATATCTCCGAAGCTCTTTAATGCCACATTGGAAAATGTCTTTCAATCACTGAACTGGGAAAACAAAGGGTAAAGATTAATGGAGATTATCTAACCCACCTTCGTTTTGCTGATGATGTAGTCATTTTTGCAACTACCCCATCAGAGCTGCAGAGTATGATCCAGGAACTTGCTGACAAGAGTAAAGAAGTGAGATTAAAAATGAACTTTTAGAAGACAAAAGTGATGTTCAACGCTTTTACAAGAAATGAAGATTTATCGATTGATGGAGAAAAGCTGGAGATAACGGACACGTACGTTTATCTTGGACAGCAGTTATCAAGTGAGGGTCACATTGATGAAGAAATCAATCGGTGTACAAAACTTGCCTGGAGAGCTTTTGGAAGAAACAGCATAATTTTCAAGAGCAATATGCCATTATGTCTGAAAAAGAAAAGTGTTTGATCAATGCATCCTTCCAGTGCTTACGTATGGTGCAGAGACGTGAACCTTAACTAAAAGAGACTTACAAAGGCTGCAGACAACTCAAAGTAGCATGGAGAGGTGCATGCTTGGTATATCCAGGAAAGATAAGAAGAGGAACTCGTGGATCCGAAAAATGACGAGAGTGGAAGACATCATGATCAGAGTTAAATCCCTGAAATGGCAATGGGCTGGACATACTGCCAGAAGGAGAGACCATAGATGGACAGCCGAAATTTTAGATTGGATTCCAAGGGACAGGAAAAGACCCAGAAAAATACCACATGGAAGATGGGTGGATGAAATTCGAAAGTATGCGGGAGTGACATGGAGGAGACTGGCACAAGACAGACCGTTGTGGAGGAAACTTGGGGAGACCTTCGTCCAGCAGTGGATTATTAATGGTTGACAATAATGATGATGATATATATATATTTATATACACATGTATATTTGTATACATCATCATCATCATCATTGTCAATGTAGCGGTGTTCCAATCCTCAGGAATCTTTCCTTCATTAAGGCATCGAGTGAAAATTTGGGCGAGTACTGTTTCAATTTCTCCACTTGCTTCTTGTATGATGTCTACAGTAATTCCATCTTCTCCTGGAGCTTTTCCCCGCTTCATGTTCTTGATTGCATGTGCAACTTCTGCTGGAAGGACTGGAGGAACTCTGGTACTGGTATCTTTCATGATGTCTGGAGTGCATGTATCAACCCTTTCATATAATTTGGAGTAGAAATCTTTCACTCTTGTCAATACATATATAGAAATCTTTCACTCTTGTTGTATACATATATCATCATCATCATCATCATCATTGTCAACCATTATCAATCCACTGCTAACACAAACACTTTTCTTTTAAGACATATAGGCATATTGCTCTTGAAAATTATGCTGTTTCTTCCAAAAGCTCTCCAGGCAAGTTTTATATGCCGATTAATTTCTTCATCAATGTGACTCTCACTTGATATCTGCTGTCCAAGATAAACGTACGTGTCCGTTATCTCCAGCTTTTCTCCATCAATCGATAAATCTTCATTTCTTGTAAAAGCATTGAATATCACTTTTGTCATCTGAAAGTTCATTTTTAATCCCACTTCTTTACTCTTGTCAGCAAGTTCCTGGATCATACTCTGCAGCTCTGATGGGGTAGTTGCAAAAATGACGTCATCAACAAAATGAAGGTGAGTTAGATAATCTCCATTAATCTTTATCCCTTTGTTTTCCCATTTCAGTGACTGAAAGACATTTTCCAATGTCGCATTAAAGAGCTTCAGAGAAATGGTGTCACCTTGTCTCACTCCTTTTCCAATTTGTATGTGTGTTGTATTTTCAAACAGCCAAATCTTTGCACTTGCATTTTCATAGATGTTATTAATAATATTAATGTACGCATCTTCAATACCGCAGGATTTCAGAGCCATTGTAACTGCTGATGGTTTCACCCAATCAAAGGCTTTTTCATAATCGATAAAAGCCATGCACAATGGAAGTTCATATTCCCTCGCTCTTTCAATTAGTTCTCTCAGTACATGGATATGATCTATTGTGCTGTAGCCACTCCTGAATCCAGCTTGTTCTCTTGGTTGAGCCATGTCCAGTGTCACCTTCAAGCAGTGTGAAAGAACTTTAGTGAAGATTTTATAAACCACTGATAGGAGGCTGATAGGTCTGAAGTTCCTGAGATCCTCAATGTCACCTTTTTTATGTAGCAAGATCATTGTAGCGTTGTTCCAATCCTCAGGAATCTTCCCTTCATTAAGGCATCGAGTGAAAATTTGGGCGAGTACTGTTTCGATTTCTCCACTTGCTTCTTGTATGATGTCTACAGTAATTCCACCTTCTCCTGGAGCTTTTCCTCGCTTCATGTTCTTGATTGCATGTGCAACTTTTGCTGGGAGGACTCGAAGAACTCTGGTACTGGGGCCTTTCACGATGTCTGGAGTACATGTATCATAACTTTCACATAATTTGGAGTAAAAATCTTTCACTCTTGTCAAAATTTCGCCTCTATTTCTTGTTACAGAACCATCTTCTTTTCTCAGTGCCATAATCTGTTTTCTTCCCTTACTGAGATGTCCCTTTGCAATCTTTAGGTTTTGGTTGCTTTCAATTGCTTTCCAGACTAGTTCACAGTTGAATTTCTTTACGTCTTCAGTGATACTTTTTCGTACTGTGATTGATTGATTGGATTGGAGGTTTAACGACCGCCGTGAGCAACTCAATGGGCTATAAGCAGTCGCCCGTCCCTAATTTAGGGTCACTGGTTATAGGGAAGGGAGAGAGCCAGTGCCATAAGACAAACACAACATCCATGCCTGACCGGGATTCGAACCCGGACCCTTACGGACGAATGATCAGAGGACAACGCCTTAGACCACTGAGCCACCGGGGCGGCCTTTTTCGTACTGTCTTGCATAGCTCTATATATTCCACTTTGGAAGTCACATCTTCTTTAGTTGTCCTCATCTCTCTTCTTTTTTGCATCAACATTTTGGTTTTTCCTGATAATTTGTTCACATGCAACTTGTTCTTAGACCCAGCTAATTTTGTTGCTGTTTCCATAAGAGCTTTGGTTACTTTTTCTGCTAACTTCAGAAATATCCATTTCTTCCGATGTTAGGCCTTCTAAAGCAGAGAATCTGTTCTTCAGTTCCTACTTGAAGGTATTATGGTGTTTTTTAAAGTTGGTTATGTCAATACATTTTGTTTGTCTTATGAGCTTGCCACGTTCGAGTTTAGTGTTGAGGTGCATCTTACATCTCACCAATCTATGGTCACTACCTGTGTTGAACTTGTTCAGCACACTGCAGTCTTCTATGACGAATTTTTTGTTACACATAATAAAATCAATTTCACTTGTCGTCCCATTTGGATGTCTCCATGTCCATTTCCTATGTGGCTTTTTCTTGAAAAAAGAGTTCAAGATGAAAAACCCTTCTGCCTCTGCAAACTCTACGAGAGTATTTCCACGCTGGTTTCTGTTGCCGTGACCGAATTTACCTACTGAAGTTTCATTCTGTTGCCTTTGCCCTATTTTTGCATTGAAATCTCCCATAATTATCTTTAAGTGCTGCTTGCCTTTACTATTTAGATGACGAATATCCTCATAAAATTCTTCAATTTCTTCTTCAGGATTACTTGTGGTAGGTGCATAAGTTTGAATAATCTGAGCCTGGTATCTTCTTGAGAGTTGGATAACGAGTCGTGTAGCTCTGTCAGAAGAACTTTCAACTTCTACAACTTTATCCTTCAGTTTCTTATTTATTATAAATCCAACACCACTAGTTCTGCCAGTATCAGTCTCACGATAGTAGAAGAGATGTCCACTTTTCAGTTCAATGAGATCTTCTCCTTTTCTCCTTACCTCACTTAGCCCAACAATGTCCCACTTGATCGTTTGTAGTTCCTCTTCCAATTCAAGAAGCCTTGAATCAGAAGATAGGGAGCGTCCATTATACGTAGCCAAGGTCAGCATCAGATGGCAGCCTTGTCCGGTCCTCTGGGGATTCTTAGCACCCTCTGCCTTCATTTCGCACTGGCCGCTGCCTTGGCCAGGTACATTCCAGTTGCCGGAGACTGAGGGCCAAGATTTAAGTTGTGGAGTCATTTTGGAGGGGTATGGCCATAACACACCACGCTAGCCAAGTGGGTTGGTGAGTGTGGGATAGCATTTCCTCTAATCCCGATGGCATAGTTATACCGCTATTGGCAGTCGTCAGAGCCCCTTTAGTGGGAACAGTATGTACCACGAGAAGGCTGGGTTGACATTTGTCAAGGAGAGGCTGTGATGTTACGCATCACCTGACCTTACATCCCACATATATATATATATATATATATACACACACATGGGATGTAAGGTCAGGTGATGCGTAACATCACCTGACCTATATATATATATATCATCATTGTCAACCATTATCAATCCACTGCTGGACGAAGGTCTCCCCAAGTTTCCTCCACAACGGTCTATCTTGTGCCAGTCTCCTCCATGTCACTCCCGCATATTTACGAATTTCATCCACCCATCTCCCATGTGGTCTTTTTCTGGGTCTTTTCCTGTCCCTTAGAATCCAATCTAAAATTTCGGCTGTCCATCTATGGTCTGTCCTTCTGGCAGTATGTCCAGTCCATTGCCATTTCAGTGATTTAACTCTGATCATGATGTCTTCCACTCTCGTCATTTTTCGGATCCACGAGTTCCTCTTCTTATCTCTCCTGGTTATACCAAGCATGCACCTCTCCATGCTACTTTGAGTTGTCTGCAGCCTTTGTATGTCTCTTTTAGTTAAGGTCCACGTCTCTGCACCACACGTAAGCACAGGAAGGATGCATTGATCAAACACTTTTCTTTTAAGACATAATGGGATATTGCTCTTGAAAATTATGCTGTTTCTTCCAAAAGCTCTCCAGGCAAGTTTTGTACACCGATTAATTTCTTCATCAATGTGACCCTCACTTGATATCTGCTGTCCAAGATAAACATACGTATCTGTTATCTCCAGTTTTTCTCCATCAATCGATAAATCTTCATTTCTTGTAAAAGCATTGAACATCACTTTTGTCTTCTGAAAGTTCATTTTTAATCCTACTTCTTTACTCTTGTCAGCAAGTTCTTGGATCATACTCTGCAGCTCTGTTGGGATAATTGCAAAAATGACTACGTCATCAGCAAAACGAAGGTGGGTTAGATAATCTCCATTAATCTTTATCTCTTTGTTTTCCCAGTTCAGTGATTGAAAGACATTTTCCAATGTGGCATTAAAGAGCTTCGGAGATATGGTGTCACCTTGTCTCACTTCCTTTCCAATTTTTATGTGTGTTTTATTTTCAAACAGCCGAATCTTTGCACTTGCATTTTCATAGATGTTATTAATAATATTAATGTATGCATCTTCAATACCGCAGGATTTCAGAGCCGAGGTAACTGCTGATGGTTTCACCGAATCAAAGGCTTTTTCATAATCGATAAAAGCCATGCACAATGGAAGTTCATATTCCCTCGCTCTTTCAATTAGTTCTCTCAGTACGTGGATATGATCTATTGCGCTGTAGCCACTCCTGAATCCAGCTTGTTCTCTCGGTTGAGCCATGTCCAGTGTCACCTTTAAGCGGTGTGAAAGAACTTTAGTGAAGAATTTATAAACCACTGATAGGAGGCTGATAGGTCTGTAGTTCCTGAGATCCTCAATGTCACCTTTTTTATGTAGCAGGATCATTGTAGCATTGTTCCAATCCTCAGGAATCTTCCCTTCATTAAGGCATCAAGTGAAAATTTGGGCGAGTACTGTTTCAATTTCTCCACTTGCTTCTTGTATGATGTCTATAGTAATTCCATCTTCTCCTGGAGCTTTCCCCCGCTCCATGTTCTTGATTGCATGAGCAACTTCTGCTGGGAGGACAGGAAGAACTCTGGTACCTTTCATGATGTCTGGAGTACATGTATCATCCCTTTCATATAATTTGGAGTAGAAATCTTTCACTCTTGTCAAAATTTCGCCTCTATTTCTTGTTATAGAACCATCTTCTTTTCTCAGAGCCATAATCTGTTTTCTTCCCTTACTGAGATGTCCCTTTGCTATCTTAAGGCTTTGGTTGTTTTTAATTGCTTTCCTCACTAGCTCACAGTTGAATTTCCTTACGTCTTCAGTGATACTTTTTCGTGCTGTCTTGCATAGCTCTATATATTCCACTTTGGAAGTCACATCTTCTTTAGTTGTCCTCATCTCTCTTCTTTTTTGCATCAACATTTTCGTTTTTCCAGATAATTTGTTCACATGCAACTTGTTCTTAGACCCAGCTAATTTTGTTGCTGTTTCCATAAGAGCTTTGGTTACTTTTCTGTTAACTTCCGAAATATCCACTTCTTCCGATGTTAGGCTTTCTAAAGCAGAGAATCTGTTCTTCAGTTCCAACTTGAAAGTATTATGGTGTTTTGTAAGGTTGGTTATGTCAATACATTTTGTTTGTCTTATGAGCTTGCCACGTTCCAGTTTAGTGTTGAGGTGCATCTTACATCTCACTAATCTATGGTCACTACCTGTGTTGAACTTGTTCAGCACACTGCAGTCTTCGATGACGAATTTTTTGTTACACATAATAAAATCAATTTCACTTGTCGTCCCAATTGGATGTCTCCATGTCCATTTCCTGTGTGGCTTTTTCTTGAAAAAGGAGTTCAAGATGAAAAATCCTTCTGCCTCTGCAAACTCAACGAGAGTATTTCCACGCTGGTTTCTGTTGCCGTGACCGAATTTACCTACTGAAGTTTCATTCTGTTGCCGGTGCCCTATTTTTGCATTGAAATCTCCCATAATTATCTTCAAGTGCTGCTTACCTTTATTATTTAGATGACGAATTTCCTCATAAAATTCTTCAATTTCTTTTTCAGGATGACTTGTGGTGGGTGCATAAGTTTGAATAATCTGAGCCTGGTATCTTCTCGAGAGTTGGATAATGAGTCGTGCAGCTCTGTCAGAGGAACTTTCAACTTCTACCACTTTATCCTTCAGTTTCTTGTTTATTATAAATCCAACACCACTAGTTCTGCCAGTATCTGTCCCATGATAATAGAAGAGATGTCCACTTTTCAGTTCAATGAGATCTTCGCCTTTTCACCTTACCTCACTTAGCCCGACGATGTCCCACTTAATCCTTTGTAGTTCCTCTTCCAATTCAAGGAGCCTTGAATCAGAAGATAGGGAGCGTCCGTTATATGTAGCCAAGGTCAGCATCAAATGGCAGCCTAGTCCGGTCCTCCGGGGATTCTTAGCACCCTCTGCCTTCATGTCGCACTGGCCGCTGCCTTGGCCAGGTACATTCCAGCTGCCGGAGACTGAGGGCCAAGATTTAAGTTGTAGAGTCATTTTGGAGGTGTTTGGCCATAACTCACCAAGCAGACCAAGCGGGTTGGTGAGTGTGGGTATATATATATATATATATATATATATACACACAACCTGCGGTATTGAAGATGCATACATTAATATTATTAATAACATCTATGAAAATGCAAGTGCAAAGATTCGGCTGTTTGAAAATACAACACACATAAAAATTGGAAAGGGAGTGAGACAAGGTGACACCATATCTCCGAAGCTCTTTAATGCCACTTTGGAGGGTGTTTTTCAGTCGCTGAGCTGGGAAAACAAAGGGATAAAGATTAATGGAGATTATCTAACCCACCTTCGTTTTGCTGATGACGTAGTCATTTTTGCAACTACCCCATCAGAGCTGCAGAGTATGATCCAGGAACTTGCTGACAAGAGTAAAGAAGTGGGATTAAAAATGAACTTTCAGAAGACAAAAGTGATGTTCAATGCTTTTACAAGAAATGAGGATTTATCGATTGATGGAGAAAAGCTGGAGATAACAGACACGTACGTTTATCTTGGACAGCAGATATCAAGTGAGGGTCACATTGATGAAGAAATTAATCGGCGTACAAAACTTGCCTGGAGAGCTTTTGGAAGAAACAGCATAATTTTCAAGAGCAATATGCCATTATGTCTTAAAAGAAAAGTGTTTGATCAATGCATCCTTCCAGTGCTTACGTATGGTGCGGAGACATGGACCTTAACTAAATGAGATATACAAAGACTGCAGACAACTCAAAGAAGCATGGAGAGGTGCATGCTTGGTGTAACCAGGAGAGATAAGAAGAGGAACTCGTGGATCCGAAAAATGACAAGAGTGGAAGACATCATGATCAGAGTTAAATCCCTGAAATGGCAATGGGCTGGACATACTGCCAGAAGGACAGATCATCGATGGACAGCCGAAATTTTAGATTGGATTCCAAGGGACAGGAAAAGACCCAGAAGAAGACCACATGGGAGATGGGTGGATGAAATTCGAAAGTATGCAGGGGTGACATGGAGGAGACTGGCACAAGACAGACCGTTGTGGAGGAAACTTGGGGAGACCTTCGTCCAGCAGTGGATTGATAATGGTTGACAATGATGATGATGATGATGATACACACATGGGATGTAAGGTCAGGTGATGCGTAACATCAGAGCCTCTCCTTGACAAATGTCAACCCCGCCTTCTCGTGGTACATCCTGTTCCCACTAAAAGGGCTCTGACGACCGCCAATAGCGGTATAACTATACCATCGGGATTAGAGGAAATGCTATCCCACACTCACCAACCCGCTTGGCCAACGTGGTGAGTTATGGCCAAACACCTCCAAAATGACTCAACAACTTAAATCTTGGCCCTTAGTCTCCGGCAGCTGGAATGTACCTGGCCAAGGCAGCGGCCAGTGCGACAAGAAGGCAGAGGGTGCTAAGAATCCCCGGAGGACCGGACTAGGCTGCCATCTGATGCTGACCTTGGCGACATATAACAGACGCTCCCTATCTTCTGATTCAAGGCTTCTTGAATTGGAAGAGGAACTACAAAGGATCAAGTGGGACATCGTCGGGCTAAGTGAGGTAAGGAGAAAAGGAGATCTCATTGAACTGAAAAGTGGACATCTCTTCTACTATCGTGGGACAGATACTGGCAGAACTAGTGGTGTTGGATTTATAATAAACAAGAAACTGAAGGATAAAGTTGTAGAAGTTGAAAGTTCCTCTGACAGAGCTGCACGACTCGTTATCCAACTCTCGAGAAGATACCAGGCTCAGATTATTCAAACTTATGCACCCACCACAAGTCATGCTGAAGAAGAAATTGAAGAATTTTATGAGGAAATTCGTGATCTAAATAATAAAGGTAAGCAGCACTTGAAGATAATTATGGGAGATTTCAATGCAAAAATAGGGCAACGGTAACAGAATGAAACTTCAGTAGGAAAATTCGGTCACGGCAACAGAAACCAGCGTGGAAATACTCTCGTAGAGTTTGCAGAGGCAGAAGGGTTTTTCATCTTGAACTCCTTTTTCAAGAAAAAGCCACACAGGAAATGGACATGGAGACATCCGAATGGGACGACAAGTGAAATTGATTTTATTATGTGTAACAAAAAATTCGTCATAGAAGACTGCAGTGTGCTAAACAAGTTCAACACAGGCAGTGACCATAGATTGGTGAGATGTAAGATGCACCTCAACACTAAACTCGAACGTAGCAAGCTCATAAGACAAACAAAATGTATTGACATAACCAACCTTAAAAAACACCATAATACCTTCAAATTGGAACTGAAGAACAGATTCTCTGCTTTAGAAGGCCAAACATCGGAAGAAATGGATATTTCTGAAGTTAACAGAAAAGTAACCAAAGCTCTTATGGAAACAGCAACAAAATTAGCTGGGTCTAAGAACAAGTTGCATGTGAACAAATTATCAGGAAAAACCAAAATGTTGATGCAAAAAAGAAGAGTGATGAGGACAACTAAAGAAGATGTGACTTCCAAAGTGGAATATATAGAGCTATGCAAGACAGTACGAAAAAGTATCACTGAAGACGTAAGGAAATTCAACTGTGAACTAGTAAGGAAAGCAATTGAAAACAACCAAAGCCTAAAGATAGCAAAGGGACATCTCAGTAAGGGGAAAAAACAGATTATGGCACTGAGAAAAGAAGATGGTTCTGTAACAAGAAATAGAGGCGAAATTTTGACAAGAGTGAAAGATTTCTACTCCAAATTATATGAAAGGGATGATACATGTACTCCAGACATCATGAAAGGTACCAGTACCAGAGTTCTTCCAGTCCTTCCAGCAGAAGTTGCACATGCAATCAAGAACATGAAGCGGGGGCGAGTACTGTTTCAATTTCTCCACTTGCCTCTTGTATGATGTCTACAGTAATTCCATCTTCTCCTGGAGCTTTTCCCCGCTTCATGTTCTTGATTGCATGTGCAACTTCTGCTGGAAGGACTGGAAGAACTCTGGTACTGGTACCTTTCATGATGTCTGGAGTACATGTATCATCCCTTTCATATAATTTGGAGTAGAAATCTTTCACTCTTGTCAAAATTTCGCCTCTATTTCTTGTTACAGAACCATCTTCTTTTCTCAGTGCCATAATCTGTTTTTTCCCCTTACTGAGATGTCCCTTTGCTATCTTTAGGCTTTGGTTGTTTTCAATTGCTTTCCTTACTAGTTCACTTCACTCGATGCCTTAATGAAGGGAAAATTCCTGAGGATTGGAACAACGCTACAATGATCTTGCTACATAAAAAAGGTGACATTGATGATCTCAGGAACTACAGACCTATCAGCTTCCTATCAGTGGTTTATAAAATCTTCACTAAAGTTCTTTCACACCGCTTGAAGGTGACACTGGACATGGCTCAACCGAGAGAACAAGCTGGATTCAGGAGTGGCTACAGCACAATAGATCATATCCACGTACTGAGAGAACTAATTGAAAGAGCGAGGGAATATGAACTTCCATTGTGCATGGCTTTTATCAATTATGAAAAAGCCTTTGATTCGGTGAAACCATCAGCAGTTGCAATGGCTCTGAAATCCTGCAGTATTGAAGATGCATACATTAATATTATTAATAACATCTATGAAAATGCAAGTGCAAAGATTCGGCTGTTTGAAAATACAACACACATAAAAATTGGAAAAGGAGTGAGGCAAGGTGACACCATATCTCCGAAGCTCTTTAATGCCACATTGGAAAATGTCTTTCAATCACTGAACTGGGAAAACAAAGGGATAAAGATTAATGGAGATTATCTAACCCACCTTCGTTTTGCTGATGACATAGTCATTTTTGCAACTACCCCATCAGAGCTACAGAGTATGATCCAGGAACTTGCTGACAAGAGTAAAGAAGTGGGATTAAAAATGAACTTTCAGAAGACAAAAGTGATGTACAATGCTTTTACAAGAAATGAAGATTTATCGATTGATGGAGAAAAGCTAGAGATAACAGACACGTACGTTTATCTTGGACAGCAGATATCAAGTGAGGGTCACATTGGTGAAGAAATTAATCGGCGTACAAAACTTGCCTGGAGAGCTTTTGGAAGAAACAGCATAATTTTCAAGAGCAATATGCCATTATATCTTAAAAGAAAAGTGTTTGATCAATGCATCCTTCCAGTGCTTACGTATGGTGCAGAGACGTGGACCTTAGCTAAAAGAGACATACAGAGGCTGCAGACAACTCAAAGCAGCATGGAGAGGTGCATGCTTGGTGTAACCAGGAGAGATAAAAAGAGGAACACATGGATCCGAAAAATGACAAGAGTGGAAGACATCATGATCAGAGTTAAATCCCTGAAATGGCAATGGGCTGGGCATACCACCAGAAGGACAGACCAATCAATGGACAGCCGAAATTTTAGACTGGATTCCAAGGGACAGGAAAAGACCCAGAAGAAGACCACATGGAAGATGGGTGGATGAAATTTGAAAGTATGCGGGAGTGACATGGAAGGAGACTGGCACAAGACAGACCGTTGTGGAGGAAACTTGGGGAGACCTTCGTCCAGCAGTGGATTGATAATGGTTGACAATGATGATGATGATACACACATATATATATTAGCAAGTTATGAGGCTAATAAATTTATTTTCATTTTGTATGTATGTGTGAGTGTTTCTTTTAGTTTTTGGATTATAATGAGTTTTTTTTTTCCTTTTTATTTCTATTACACTAAACTCTGAAATACAGAAGTGTTCAGATTTATTAAGATACAAACCTGTGAAATCCAAACTTCACAAGGAATATTCATCTAGCTTTTATTTTCATTTTATTGGTTTAAATTTTATTGATAGCTTGAACAGATTTCTTTGTACTATACTTGCTACAGTCCTTGTAAATAGCTAGCTGAATATTTCTTGTGAAGTTTGGATTTCACAGGTATTTTTCTGATGAGCAATCAGAATAATTTTCCTGCTAAATTTTTTTTTTTACTTCTTGCTTGGTTTCCACTGCCCTTAGTAATTTTCATAGGTAAGGCAAGATTTGATTAGTATTACTATCAAAATTATACTTCGTGTTACTTACTGAGAACAACTGGTTAAGCCATTGATATTAGTTTTCAGTTAATTGGCAATTTTTGTTTGGGTAAAAAATACATCCAAGGTTTACATATAAAGACAAAACCACCAGTAAAATAATCAAACAAGTTATATACAAACCAACAAAAATCAGAAAAAATATGAATTACTATAGTAATGACAAGAATGATGAGTTCTCAAGAGAGGCCCGAATGGCAGTGTATGAAAGTGTAATTTGTTCCTACTCTGATGTATGGCAGTGAAACCAGGGCCATTGCTGAAAGGGCATAGGAGTTGTTTGTGTGCTGGTGGAATGTGTTACTTACGGGGAGTTTGTGGCAAGACACTCTCTGATTGTATGAGGAATAAAGATGTGTTGCAGTTGTGTAACATGAGGCAAAATGCTGCAGGTAAGGTGGAGACTAATATTTTTAGGTGGTTTGGCCAAGTTAAAAGAATGAGTGATGAGATGCTTACTAAGAACAAATTTTCAGCCCAAGTGGCAGGAAAGAAAGGTAGAGGAGGGCCAAGGAAATCATAGGAAGACCAGATTCAGGAGTGTCTGCATGAGAAAAATACAGGGTGATTCACAGAAAACTAACACACTTGATGTTTGTTTTATTTCAGCAGGAATAAATCGTAATGGCCCACGATAGTGCCAAATGATGTGAGGCATCTGTGAGATTCCCCAATTCTAACGAGAGGGCACTGCTGTGCAGGATGTGGTAGCTGTTGCTACCAGATTGTCTCAGTCACTGTGAAGATACAGTACACACTACAACAACGGGTTATTTCTTGTGAAAACATACTGGATTACAAACTCGATCACAGCTACACAAAGGGCATATGCGAGGGAATTTGGTGTCAGCAAACCTCCCCAAAGGAACTCTATACTGGCACTTGTATGCAAGTTGGAAACAACAAGATCTCTTGGGAGTGAAATTAGCAAGCATCGTTCATCTGCACTGCCGACGATTGCTGCGGACGTTGAGGCATGACTGCAAGTCATTACGGTGTCTGTCGCAGCAGACTGGGTACTTTCACTCCATGTGTCAGAGAGCTGCTAAGAAAGCGAAGCTAAAGCTGTGTAGGTTGATGGCTGTTTTTGAGTTGCTGGAGCCAGATAAGGGAAAACGAGTGCACTATTCCCGCTGGTTTCAGGATTTCATTGTGCAAAATCCTTGCATATTATCAATCACATAGTTCATGGACAAGGCATGGTTCCACTTATGTGGCTATGCTGATTCACAGAACACACGCACTTCGGCCACAGAATATCCGCACGTCCTTCAGGAAGAACCTATGTACCCACAAAAAGTCGGAGTTTGGTATGCAATATCTGCTGAAAGAATAGTGGGTCCCATTTTTTTAACGGGACTGTCAACACTGCAGAGTACCAACAAATTTTCATGGACTTGTTGAGCAATTGGATGACATAGAGCTGAGTCAAGGCTATTTTCAACATGATGGCACCACGTACCATACATCAAATAAGTCCATGATGCTGATCCACAGTTTCTTTGAGGACCTGATAATTTCCCATAACTTGTGGCCACCGAGATCACCAGATTTGACACCACCAGAATTCTTAAGGAAAGAATGTACTCTACACGCCTTTGGGCATTAGACGAATTGAAGGAGAACATTACAAACAAAATCAATGGTATGAACAAAATCAATGGTATTGCTCCAACGAACAGCCAAAAACATGGAACGATGTGTCCAGATGTGCCTTCAGGAGGAAAACAGACATTTTCAATATTTGCCGTAAAGGTAAATGTTATGTAAACTCTCACAGATATGCTACATTTCAGATGGCATACTTTGCTGTTAGCTTTATTCTTGTTCATATAGATTGATAATGAAATGCGTTAGTTTTGTATGAATCACCCTTTATTATTAGTATGAAGTACAGAGGATCTTGTGTATGCCATGTGATGGATATCAGTGAAGCCCAAGTTGTGTGCCGAAATTGCTGTAAATGGAGGATTCATATGGCAACAGTAAGTTAAAAAATACTTAGTTAAAAATTTATCTGTTTATCTGTATTTCTTTGTGGAGCTAACTTATGAAACCCAGAGAACAGCTTAATGATAGGTGTAATGTATTGTGATGTAATGAAATGTGACTATAGTAGCATACCATACCTCTCAATAGTTAACACATATTCTTCAAGAAGCATGTGAAAATTAAAACAAGGATTTTGGTGTTTCATTGAAAATCCTGCATTTCAGTAAATAAAGTTAATAGAAAAATGCTTACAACAACAGCATTTGCAGCATCCTGATAAAAAAAAAACTTATTAAAAACCATCAAAAATATATACAGGGAAATGGAGAGATCTGTTGAGTTTGTGGCATGACACTCTCTGATCGTGTGAGGTAAAAGCAGATTAAATACAACACTTTTGCATCAACTGACAAAAAAGGGAATAAAAGCTTATTTAATTCAGTTTTGAAAAATAATAAGGAATACAAATTTTGAAGATGACAATCTGATTTTTGGTGTATTATACGGTGTAATCCCGTATTTATTTCATGAATAATAAGGAAATTGGCGCAATGTATTCATACCAACTCAACTGGGAAAATAATAAGAGTAGATGAATTAATTGTCTTGAAAAACAACTAAAACATATAATAGCAGTACCAACCAAGCCTTGCCCTATGTACAGAAACTGCTAACTGCAACAGAAACCAAACATGAAGAAATATATTTTAGAAACCAAATCACAATGAAAAAATTAAAATAATCAAATTTTAGGACAGTACAAGGCACAAAAGCACACTATTGAATTACAGAACACAAGGAAAGACTTGTCCACCACAACAAATCAAAGAAGTCAGTACAGAATGACTAATAATATGCCTGCATTGCCCTTTAAAAAGTCTGCACTTGAAGATGACCAGCTTAGGATAAAGCTAAAATAAACCACCAATCTGGAACTAATATTCTACATCACACAGTTTAACAGCAGTATTTACAACATCAATATAAAAAAATTAATACCAAGAAAAGTGTACAACAGCATCCAAAACAGAAATTTGCAGAAAAACTAGCACATTCTGCTGTTTGATTCAACAAAACATGTACAAAGTGTATGAACTTGATTTACAAAACTGTTTTTATTATTAAAATGCCACCTCATACTCAGCATCTTCTGACTTTGCATTATTGGAATTTAAGTAAGAATCTAGTTGCATAATAAAGCTGGTTTGTACCCCTTATCAACTGACTGTTCTGTAGTTTTGGTTCTCCCTATTTCCTGGAGTCAGTTGTCCTCACTTAGGAATGGATAACTCCTGATAGTGAGAGGTAATGTGAAAAATGGATGTTGAGTTGAGAAATATGTGCTTGTGAATACTATCAATAGTTCATATAGGTAGTATTCTGCAGTGCCTATTCTGTCATGGCTTTAAAAACAAGATGAAAATCTTTGGAAAATCATAACTTTATTTATTTATTCACCAACTAATATTATATCCTCCCAACTGAACTGACATTATGGCAACATGCTCTACAAATATTCCTTGTACAAAAATCATATACTCCTATACAAAACCCAATTATAAGTCTTCCACCAAAGTAAGAAATGTGCCAACATTTTTATAATGTATTCAACCTTATCACTTAAAAATCTCAATAATAAAATACTTTTAACAAAAATAATTTTAAAAATATTAAAATACGGTAGACGAAATTTCAAAACTTGCAATTGTACAAACAGCTAAAAACATATTAATCTGAAAAGCTGAAACAATATTAGCATACATGCAAAACTGAAAAATATGTAATAATAATATATAAATTTCAGGAAATTATTTTTCATGTTTTTTTACAGTTAAAATTCCACTGGGAAAATGGAAATTCAATAACTTGATTGATTGATTGTATCTTTTCCCTTTCTTTTCTACCTTTTTTCTTTTAACCACTTCATAAATCCATAAAACACAGCTCCCATAAAAAAAAAGAAAAAAAAATGCTTAACATATAGATCATGTACACTGTTCTTTAGATATTTAAAAAGATCAATTCATTTTTCACAACTTACCAGACATATCTACAACAGTTTGGCTATTAGGATCTGGGGCACTATACTCAGGTCTCTCCGAGTCTGTGGAACCCTATTCAAAACAAAAAATGGAGAAACTTCATTTTAGATATAACTTATATAAATTTAAAACAACTCTAAATTTTTTACTCTAGTTTATGACTATGTTGTGATAGAAAATTTATAAGACAAAATACAAAGTGAAAAAGTACACAAAGGGTATGAACAAAGATGACTGAAACTGGTTAGAAATAAATAAAATAATGAGAACTCATTGTCTGCACTCACCTATTCTAAAGCAATGTTCAAACAGAAAAAAATTATGTGTAACCTTACCAGTTGCAAAGATAAATATTCTATGTTGAAAACTCCACCAGATAAGAATGAAATTTTAAGCTTACTTTACAAAATACTACTCCTTTGTTCACATACACTACCTGCACAGAAACTGGGTAAATCAGGAAAATAAAAGTTAGCTTTAGGAAACAGACTAAAATGCTTATACTCAAAGGACACAGGGCAGAATGGTAAATGGGAAAAAGTTTTCAGTTTTATTAAAAGTCACTCTAATCTACTTTAAGTTACCATTAAAATAATTTCTTTAAAATGTCATTCTAGAAAATAAACACTCTCTAAGCAAGCATTTTAAAGAAAATTTTTATTCCAGACTGAACATATCGAAAAATAAAAAATAAAATATTAAATCTGTGCAGTAAGTTTTACAATATTGTTTGATCGAAGATGGGTGTAATAAAAATGATTCAGGGTAAACTTTATCAGTCACATGGTAAAACAACAATCAAATTTTTGCAAATTGCTTTCAGATTTTAGAGGATGTACTTATCCAGGATTTTTGAAAATTTACTAATAAAACTTTAGATATACCCACTGTTTCAGAAATTTACATGGATCAAAAGGGATGTGGCAAGAAAATTCATAAGCTTGAAATCATAAAAATTACAAATTCAAATCATCAGCAGATCTCTCAAAATGAAGACAATAGTTAAAAAAAGATCTAAAATGCTTCTTACAAGTAAAAGATGGTCAAGGCTGAATAGAAATAGCATAATTTCATGTTTCCAGAATAAAAGTGATAAAGACATATCCATAAGACACGTTTTAAGACAGCCAACAACAGCCAGAAAATCTTCAAATGACCATCAAGTTATTCTCAAAAACAATGCCAGAGAAACATAATGGCCAACAGTCACTGAGACTTTGCAATAGCAATAGAGATCTGTGTACACTGACAAAAACTGTGTGTGCCAATTAGTCTGTGAAAAGGAGACTACACTTATTGAAGAATCACCAATATGTTGATAGTGAATACATTTCTTTTGACTGGCCAAACTGGTGCCCCCAAAATGTTCAGAGATCTCTCATCTAGAGGAAATTAAGCACCAAACATTTGCCATTAAAAGCTCTGATATGGCAGTCTTACATTATCCATAATAAATAAAATTCTACTACACAGAAACTTCTATTAATTGTGCAAGCATGTTACATCTATATGTAGCTGCATAGCATTTGATGGCAACTTAAATAAGATAAGATAATTCAAACTACACGAGCTGTTTCATACTCCTTTCAGATGTAATTAAATTCAAACACACTAAGTCAGAGTAGATTTGTAAAGCATTCATATGGATTCAATTTTTGCAAGAAAACAAAATATTCAGTTATTGAAACTGGTAAGTTAATAAGAATACAATTTGGAAATGAAATTATGAGATATATCATCATCATCATCATCATTGTCAACCATTATCAATCCACTGCTGGACGAAGGTCTCCCCAAGTTTCCTCCACAACGGTCTGTCTTGTGCCAGTCTCCTCCATGTCACTCCCTGCATATTTACGAATTTCATCCACCCATCTCCCATGTGGTCTTTTTCTGGGTCTTTTCCTGTCCCTTGGAATCCAATCTAAAATTTCGGCTGTCCATCTATGGTCTGTCCTTCTGGCAGTATGTCCAGCCCATTGCCATTTCAGGGATTTAACTCTGATCATGATGCTTTCACTCTTGTCATTTTTCGGATCCACGTGTTCCTCTTCTTATCTCTCCTGGTTACACCAAGCATGCACCTCTCCATGCTGCTTTGAGTTGTCTGCAGCTTTTGTATGTCTCTTTTAGTTAAGGTCCACGTCTCTGCACCATACGTAAGCACTGGAAGGATGCATTGATCAAACACTTTTCTTTAAGACATAATGGCATATTGCTCTTGAAAATTATGCTGTTTCTTCCAAAAGCTCTCCAGGCAAGTTTTGTACGCCGATTAATTTCTTCATCAATGTGACCCTCACTTGATATCTGCTGTCCAAGATAAACATACGTATCTGTTATCTCCAGTTTTTCTCCATCAATCGATAAATCTTCATTTCTTGTAAAAGCATTGAACATCACTTTTGTCTTCTGAAAGTTCATTTTTAATCCCACTTCTTTACTCTTGTCAGCAAGTTCCTGGATCATACTCTGCAGCTCTGATGGGGTAGTTGCAAAAATGACTACGTCATCAGCAAAACGAAGGTGGGTTAGATAATCTCCATTAATCTTTATCCCTTTGTTTTCCCAGTTCAGTGATTGAAAGACATTTTCCAATGTGGCATTAAAGAGCTTCGGAGATATGGTGTCACCTTGTCTCACTCCCTTTCCAATTTTTATGTGTGTTGTATTTTCAAACAGCCGAATCTTTGCACTTGCATTTTCATAGATGTTATTAATAATATTAATGTATGCATCTTCAATACCGCAGGATTTCAGAGCCGTGGTAACTGCTGATGGTTTCACCGAATCAAAGGCTTTTTCATAATCGATAAAAGCCATGCACAATGGAAGTTCATATTCCCTCGCTCTTTCAATCAGTTCTCTCAGTACGTGGATATGATCTATTGTGCTGTAGCCACTCCTGAATCCAGCTTGTTCTCTCGGTTGAGCCATGTCCAGTGTTACCTTCAAGCGGTGTGAAAGAACTTTAGTGAAGATTTTATAAACCACTGATAGGAGGCTGATAGGTCTGTAGTTCCTAAGATCCTCAATGTCACCTTTTTTATGTAGCAGGATCATTGTAGCATTGTTCCAATCCTCAGGAATCTTCCCTTCATTAAGGCATCGAGTGAAAATTTGGGCGAGTACTGTTTCAATTTCTCCACTTGCTTCTTGTATGATGTCTATAGTAATTCCATCTTCTCCTGGAGCTTTCCCCTCGCTTCATGTTCTTGATTGCATGAGCAACTTCTGCTGGGAGGACTGGAAGAACTCTGGTACCTTTCATGATGTCTGGAGTACATGTATCATCCCTTTCATATAATTTGGAGTAGAAATCTTTCACTCTTGTCAAAATTTCCGCCTCTATTTCTTGTTATAGAACCATTTTCTTTCTCAGAGCCATAATCTGTTTTCTTCCCTTACTGAGATGTCCCTTTGCTATCTTAAGGCTTTGGTTGTTTTCAATTGCTTTCCTCACTAGCTCACAGTTGAATTTCCTTACGTCTTCAGTGATACTTTTTCGTGTTGTCTTGCATAGCTCTATATATTCCACTTTGGAAGTCACATCTACTTTAGTTGTCCTCATCTCTTCTTTTTGCATCAACATTTTGGTTTTTCCTGATAATTTGTTCACATGCAACTTGTTCTTAGACCCAGCTAATTTTGTTGCTGTTTCCATTAGAGCTTTGGTTACTTTTCTGTTAACTTCCGAAATATCCACTTCTTCTGATGTTAGGCCTTCTAAAGCAGAGAATCTGTTCTTCAGTTCCAACTTGAAAGTATTATGGTGTTTTTTAAGGTTGGTTATGTCAATACATTTTGTTTGTCTTATGAGCTTGCCACGTTCCAGTTTAGTGTTGAGGTGCATCTTACATCTCACCAATCTATGGTCACTACCTGTGTTGAACTTGTTCAGCACACTGCAGTCTTCGATGACGAATTTTTTGTTACACATAATAAAATCAATTTCACTTGTCGTCCCAATTGGATGTCTCCATGTCCATTTCCTGTGTGGCTTTTTCTTGAAAAAGGAGTTCAAGATGAAAAATCCTTCTGCCTCTGCAAACTCAACGAGAGTATTTCCACGCTGGTTTCTGTTGCCGTGACCGAATTTACCTACTGAAGTTTCATTCTGTTGCCGTTGCCCTATTTTTGCATTGAAATCTCCCATAATTATCTTCAAGTGCTGCTTACCTTTATTATTTAGATGACGAATTTCCTCATAAAATTCTTCAATTTCTTCTTCAGGATGACTTGTGGTGGGTGCATAAGTTTGAATAATCTGAGCCTGGTATCTTCTCGATAGTTGGATAACGAGTCGTGCAGCTCTGTCAGAGGAACTTTCAACTTCTACCACTTTATCCTTCAGTTTCTTGTTTATTATAAATCCAACACCACTAGTTCTGCCAGTATCTGTCCCACAATAATAGAAGAGATGTCCACTTTTCAGTTCAATGAGATCTTCTCCTTTTCTCCTTACCTCACTTAGCCCGACGATGTCCCACTTGATCCTTTGTAGTTCCTCTTCCAATTCAAGAAGCCTTGAATCAGAAGATAGGGAGCGTCCGTTATAGGTAGCCAAGGTCAGCATCAAATGGCAGCCTAGTCCGGTCCTCCGGGGATTCTTAGCACCCTCTGCCTTCATGTCGCACTGGCCGCTGCCTTGGCCAGGTACATTCCAGCTGCCGGAGACTGAGGGCCAAGATTTAAGTTGTAGAGTCATTTTGGAGGTGTTTGGCCATAACTCACCACGCTGGCCAAGCGGGTTGGTGAGTGTGGGATAGCATTTCCTCTGATCCCGATGGTATAGTTATACCGCTATTGGCGGTCGTCAGAGCCCCTTTAGTGGGAACAGGATGCACCACGAGAAGGCGGGGTTGACATTTGTCAAGGAGAGGCTGTGATGTTACGCATCACCTGACCTTACATCCCATGAGATATATATGAGTTTCTAAGTGGTTCATTAACTTTGAAGAGGGATAAATGCTTTTCCAAAAGTATTGAGTGATCTGCAAATACATCAGCCTGTAAAAAAGTGGATTGGCTTCAAGTGAACATGGTAATGAGAGATGACAACAACCAAATATTTGGATACTTTCAAATTGGCTACAGAAGCTACAACTCCTTTTGGCACATGCCAAGCTATTGTGATTAGAGATTTGGATGTGAGATGCACCTCAGATAAGTTTACTGAATTACTACAAACACAGTATCAGGAACAAAACCTACCTACCTCTGCAAGCTTTCACTAGCTTTCCATGTTTTTTTTTTTAAAAAGCTGCAGAAACTTAAAAAAAAACATATTAACAGAGATAATTCTATACTAATGTACTTTTAAAAAAATTCCATATGACTTATTTTTCTTGTACCTCTAAAGTTAAGATTTAACAGGTAGAAATTTGATAATAAGGAAACAAACTCTATCAAGCAGTTATTAACAGATCTAAAACTTGGTTTGCATTGTGATGCACTTATTCCAATACGGGAAGGTACAGTGGAATAGCACTAGCAAATGATGAAAAGGTGTACTTTGAAAGAAATGAACTTCCAACTCTGGTGACAGATGCAGCACTGATATTAATTATTTCGTCATTTCAAATACAAGCAGAAACAACTGGTCACAGAATAATTAAGTGCTGGACAATTGTGGGCATAACACAAATTAGCAAGCAACAGTTGTATATGTCAGACAGAAACCAAAGGACTGGTAATTGCTTTGAACCTAAATCAAGTACACTCTAAATTTCCTGGCGCATTATATTTGTATATAGGCCATCAGTAGTTGTTTGCACATAACTCCTAATTTTAACTTTAGTTTAAATACACCAGTGCTGAATAATAATGAAACGCATATAGCATATTAAATACATTTATTTTTGTGGTGTAGTCAGCACAAAGATTCGCCAAGCTTTTGCACTCCACTGGGAGGCTTTCTCAAGGCAATGGTAGACACAAAATGCATTTTGTGTCTATCAAAATGCATTAAAGGCAATGGTAGACACAAAATGCATTTTGTGTCTACCATTGCCTTGAGAAAGCCTCCCAGTGGAGTGCAAAAGCTTGGCAAATCTTTGTGCTGACTACACCACAAAAATAAATGTATTTAATACGCTATATGCGTTTCATTAAAATCTTCACTAAAGTTCTTTCACACCGCTTGAAGGTGACACTGGACATGGTTCAACCGAGAGAACAAGCTGGATTCCGGAGTGGCTACAGCACAATAGATCGTATCCACGTACTGAGAGAACTAATTGAAAGAGCGAGGGAATATGAACTTCCATTGTGCATGGCTTTTATCGATTATGAAAAAGCCTTTGATTCGGTGAAACCATCAGCAGTTACAATGGCTCTGAAATCCTGCGGTATTGAAGATGCATACATTAATATTATTAGTAACATCTGTGAAAATGCAAGTGCAAAGATTCGGCTGTTTGAAAATACAACACACATAAAAATTGGAAAAGGAGTGAGACAAGGTGACACCATATCTCCGAAGCTCATTAATGCCACATTGGAAAATGTCTTTCAATCACTGAACTGGGAAAACAAAGGGATAAAGATTAATGGAGATTATCTAACCCACCTTCGTTTTGCTGATGACATAGTCATTTTTGCAACTACCCCATCAGAGCTACAGAGTATGATCCAGGAACTTGCTGACAAGAGTAAAAAAGTGGGATTAAAAATGAACTTTCAGAAGACAAAAGTGATGTTCAATGCTTTTACAAGAAATGAAGATTTATCGATTGATGGAGAAAAGCTGGAGATAACAGACACGTACGTTTATCTTGGACAGCAGATATCAAGTGAGGGTCACATTGGTGAAGAAATTAATCGACGTACAAAACTTGCCTGGAGAGCTTTTGGAAGAAACAGCATAATTTTCAAGAGCAATATGCCATTATGTCTTAAAAGAAAAGTGTTTGATCAATGCATCCTTCCAGTGCTTACGTATGGTGCAGAGACGTGGACCTTAGCTAAAAGAGACATACAAAGGCTGCAGACAACTCAAAGCAGCATGGAGAGGTGCATGCTTGGTGTAACCAGGAGAGATAAGAAGAGGAACACGTGGATCCGAAAAATGACAAGAGTGAAAGCATCATGATCAGAGTTAAATCCCTGAAATGGCAATGGGCTGGACATACTGCCAGAAGAACAGACCATCGATGGACAGCCGAAATTTTAGATTGGATTCCAAGGGACAGGAAAAGACCCAGAAGAAGACCACATGGAAGATGGGTGGATGAAATTTGAAAGTATGCGGGAGTGACATGGAGGAGACTGGCACAAGACAGACCGTTGTGGAGGAAACTTGGGGAGACCTTTGTCCAGCAGTGGATTGATAATGGTTGACAATAATGATGATGCGTTTGATTATTATCCTAATTTTTATTTGGTATGGCAGGTTTTAGAAAAAATGGCCACTAATTACTTAGCACTTATAAGAAAAAATTTAGGAATGAAATATGCTCTTACCTAAAAAAATTGCTAGCATTCACTTGATGTAAGTTACACAATTTTTAATTTCATTCTTTACTTTTGAGGCCCATATTTCATAGTGAATGCCTACATGTTCAAATAATCTCAATTATTTGTATTTATTCTTGTTTTCTTATGCTATCGAAAGCCACACAAGCTCATAGAACAAAATAAGATGAACTTGAAGATATGAGGAAACTATGCCTTTAATGCAATGCTGCAAAATCAAAGTTTTTCCCAGAATTGAGAATATCACCGATCACACAAAAGTTTCTTCTCACTGACATTATGCAGGGTATCCATAAAGTCTTTTCCACATTACAAAAATTAATATAAAAAAATCTATGTAAGTTAAAATAAAAGGTTGGCAACATAATATAGCAGCACTCATAAAGTTTTTTTTCTGTTCTTTAGGTGAGCGCTACTGCTGAATAAGAGAAGCATTTCATCAATAATGACTTCCATGCAAGAAAAAGTAGCATGCGTGTTTTGGTTCCAAGAAACCAAATCAGTGGTTACTGTCCAGTGTCATTCCAGAAGAGTACAGACGATCACCACAAGACCAAAAAAGCATAAAAGCTTGGTATGAAAAGTTTAAAGTGACGGATAGTGTTGGCGATTTTCCGATTACACAGGAGATAGCTGCAGCTGTTCAGGAGACATTTCTGCGAAGCCCCAGGAAATGCATTAGCTATGCTTCACTGGAAACTGAGATTCCCCATACCATGTTTCACAAAATTTTACACAAACGTCTTTATCTGTATGCTTATAAGGTACAGATCGTTCAAGCTCTTCAGCCTGATGACCAGCCTTGCCATGCTGCATTTGCGATGGAGATTTTTTTTTATTATTGGAGGTTTAATGACCACCGTGAGCAACTCAATGGGCTATAAGCAGTCACCTGTCCCTAATTTAGGGTCACTGGTTCCAGGGAAGGGAGAGAGCCAGTGCCGTAACACAAACACAACATCCATGCCTCACCGGGATTCGAACCCAGACCATTTTCGGACGAATGATCAGAGGCCATCGCTTAGACCACTGCGCCACCGGGGCGGCTGCGATGGAGATGTTGCAGCGCATAGCTTATGACAGTGATTGTCTGCCCCGTGTCTGTTTCTCAAAAAAAAACCACATTACATGTCTCTGGTACAGTAAATAGGTACAATTTATGAATCTGGGGATCAGAAAATCCCCTTTATGTCATTGAACAACATAGGGCTAGCCCGAAATTGAATGGATGGTGTGGCCTGATGCATGATGGAATCATCGGACCCTTCTTTTTAGCAGAGCTCATGGTAACATGTAACATCTACGTGGACATACTGGAACTTTTTGTAGCACCTCAGTTGCATGCACTTCAACCTTCAGTTATTTTAGAGCAAGACGGTGCCCCACCACATTGTCAATAATGGTTTGTGAGTTCCTGAATGCCACGTTTCTGGACAGATGGATTGGCTGCGATGGCCCCATGACATGGCCACTGTGATCGCGCGACATAACCCCTCTAGACTTTTTCCTGTGGGGTTATGTGAAAGACCAAGTTTACTCTAGCAGTGTTCCGGATGTCGAGACGTTGAAGAGCAGAATAACGGACAGCACTGGTTCTGTCTCTGCTGAGATGTTAAACAAAACATGGTGTGAAATCTAATATCGCTTAGATGTCCTCCAGGCTACAAATGGCGCCCATGTAGAGGTGCAATGACACTGGAAAAAACAACAACTTTACTTGTGCCCCATCATTGTCATGCAATCCCTTTCTTGTACCTGGAATACATTTTTTTATATTAATTTTTGCACTGTAGAAAAAAGTTTATGGACACCTTGTATTAATGGATAGAATTTAAATGTTTATGTACAGCAAAATGATGTTCAAATGGCTAGTAAAAAGAATGATGATAATTATTTAGTTAGGTTGCACACTCAGTAGACTTTGTAAGATTTAACAAAAACAAAGAGAAAACTCTCTAAGCAGTCAGATCACTATTAAGTGTAAAAAAAGAATAATTTATTTGTACTAAATAAATTAAACTTGTTTTTTACTGCATGGAAGAAATGCTACAAAGATAACTGAACACAAGAACAGACTGAAATCAAAAATGCTAACAATAACAAAATTATGGAGATGACAAAAATAGCCAGTAATTAAAGGTTGATCATAACACTTGGTAAAAATGACTTGAAAAGTAAACATTATGTATGTTATTTCTTAGAATTTGTGTTATTTCTGGTGAAGGCCATACAAATAACAAAGATTGAAAACAAAATAAATGTGTTGTAAGTGGAAATTTCTTAGAATTTGTGTTATTTCTGGTGAAGGCCATACAAATAGCAAAGATTGAAAACAAAATAAATTTGTTGTAAGTGGAATTTCAAGTTAAAATTTGAGTTCTAATACACAATTGAAAGGAGTAGCTGCAGTAGTTAAAGGAATTTTGTACTTACAAAACCAATGAAGCACATAGAAGAAGTCAATGTCATTTTTGTACCACTTCAGCACATTTTTTAGACTTCTGATATTGATTTAGAAAGTCACACAATAACCATTATTGTCATCATTGCATAATAATGGTTACTGCATGACTTTCCACATCAATATTGCCAGTCGAAAAAACACCAGTGGTGCTAAAAACTACATTGATATCTTCTATGTGCTTCATTGGTTTCATAAGTACATAATTCTTTTAACTAGTACAAAATTCTTTTAACTATTACAGTTTTCCTTTCAATTTCCAATTAAAACTAAATTTGAAATTTCTCTTCCAATAAATTAATTTTGTTTTCAATCCCTTTTTATTTGCATGGCCTTTGCCATAAAAATGATAATATGGATTCCAAGAAATAACATGCATAAAAAAGTTAACCTTTCAGACCATTTTCATCAAATGCTGATCGACCTTTAATTAAATATACATAATATCTAAGGTATTGTTTACCTGATATTGCCAAAGTATTTCACACATACCGTGCGGAACGTACTCCCAGCCCGAGAGATCTTTTATGTTACCGGTTTTTGGTTAGTTATAAAAAAATGTTTTGAAATAAAACTATTAAGTTCTATATTTTCAGTTCTACATTCATTCATTTGCACAATCAAACGTTTTAAATTTACTATTAATTAAAAGATTTTAGTAGAAAGAGTTATACTCATCGGGTCAGGAGATATCTCACAAGGGGTTCGTCGTCACGGCGAGCGCTTACAGTAATGTCATACTACCATCGTCGGGCCTCTACTTCCACACGAGGGTTCCTCGCGTGTTTGTAGTCCTGGAGTTGCATGTCGGGAATTGAAGGGAAGGTTTGTGGCCTGTATGTGTTAGGTGATTAGTTTCTCATGTGTCGCCATCTATTGGATGAGTTGGTAGGTATCAGTCGTAAGTATAATTCATTTTTCATTTTTGTGCAGATATTTTTTGGGCTATTATTATTATTTGTTTGTAGAAACAGGTGTATTATTTTTAGTTCTTTATTTAATGGTGTGATTTTTTGTAATGTTCTTTTTTTTTTTTTCTTTTTTTATAAGTGGTTTCCAGGCTGTGTCTGGTGTGGTGGGGTCTAAGTTGCATATTTTACCTTCTTTTTTTTTTTTTTGTTCAATTATAACGCTTTCAGAAATCCTTAATTCTTTTTTGTAAATGAATTTTTTGAGAAACTGAAAAGAATCGGAGCAAAATATAATATCAGGCTTGCTCCAGATCTTAATAACAAAATAAAGAAATTTCTGCCAGCTTTAAAGCAGAAAGAAGTGGACATCCAATTGCAAGAGGGAGTAATTTATTGCATCGACTGTAACTGTGGACTCAGCTATATAGGAGAAACAGGGAGAAGTATTAATGTCCGAATGAACGAACACCAAGCAGCTATTAGGAACCTTAGTAACAAAACAGGGCTAGACAGACATATACAAGCAAGTGGACACTCCATAAATTGGGACTCAGTGAAAATAATCGCCCACCAGTCAAACTTAGTAAAGAGGAAACTAGAAGAAGGGATCGAAATAGCAAGAAGAAGAAGTACCACAATTAATGATAATTGCGGTTGGACTCTTCCAACTGAGTGGCAGCAACTACTCCAGTGACGCAGTCCTGATGACGAACTAGGCTTTAGTTCGAAAATTTGACAACCAACTTTCATGAAAAATAACCTCTATAAGACCCGTAAAAAAGTTATTCCACAATCACTATGAATAGAGGTGCCATAAATTCATTTACAACTAGGATTAAAACCACATATGGGCTGGATATATGGCAAAACATCAGAAAGATCGAAAGGAGTAAGTGCAAAAGCGACAAATGTAAGTCACAACTATATTTTCTTAGGAAATGTAAGAGAGCTAATTTTGTTCCACCTTCTTTGAGACTCACGAAAAACATCGCAGAGAATCTGTCAAGAAATTTTATTAAAAAAATAGAACTAAAAACGGTAAATGGCGCGATTCGTAATAAATTCAAAACTATTGAGCAATACGAACGAGTAGAAGCTCGTATTTGGACCTCTTCATTAGGAGAAATTCCGGAAGCAGAAAAGAAAAATATTGATAACTGCTTAGCTAAAGCAGTGAGAGATAAAAACAAAAAGTTTAAGGAAAAGCTGAAGATTAAAGAGAATAAGTGGTTGAGTCCAAAGTTAATGTCTACAGCTCCTGACCCACAATTAATACCATCCCCCACTAACAAACATGTCATAGATCTGACGGAAGAAGGAATAGATGGAAACCTGATTAATCTCCTCAATAAGGGATATAATTACAACCTTTCCTCAGCAACACTTAATAAAAAACGTATGCTGATTGATTTAGAAAGCATCTGTAGTAAGGTAGAAAGAGATGAAAATACAGCAGCCACTTTAAGGAAAGAATTATCAGACTGCGTCTCAAAATTTGCAAAAAGCCAGTAAAAGTTGCTTACAATTTTAATAGAAATGCCATTACTGACCTTAAGAAATTCAAAGCCAATGTTAAAGTTGTAGCACTGAAAGCAGATAAAAGCAAAGTTTTGGTATTGGTAGAAAAAGAGAAGTATTACAATAAAATGGAAGCTGAATTGAGCAAGCCATATTATGAAGAACTCAATGGTAACCCTATAGATCAAACTGTCAAAAATCTTAAAACATTTATCAGCTCTTTAAGAAATAAAAATCAGCTTAATGAGCTCTTCAAAAACTTCTCCAAAATCCAGTCAAGAGTTCCACAGATCTATGGTAAAAATAAAAGTTCACAAAGAAGGACATCCAATAAGACCTATAATAGATACTAGAAATTTGCCACTCTCCAACATTAATTATTATCTGCTTGATCACCTCAGAGATCTTTTCCCTTCTCCTCCCTACCTACTAAAAAATTCCATGCAGCTTACAGGAAAACTGGACAACTTGCCAGAATTAATTCATCCAGTAATGGCAAGCCTGGATATAGTATCTATGTATACCAACATTAACCTGGACCTCCTACTAGAATTCATTGCGGATGACCTAGCAGAAAAAATAGTATTCCATAATCACAATAGAGAAATACTACTAGGCATATATGAACTGCTCCTATTTTCCTTCAAGAATAATTTCTTCCAGTTTGGAAAGAAATATTACAGGCAAACTTCAGGACTTGCAATGGGTTCTCCACTAGCAAATTATTATATAAGTAAACTAGAGGCAAAAATCCTTATACAACCCTCCTTATTTGCTCTCTATGTAAGGTACATGGATGATGTCCTAATTATAGTAGATACTGTGGACCAATCTCTACCCTCTCAGATTCTGGCAGAATTTAACTTACTAGAGAATACCTTGCAGTACACCCTGGAACAGGAAAAAGACCATAGCATCAATTTCCTAGATTTAACCTTGACCTCAAGAGAGGGGAAAATATTCACTCAGCTTTTTAGAAAACCCACCAACACAGGGAAGATGTTAGACTTCTGCTCATTCCACCCTGATTATATTAAATCGAATATGGCGAGGCAATTTTTGGAAAAAATTGAAATCCTGGTCTCTTCAGATACTCAAAAAGATCTTCACAAAGAAGAATTAAAGGAAGTATTAGCAGAAAACAATTACCCCTCCCCATATGTTGAGAAAATATTTAGATAAGTGCCAAAAAAGAAGCAGGAGAAAACCAATTTCAAATTCACCAGCAAAATTACGTACCACAAGGGACTTTTCAAGAAACTGAAAAGGATCGGAGCAAAATATAATATCAGGCTAGCTCCAGATCTTAATAACAAAATAAAGAAATTCCTGCCAGCTTTAAAGCAGAAAGAATTGGACATCCAGTTGCAAGAAGGAGTAATTTATTGCATCGACTGTAACTGCGGACTCAGCTATATAGGAGAAACAGGGAGAAGTATTAAGGTCCGAATGAAAGAACACCAAGAAGCTATTAGGAACATTAGTAACAAAACAGGGCTAGACAGACATATACAAGCAAGTGGACACTACATAAATTGGAACACAATGAAAATAATCGCCCACCAGTCAAACTTAGTAAAGAGGAAACTAGAAGAAGGGATCGAAATAGCAAGAAGAAGAAGTACCACAATTAACGATAATTGTGGTTGGACTCTTCCAACTGAGTGGCAGCAACTACTCCAGTGACGTAGTCCTGATGACGAACTAGGCTTTAGTTCGAAAATTTGACAACCAACTTTCATGAAAAATAACCTCTATAAGACCCGTAAAAAAGTTATTCCACAATCTTTTTTTTTTTTTATTGGAGGTTTAACGACCACCGTGAGCAACTCAATGGGCTATAAGCAGTCGTCCATCCCTAATTTAGGGTCACTGGTTCCAGGGAAGGGAGAGAGCCAGTGCCGTAAGACAAACACAACATGCATGCCTGACCGGGATTCGAATCCGGACCCCTTACGGACGAATGATCAGAGGCCAGCGCCTTAGACCACTGCGCCGCCGGGGCGGCACTTAAATCTTTTAATTGATAGTAAATTTAAAACGTTTGATTGTGCAAATGAATTAATGTAGAACTGAGAATATATAACCTAATTGTTTTATTTCTAAAATTTTTTTTATAACTAGCCAAAAACTTGTAACATAAAAGACCTCTCCGGCCGGGAGCACGTTCCTCACAGAGCAATAACGTGCGAAATTTTTTGACAATATCAGGTAAACAATACCTTAGATATTGTGTATATTTAATCAAAAGCATGTTTATAACATAACACAACCCTTAAGGTTGCCTCATGAATTGCATATTTCGTAAACCTTTAATTATTGAATTGATAGCATGTTATAGCCATCATGTAATTTTGTGAATGTCTTGACTATAAAAACAGCCAGATTTAAAGGAGGCCGACGAATTAAAGCTAATGATAGTAAATAAATAGTAAATTTAAAACATTTGATTGTGCAAATGAATGAATGTAGAACTGAAAATATATAACCTATTTTGTTTTATTTCTAAATAATTTTTATAACTAACCAAAAACTTGTAACATAAAAGATCTCTCCAGCCGGGAGCAATTTCCTCACAGAGCAACAACATGTGAAATTATTTGACAATATCAGGTAAACAATACCTAAGATACTGTATTATGTATATTTAATCAAAAGCATGTTTATAACATAACACAACCCTTAAGGTTGCTTCATGAATTGCATATTTCTGTAAACCTTTAATTATTGAATTGATAGCATGTTATAGCCACCATGTAATTTTGTGAATGTCTTGACTATAAAAACAGCCAGATTTAAAGGAGGCCAATGAATTAAAGCTAATGATAGTATTTACAAAATATTCCCTATGTATGTACACGAAAATAGCACGTGGAAACTGTTGTTTTCTTAATAAAAGAAAAAACGGTTTTCTTTTTTCATGTTAACTTACATATAAATAGCCAAATAAATTAATAATTACCCACCCATAAAAATGAAAAAGAACTCAGAATATCAAAATCAGTTTCTATTGAAAATATGAAAAAAAACAGGATGTAATAGTCAAGACTCTACTTCACTAGCAGAGCTATGGAAATTGTTATTTCAAACTGACTGTTGAGGATGTCCCAAAAATAAAATACATTTGTATTTTCTTCCAAAAGAGGGCAGCACTGCAACCAGCAACTTTTAAATATCTGCAACTGATACACGTGTGATAAATGTTTTACCATGCCTATAACGAAATGGCTACCTCTGTCTTATTCTTATAGTTTTTAAACAATAAGAATAAGGCAAAGCATACACTGCCATGTACTGAAGAGAAGATAATCTGAAAATGTCCTGAGATGAGAAGGAAATATTGAGCAACGTAGTTAATTGACAGGATTCCAGGTGTTAATGTTACTTAAAGCTTGCATTAATTTAATTTTCTGATGTTTTTAATAAATTTTAAATGCTACATTTTAAAAATGTTGAATCATAGTGAAGGTAATACATGTATTACAACCACATGATTCTGTATATACAGGGATTCTATTAAGTTAAATAAGTTTTTTATTTTAAGCTAACAATTTTTATATGTTGAAAGGTTTTAAAACACCTTAAGGTATATATATTTAAAAATTAAGGAATATTATATATGCCTGAAGGATTGCCTTATCTGATATATGTGGATATATGTTTTTTATCACCATGTAGTTAGGTAAGTATCCTTTTTTTCCCTTCCTAACTTTGACTTTTTATTGATTTTAATATTCAGTAACCCCCAACCAATTATCATTTTCAACATATACCAGCTTTTTCACCAGTTCTAGTTTTTCAGAATAAAGTTCAGGTCATGTAAAATTAATCACTATAATTAATGCTTTATCAAGAGTACTTTATTAAGAATATTTGCAAAGTCTCATTGACTGGATTATGATTATAAAAATGTACTTTATGCAAAAACAATTTTAAACAATCACCTTCATATTTGAATACGATACATTTTGAACTCTATTCTTCTATGCATCACCCCACCCCACCCCCACCCCACCCCCACCCCAATATTAAGCTTACTGTCAATGAACAATTATAGTTCATGCTCAAAATCTAAAAGAAGAAAATGTTCCAAATTCAAGATTTTTCACTTCCTTAAACAAATTTAAATGATCCCGTTCCAAAATCATTTTGTGCATTTGTGCTGTATGAAGTTAAAATTATAGTGATGCTATATGAAATGGGTGGGTAATAGTGATGCTAATCAGAAAAAAAGTAATATCTAGAAAGGTATGACAACATACCATTTGATTTCAATATTTCTTGTTTATATGAATTAAAATAATTATTTTAAACTTCAGAAAAGGAATAGTACATGCAGGATTTATCTTTTTCATGGTGTGTGCAGAGATTCAGATAAAATAAAGAAAAACTAACTTAGGGAGAGAAAATCAAAAATAAATTTTAGCAGATTTGTGATTTAGAGAAAATATATTTATAAAAGGACAAATTAAAGAACTATTCAACTTAAATGCATAAAAATTCTCAATTTTGTATCGGAATTGACATGAGAAGTAAAGGATATGTTGTAGATAAGCAAATTCCTAGATATCTAGGGATTTGCTTATCTACAACAGATAACTAAATTCAACAGGCAGTTAAAATTCATATAATTTAGTTTGTTTGCTTGTTTCTTTCTTTCTGTCTGTCTGTCTAATCAAGCTGCTTCAACCACTGCTTAACAAGGAGAATGAAAACTGTCCCAGTCATTCTTTTGTTGAACACCTCTCACTATTTAGGTGATGCACATTAATCAAACACAAAGGATAAAGGATCAGGTAATGTTGATATCAATATTTTTATGAGGGAATGGGGGATTTACATAGCTTTATATATAAAATGACAAAAAAAAAAATATATATATATATACATATACACATAGTTCTCCTTTGTTGCAGGCAATTGGTGTTAGACAAACTTAGAAGATAAGTTGGAATATTGTACTATTCAGAGTTCAAAATAAAAAAAAAAAAATCTTTTTCTAGCTCGCAAAAACAACTTAATATGAATAAAAAAATTCAAAAGGCACACTTATGTAACATAACTTGAAAGCAAGAAAACCCTTGACTGAAACTGTTTTTTCACACTCAATTAAGATGGGCCATGGCAGCTGGTTTTCAGATCTCTAAGGTTGTATGAATTACTTTTAATATTGATTTTCAGATCATTGGAATTCAAACAGGAGAATTTTAATTACAATTTCTAAGTGAGTAAAAGCTTTCTGAACTTTAATGACAGTGAAGTGCAAATTGATAGATAAACAGTGCAATTTATTTAGTTTCACCCTTTTGGGGTTCGGCAGAAGTGTCCTCCAAGTTCAGGTAGCCAATAAAGTGTACAAATTTCCATTATGGTCACAAATTTTGTGTTCTACTAATTGGATATTGATGTTGCAGTGAGTACTTCTAACATGATGGGTTTCACCAGATAAAGATTGCAATGGGATAGACTCAAGGAAGTTTGAGGAATATCATCTCTATCATCTACAATTAATTTATTTGATAGTAAAGAGGATACAGAAGTTGCACTTGATGGCAAGATATTACTAAACTTCTTTTCAATTTGTTTAAACTTGTGAGCATGAAATGGATTCATAGAACTGCAGATTTTTAACTTGGCATTGTATTGGAGGCATTTATTTTTATTCATGTTCATGAAAGAATACACTTTTGATTTTTGAAAGAGGATATTAAAAAGCCAGTTGGGTGCTAGCAATATTTTTCAATATTTAATCAAGCAAGATCAGGTTATTACAGAAGAAGTTAGCTTTGTCAATAAATGATTTTATGTCAGCAAATTTGTAATTTTTTCAAAAATGTGCATTACTGAAGTGGACAATAATGGCATTGCAGCAAGTTCATGAAAATGGTAGTTGCAGCAAGTTCATGAAAACTGATCCTGAGATTGAATGGTTACTGTTCCTATGGAGAGATATTAAAAAACTTTTGCATTTTTGAACTTCACTTTTAGTTGGTAAAGTTCGATGAACACTTACTTCACTTTTAGTTGGTAAAGTTCGATGAACACTTACCGCACGTGGGGCTTGGCTTTCAATTCATATTTTCGTTATGTGGATGCGGCACGGGGTTGTTGTTTTTTTTTCCATTTGGCCACGGTTCACTTCTTTTTTTTTTTTTTTTTCCGTTGGAATTATTTTGCCTCATCACCAAATGAGTTTTTCCTTTGCTGCATCCTCATTTACTTCAATATTTATTCTTAACCCGAGTACTTTCGGTACTACTACTATACCGTCTTCGAGGGGACATTTTGCTCCAACTAGCACGGACCGTGTCAGCTGGGCATTTGTTCATCGAACTTTACCAACTAAAAGTGAAGTAAGTGTTCATCGAACTTTACCAACTAAAAGTGAAGTTCAAAAATGCAAATGCATTAATGCACGTTAAAATATAACCTCCAATATCGGAAGTAAATTGAAAATTAAAAAACTGTTATACCATTGTTTTCTTTATTCTTCATTGTGAATATTATGATGGTATAAAAAAAAAAAAGAACTATTGGCTGTAAACCTAGAACAGAAAATCACAAAGAATTGAATATTGATTTGCAGCCATCCCAGACATGTAAATTCCTCTAGGAATTTTTTGGGTAAAATGTCTATTACCACATCATTTGTAGATTAGTCTTTTTTTTTTTTTTTTTTTAAATAGATGTTGAACTTCTTTTCAGTTTCCTATTTTGATTTGTACATGCTTCTGGCAAAATAGCTTACTCAAAGGTATGAGCAACCAAGAATTTTAAACAATCATCTCTAAACAATGTTTTCACATAATTCAGAGAAATAGCTGTTTTGTCTGAAACAAGATACACTACAAATAGAAGAGTAGTCTCTATTACCATCTCCTGTTTTTGAGATATATTTGCAACATACCAAAAATATTGTTTTTCTAAACAACCCATCCCAACATTTGGCACAGATATATGGATGGCATTTTTATCATTTGATCTCATTCCAAAGAGCAACTCCTGCTTTTCACTGATTTCATAACCAAAAAATTAACAATAAAGAGTGAAGAAAATGGCTGCAATTTTGTTTTTGGATATCACTCCAAAGGGACAGTAAATGTTCAATTTCAAGATCAGTTTTTACGATAAACCTATAGCAACCATGAATATTATTCAGTTTTATCCATTCACTTTTTAAAACTAGAAACTTTCTGCCATATCTTTCACTTACATCATTAACACTGGTAGTAATCTGATCTCTTTTGAAGAAGAGAAAGGAAAAATCTTGGAAATATCCTCCTTAAATGGATCTTGTCTTTCAAAAATTAAGAAGAGCCATTTTACTTATTATGAATCTAAACAAAAAAATTAAAAGCCTCATATAAAGTCTAATTGCAGATCTACAATTTTCTGTATGTATCTTATGCCTGCATATCCAAACAAATCTTCAAATATTTGGTTATCAACATGCCATTAATTTCAAGCCCTTTACTATCAAATTAATAATGGATAGTAGAGATAAAGCATGCTTCCCTGAGCCTTCCTGAAGTACAGCTTACTTCCATTCTTCATGTCATCTAGTAAAACCTGTTACATTGGAAGTATTTATTGCAGAAAATTTATGCCCATAATGAAGGAGGCTTTTGCCAAACCCCATTAAAATGACCTTAAACAAATTGCACCAATCGTTTTGTATTTAATTACAGTGGAACTCGGTTATAACATCCTTAAGGAGACTTAAAAATAATGGGCATTATAGGCAATGGCTTATAAACGATCTGAAGTTGACATGGAACACGAACACTGAACAGAAATCAGCACTCCTTCCATGTTTTCTCATTTCTTCCAAATTGTGGTTACAGTTGAAGTGGGTATTTCTAACTGCTTTGATATGGCTGCATTTGACAATTCTTTTTCTAGATCCTGAATAATAGCAACTTTTTCTTCAATCAAAAATGCTTTCTGTTTTTTTTCAATATCATGATAGCAGCTAAGACAATGTTAGATAAACATTTTGCTGTATTGAAACAGCTAGTAACTGCACTGCTGTTTTGCGCATCCAAGTCGAATGTGTACATGTGAGAACAAGATTGGGAAAAAAAGACGTTTCTTGTTTGAGTAAAACTGGGTGGGGTTGCTCAAATGAAAAAATTTGGCACCCCATCAAGCTTTGAGGTACCCTTTAGGTTTGCTTAAGATGACCTTGAGTTGGTTAGCAGATGTGTGTGAGCTTAAAGTGCCCTTTCCCCTGCCCAATTTTTTTACTCTTAGCTGGTGGTAAACCTTGCAGCCATTTAAGGGAAGTTCTCCTTAAATGTAAGCCCAAAATCCTATTTCTTCCTTAGGAAAACAAAGGCTACTGAACTGAATAAAAGCTAATTTTTTTTCCTCCAGCAGCATTCTATGAAAAAGTTGAAGAAAACTGTGTATTTCTGTTGTCTGTATGATATTACATCCCCTTTCTGAATAGTATTTTTAGATTTGAGGAGGTTGATATAGGCAGGTTCGACTTTATTTCCAATCTTCATTACAACAGAGTTTATTATTGGGTTAAATGTAATTTTGCAGGGACCAACACTTCTTTGGCCATTACAGCCAAGTGGCCATTACATTTGAGCTTGCTATGAGCAAGTTTTACTGTATTTTTTTGTGGAATAACTTTTTTACGGGTCTTATAGAGGTTATTTTTAATGAAAGTTGGTTGTCAAATTTTTGAACTAAAGCCTAGTTCGTCATCAGGACTATGTCACTGGAGTAGTTGCTGCCACTCAATTGGAAGAGTCCATCCGCAATTATCGTTAATTGTGGTACTTCTTCTTCTTGCTATTTCGATCCCTTCTTCTAGTTTCCTCTTTACTAAGTTTGACTGGTGGGCGATTATTTTCACTGAGTCCCAATTTATGGAGTGTCCACTTGCTTGTATATGTCTGTCTAGCCCTGTTTTGTTCCCAATGTTCCTAATAGCTGCTTGGTGTTCTTTCATTCAGACCTTAATACTTCTCCCTGTTTCTCCTATATAGCTGAGTCCGCAGTTACAGTCGATGCAGTAAATTACTCCTTCCTGCAATTGGATGTCCAATTCTTTCTGCTTTAAAGCTGGCAGGAATTTCTTTATTTTGTTATTAAGATCTGGAGCTAGCCTGATATTATATTTTGCTCCGATCCTTTTCAGTTTCTCGAAAAGTCCCTTGTGGTACGTAATTTTGCTGGTGAATTTGAAGTTGGTTTTTTCCTGCTTCTTTTTTGGCACTTGTTTAAATATTTTCTCAAGATATGGGGAGGGGTAATTGTTTTCTGCCAACATTTCCTTTAATTCTTCTTTGTGAAGATCTTTTTGAGAAGCTGAAGAGACCAGGATTTCAATTTTTTCCAAAAATTGTCTCGCTGTATTCGATTTAATATAATCAGGGTGGAATGAGCAGAAGTCTAACATCTTCCCTGTGTTGGTGGGTTTTCTAAAAGCTGAGTGAATATTTTCCCTTCTCTTGAGGTCAAGGTTAAATCTAGGTAATTGATGCTATGTTCTTTTTCCTGTTCCAGGGTGTACTTCAAGGTATTCTCTAGTAAGTTAAATTCTTCCAGAATCTGAGAGGGTAGAGATTGGTCCACAGTATCTACTATAATTAGGACATCATCCATGTACCTTACATAGAGAGCAAACAAGGAGGGTTGTATAAGGATTTTTGCCTCTAGTTTACTTATATAATAATTTGCTAGCAGAGGTGCTGGTGGAGAACCCATTGCAAGTCCTGAAGTTTGCCTGTAATATTTCTTTCCAAACTGGAAGAAATTATTCTTGAAGGAAAATAGGAGCAGTTCATATATGCCAAGTAGTATTTCTCTATTGTGATTATGGAATACTATTTTTTCCGCAAGGTCATCTGCAATGAATTCCAGTAGGAGGTCCATGTTAATGTTGGTATACATAGAGACTATATCCAGGCTTGCCATTACTGGATGAATTAATTCTGGCAAGTTGTCCAGTTTTCTTTTTAGCTGCATGGAATTTTTTAGTAGGTAGGGAGGAGAAGGGAAAATATCTCTGAGGTGACCAAGCAAATAATAATTAATGTTGGAGAGTGGCGAATTTCTAGTGTCTATTATAGGTCTTACTGGATGGCCTTCTTTGTGAACTTTTATCGTACCATAGATCTGTGGAATTCTTGACTGGATTTTGGAGAAGTTTTTGAAGAGCTCATTAAGCTGTTTTTTATTTCTTAAAGAGCTGATTAATTTCTTAAGATTTTTTACAGTTTGATCTATAGGGTTACCATTGAGTTCTTCATAATAAGGCTTGCTCAATTCAGCTTCCATTTTATTGTAATACTTCTCTTTTTCTACCAATACCAAAACTTTTCTCTTATCTGCTCTCAGTGCTACTATGTGCAATTTTTGGAAAAAATTGAAATCCTGGTCTCTTCAGCTTCTCAAAAGATCTTCACTGAGAAGAATTAAAGGAAATGTTGGCAGAAAACAATTACCCCTCCCCATATGTTGAGAAAATATTTAAACAAGTGCCAAAAAAGAAGCAGGAAAAACCAACTTCAAATTCACCAGCAAAATTACGTACCACAAGGGACTTTTCGAGAAACTGAAAAGGATCGGAGCAAAATATAATATCAGGCTAGCTCCAGATCTTAATAACAAAATAAAGAAATTCCTGTCAGCTTTAAAGCAGAAAGAATTGGACATCCAATTGCAGGAAGGAGTAATTTACTGCATCGACTGTAACTGCGGACTCAGCTATATGGGAGAAACAGGGAGAAGTATTAAGGTCCGAATGAAAGAACACCAAGCAGCTATTAGGAACATTGGGAACAAAACAGGGCTAGACAGACATGTACAAGCAAGTGGACACTCCATAAATTGGGACTCAGTGAAAATAATCGCCCACCGGTCAAACTTAGTAAAGAGGAAACTAGAAGAAGGGATCGAAATAGCAAGAAGAAGAAGTACCACAATTAACGATAATTGCGGATGGACTCTTCCAATTGAGTGGCAGCAACTACTCCAGTGACATAGTCCTGATGACGAACTAGGCTTTAGTTCGAAAATTTGACAACCAACTTTCATTAAAAATAACCTCTATAAGACCCGTAAAAAGTTATTCCACAATCACTATGAATAGAGGTGCCATAAATGCATTTACAACTGTATTTTTTTCTTAGGCAAAAATCTATAAGTATAGTGCTCTTATTACATTCTAATAATCAGGAATTCAATTTTAAAAACAAAGTAATGAATATTCGCATTACAGGTCCTGAAACCTCCTGCCATCACCAACCTTAACTGATGCTGTTTGTTTCCAATTATTTTATGAAATTGAAGGTGTACTTCCAATTTTAGATATTTGTTTGTTTCACAAGTTCATGTTTTGCACCTGAATTAACTTCAGAAAAAATTAACTTCTTTCAAATTCTTTCCTTTACTCATTTTTTTTTTGGGGGGGGGGGGGAATATTTAAAATTAATAATTTACATGAACAAAATCACATAAAATTGAAAGAGTGATATAACTGTCAAATAGCTGCATGCAAATAACAAAATATTCAAAAACTTTTTCTTCTGTATAGATATAAAATGGTGTAAATTAATAAACAGTTATTTTCTTTATAATTACCTGTTGTTCCGCATATAACTGAAATCAGAAATGTATTTATTTATACAGGTACAAATACCATTAAAGGGCCATTCATTCATATTGGCTATGGAGATTTTCCCACTGCAATATACAAGCTTCTACTTCCAGCTGACTCAGACATGCACCATTAAAAATACATGCTTAAAAATTCTATATTACAGAAGAATGAAGGGTAGGGAAAATGAAGAAGATTTCAAAAGGATGGTCTCATAAGAAAATCTACCAACATGCAAATTACTTTAGTGGAAAGGATTTCAAAGCATAGCTACCAAGACGACAAAAATTTCAGTCAAAAAGAATCGAAGTATTGAAAAGTAGGTCATAATTCTGTAATTCATTATTATGAATCATAATAATTTCCACCATAACTGAATAAAGACACTACAAACCATATCAGTTTTTAAGTAAATTTTCATTATACTGATTGAAAACCTTTCATCCATTAAAATTCCAATTAAATTTTACAGGAAAAAGTTCCATCAAAACCATAGGATAATTTCATTCATGAATAGGTTTTACAACACACACAACAACCATGCAGGAGTTTGAATTTTGAAAGCAAGTTCATAGAGTTTGACATATCTATCTATATACATACTGGTGGCAAATCTGATTATTTACATAGTCTTTGGATTTCCTGTACAAAAGTTACCTCCGACATTTGACAAAAGTGTGAATCTTCTGAATTTGTGAAGTCATGGCAAATCCTAGTGATGTGATTAACATATAAATTTCACTTTTTTTTACAGGGATTACCAGATTAACTTTTTGTTATAGTGCATCAAATTTTCATGTTGTACTCCAATCATAATCAAGAGTGACTCAAGAGAGTAGCTATTGTCACTTGTGTGATACTTAATTCTATTTTAACTTGAAGAACTATCAATTAATCTTCAGATCTGAGTTCTTTTGTTTTTGCAGATGTTTTTGTAAAGCCTTGGGAAAGTGATTTAACTTGTATGATAATGCCTGGTCTTCCTGGTTTTTGAATTGTGGCTCTTCCTTCAATTTCTTCTAACTACGTTTTACAAAGTGCAGCTGATGTAATGGAATTTTTATGAACACCCACTTAAAATGAATGTCTGGTGTTTTAAATGTATCTGTCAAGTTCTGTTTTGCTGATAACATTTTTTTGTTTTATCACAGCTTTATTTTCTGCTACATGGGTCCTAAGTTGTGTGTGTGCAAAAATTTTTACAAGTAATTGAAGAAATCTGTGGTTGCTCAATTAACTGTGAGAATTTAAGCAAACAAACTTTACAAAGCAATGAACATTGATAAAGTGTGAGTTAATTTTTGGCATGTGTGCTACCATGTCACTCACAAAACCTATGGATTAAGGTCAAACTATATACTCCAAGTTAATCCAATATGAATTAAATAAATGAGCACTGACAAATTACACTGGTCTACAAGGTTTTTATGACATGAACAAATGTAGCTGTTTTTAACTAATTTATGGGTGCTGATTACAGATCTGACCTTAAAAAATGGTCACCACATCACTTTTTTTTTTTGTTATTAGGCATTAAATATGTACTACAGTAAAATTCCAAAAATCCGCACAACTTGGTTCCAGAGGGTTGTGCAGATTTTAGAATTTTGATTTTAGAGAACCTGTGTGTGTTTACTAGTACATATATACTGTAAACACACACAGGTTCTCTGAACTGTATAATACTAATTCAAATAGGATGGTATGTATGTACGTATTATAGGCTTTCATTTGTTTAATAATTAGTAAAATTAATTAGTAATATGTATTTAATACTGTAATTAGTAGTATTTGGAATTTATGTAGATATATGTACAGTATTGAATAGGTAAGTAAAATATAGGGAACAAATACATAATACAGTACTATATTAATTAATTGAATTTTTATTTACGAAATACTGTATATGTCAATCAAACATTCTGGCTGGCAAACATTCCATCAATGGTCAATTGTTTTAAATTTGGTTTCTCTCGTTGAAGTTTTTCCTGGTCTATAAATCAACATTATTTCCTGAGCTGAAACACATTTCTGCTGTTCTAAAAAATTAATGTATTGTTCTCCCAACAAAATTCCATCACCTAAGGCTATTTTTTTGGTAGTAGAATCCTCACTGTCAGAGTCTGCAGTGTCTGAATCGCCTGCATCAGGATTAATCACACTAGCTATGATTTCATCATCAGTCATTGTTTGGACTTCACGCTTGTCTGAAGATTCCATCCACTCAACTATATCTTCTTCTCTAAATGCATTCATCATTGACACATTTGTTTGTTTGGCATATGCTAGAAGCTCCGTAGCCTTTGATTTGGCCTTCAAAGCTGTTAAACCTTTGAACTCGTAATCCTCGGGGTTCAGAGTCAACAAATATTGATGCTGGTCATAACTTATGCCATGCGTTTATCAGAGTAGAACGTTTCACATTGTTCCATGAACCTCCTATTGAGTACAGGCAGTCCTTCATTGTGAAATCTTTAATGAATGTTTTGATTGTTTGAAACGATTTAACAGAGTTCAACAGTTTCCTTAGGAATTCTCCTTTCTAGTCGCATTTCCAACTGTTAACTATAACCTGATCCATGGGCTGAATTAGAAGTTGTGTTTGGGGGTAACAACATAAGTTGTGTTTGGGGGTAACAACATAACTGTAACATTATTTGAAGTTAAATCTTCAGGATGTGCCATGCAGTTGTCCCATACCAGCGAAAGTTTACAGTCTGGAGCAAGTCCGACCTCCACACAGTGCCTTCTGGCGTCTTTAACAAAGTGATTATTGAACCAGTCTGAAGCGAGTTCTTTGGTCATCCATGATTTTTTATTACTGCGGTAAATCACAGGTAAGACCTTTATGCCCTTCAAAGCACTAGGACAAGCACTTTTTCCAATCACAAATGTCATACATTTATGATTTCCAGAAGCACTGGAACAAAGAGCAACTGTTACTCTTTCTTTGCCTTCCTTAAAACCGGAAGGTCCTACTTCATCAGCACACACTAGAGTATGTCTTGGTATACAACACCAGACAAGTCTAGTTTCATCCATGTTATAAATTTGATCAGGAGAAAGTGCTTCCTCCTGGACAAATTTGGCAAACACATCCAAAAACTCTTCTGCAGCTACCTTATCTGCCGATTTTTGCCTCCTGCAGGATTTCAAGTAGTGAATTCCATGTCTTTGTTTGAAGCGGGATAGCCATCCAACTGAAAATTTACAAGGCTCATCAATCTTCAGTTGCTGATGAAATAGCTTGGTTTTTTCGCATAAGAGTGAACTTGTAATTGGCATACCATTGTTACGCCTTTGCCGAAACCACTCGTAAACAACAGCATCAAGGGTGGAGTTTCTGGCTTCGTGCATCGTTTTGCGATCAGCAATTCCAGAATTGCTATCACTCATTGCATAGAATTGCAATATCTTGTCTTGGTTTTTCTTAATATCGTACACAGTCTGAACAGCAATACCAAAAATATCCGCAACATGCTTTGGTGCACTGTCATTAACAAGTTTTTGCAACAAGTCCACTTTCTGCTGAATCGTTAAAGAGCTGTGCTTTCTCTTCACTCCTGCCATTTTCTCAAATTTCCAAACAATTATTCAAAAAATTTCACCTTAAGACGTGAAACAAGACATAAAAAAACAGATTCTCACAGCATATGTACTGGGAAAAAATGCAAACACGCAATGCTAAGTTGCCAGATTTCCCGCTTGACATTTGCTTTATTTGAACTTCAATCTCTCAATATTGTACCATTGTTTTTGACCCCCCCAAAATTAATTATATGGCGGCTAGAAATTTTAGCTGGGTAATGCTCCCCCCCCCCCAAAAAAAAAAAAAAACTAATGCTAAGTAAGCTTGATGTGATGAACACAATTGCACAATGAAAGTGCTGATCGCTGGTTAAATCTAGCAGATGGAACATTTCTCTGTAGCTGAATTAATTTTATCATTGTTTTGGCATTACAGTAAAGTAATTGCATCGCGGTAAACATTATACGTACGTATATGACTCCCCCCCTTTTTAATTTCACCAGCGTGCGGCGCTGGGGTTTGAAGTGCGAGAATTATTTGACATTCATCAACCAGCACCCAGTCCCTGCATGACATTCTGTCCATTGTTCACACGCCGTACATTTTTCTTTTGAACTATCGCAATTCCTGTACTACTGTAAAAGACATAATACTGTATCATACTCAAATGTTTCACATTAAAAAAAGCGTATTTTTATTTATACAGTATTCAACAAATATCCATAGTGTAGCATACAAAGGAAAGAGCCGCTTATTATCTTTGAAACAAAACTTGTTGTTGTCCCCTAAATTCAACAAGTGGGATGGTGGGGAAAGCAGGAGGGTTCCCCATCTCCCATAACTGCATTGTAAGAGCAGGGTTCCCTGCTTGTTACAAAGGTTTTGCCAGTAGACTGGATAAAAAAATAAGAAAACTCATCATTGTCAATTCTTTATTAAACTGGCTAAAATTTTTACACACTCCATAATCAGCTAAGAAAAGTCAACTGTCAAAATTTTGCTTTAATTGGTTAAAAACGTTTTTAATTAGCCATGAACATTTTTATTAAGAGATTTAAGAGGGACAGGCACACAGGAATGTTTAATAAAAATTTTCATGGCTAGTTTAAAAAGTTATTAAACAATTCAGGCAAAATTTTGCAAATCCATTCGTAACAAGGATTTATGGTGCTTATAAAAATCCCAGACAGCTGTCTGAAACTTTTTTTTTCATTTTTCATTTAAGGTCAGCAATCATGTGAACTGAAGATGAAGTTTTTCCCTCTTGCTCTTGTCGCATCTTGCTGGCCCCACCCAATATCACCCTCCCCTTTTCTGCCATCCATCTCCCCCAGTTCACTAAAACACTTGAAAACTGCCGACATACAACAAACACACACACACACACACACACACACACACACACACACACACACACCCCTCATGTCGAACTCCTAGCAGTTAACAGAACTAAGTCATGGATCCTCAGTATGGAGACTGCGCGGGAGATGCAAGATTAAACGATTGATTTTATCCACATATAAATAAAAATGAGCAAATTTCTTAATGGTAACAAGGATTTAAAAACAAACAAAACACAATTTTTAGCATTCGTTTTTTGACGATTCAGGTGAACTTTTTTGGCGTATTGTGCTTGTCGCGATTTGGCAAAAAAGTGATAGGCAGACAGTCTCTAGGGAGAACACTATTACGTATATCATTAGTAATATTTTTCAAACAGAGAAAACACATAAAAGATTTTAAAACCTTTGAAAAGATCTTAAACATTTTTTTTTTTTAATTTAGTTTCTGAAACCTTTTTTTTTTTACTCGTCTGTTATCTGTAACTGTTACCGGTGTTCGAATCCACGTGGATTTTAGGAGCACGGATTTTCGGAATTGTACTGTATTTTTCCATATTAGAGCTTTTAGGCATGTAAAAGGACACTAGATTTTTTTTTATTGTCATATTTTGCCACTGGACGTGTTATGGGTGGTAACACTGATTTTTTCACAGGTAGAGAAGATGTAATAGCAACCGACTCGCCATTGCTTTTTTTTTCATTGAAGGAGAAACATGTGCTGCACGTTTAAGCAAAAGCAGGCGAAATGGAGAAAAGGGAACGTTGCGGATGTATTAATGGTCTGGATAACTTTTGCTATGTATGTGGAACGTATATTATAAAATTGCGGAGTCATCCGTTGACAAAGACTGTGAGGAAAGCCGCTGGATGTCATGTCGGAGATCAAAATAAATCATGGACTCCACATGTCTGCTGCGTTTCCTGCTTTGTTGGCCTGAGTGAATGGTTGAAAAGTAAGCTGAAATCCATGCTTTTAGCAGTTCTGATGATTTGGCATGAGTCAACTGATCATGTGGAAGATTGTTATTTCTGTTTAACCAAAGTGAGTGGATTTTCAAAGAAGAATAAAAGTAAAATACAGTATCCAAATTTGCCATCAGCTGTTCCGCATGGGGAGGATCATCCTATACCAAAACATCCATTGAACTGTGAAGAGAATATTCAAATTCATCCAATGAAGATATGGACGCACATGAAAATCTGGATCCTACATGCACTACTAAACACTTAGACGAGCTCCACTTGATTGAGCAAAATGAACTGAATGATCACGTTCGAGACCTACATCTTTTCATATAACAAACAATACGACCTACATCTTCCTATATGTTGTTCCCGACTGCAAGAATGGAACCTGCTAGCAAAAAATAAACAGGTGTGTCTGTGTTCAGAAATAGAAATTTGGGTCTATGCTCTTTCTATGAAATGCAGGATGGTATGTGTTTTTGTTCAGATATTCCGGAGCTAATGACAGAATTAGGAATATCTCATGATCCTACAGAATGGCATATTTATTGACTCATCCAAGGTTGGTTTAAAAGCTGTCCTTTGTCCAACGGAAACCAGAAGTCCTCCATTTCAGTAACATATGCTGTAAAAATGAAGGAGACATATGAAAGCATGGACAAAATCCTCACTGAAATACAATATGACCAGTTTAGGTGGTCAGTATGTGGTGATCTGAAAGTGATATCACTTTTGCTCAGGCTTCAAAGTGGCTTCACCAAATTTTGTTGTTTTCTTTGCATGTGGGACAGTAGGATTACAGCAGAACACTATGAATGGACAAACTGCCCTAAACAAGATGTTTACATTCCTGGAAAGAGTAACATTTATCACAAGCCCCTAGTTAATCCCTCTGCTGTGCTGCTTCCACCACTTCATATCCAACTGGGGCTGATGAAAAGGCTATGGACAAATCTGGCCTAAGTTTCTTGCACTTAAAGCAAACATTTCCACAATTAAGTGATGCAAAACTCAAAGAAGGCATCTTCGTTGATCCTCAGATACGGAAATTTCTGTGTGATTCTGTTTTTACCGAAAAGCTAAACAGCACGGAGCTTGCCGCATGGCAATCTTTTACATCTATGGTCGAGGGATTTTGGGTAACCACAAAAAGGTAACTACAAACAGCTGATTCACAACCTTCTCAAGAACTATAAAAACCTTGGGTGCCAGATGTCCTTAAAAATACATTTCCTTGATCCGCATCTGGACTACTTTTCTGACAACCAAGAGCAGTCAGCGATGAACAAGGAGAAAGGTTCCACCAAGATATCTGAATGATGGAAGAGAGGTATCAAAGCAGGTGGGACCCTCTTAATGATGAGTGATTACTGCTGGTTTTTGCAGGAGGAGGACAACATGATAGATAAGAGAGAAAAATGAACTACTTGTACGGGTATATGAGTATGTGTGAATACATTTATATTTGTGTTAATATTGTTTACATTTCATTTCTTTTGCTGTCTCATATGCAGTGATTTATGAATATGGTATTTATACTTTGTAACACTAATTCTATAGTTAACAAGACACACAAATGCTGTAATACATTACAATGAAAAGCTGTAGTACATTACAATGTGAAGCTGTAATGTGTACATCTTGCATTGTGTATATGTATCTGAAAATATAACAAATGTTCATACACAAAAAACCGGACGTGATGGAGAGTTTTTACAGTCATATTTGAATTCAGTACTGCAAAATTAGTTAAAAACATTTTATTTCCCCCATGTTATGAAAACAAAGTCTTAAAATGTTGACTAGTGTTATTTAATAATCTAGTGAATACCATAATGAAAAGAAATGACCAAAATCCATGTGACACTAACAACTGACAAATACATTAAAGTTTCCCTAAAGAAATCATCACTAAAGTTAAATAAAAAGGAAATACAATTGTGAAATCGGGACATTTCAGTAACTACTTTTACTTTTGTCAGTCATGGAATATTATTTCATTGATTTCATGGCTGACGAAGGTAGAAGCAGTAACCAAAATGTCCCTATTGTACAGCTGTACTTCCGTTGTATATAACTTTAATATAAATTCTTTATGAACACTTGAATGTATTTGTCAATCTAGAGCATAAAATTTAAATAAAGAACTTACTTTTAAATTTCATCATGTAAAAATATCTTTAGAAATAACAGAGGAATTTATGAAATATTTTAGGTAAAAAGTTGTTGATCATGTTTCATGACAGAATATTTCCAAATTCTGTTAGCATCAAGAAAGTGTTACTTCAAGGATATACATACATACATACATACATATCACTAAGCTGTTCACTGAGATTCAGAGGTTAGCTCCAAAAAGAAATACAAACTTCCAGATATTTTTACTTATTGTCGTTGTATCAAACTTCGCCATTTACAGCGATCTTGACATACAACTCGTGATTCACTGACATCCATTACACGCCGTACACAAGATCTTTTATACTTCATACTCATAATCTTTTTCTCATACAGACATTCCTGAATCTGATCCACCCATGTCTTCCTTGGCCTTCCTCTGCCTTTCCTTCCTGCCACTTGGGCTGAAAATATTTTCTTAGTAAGCATTTCATCACTCCTCCTTTCAGCATGGCCAAACCACCGAAGCATATTGGTCTCCACCTTGCTGACAACATTTTGCTCTACATCACACAACTGCAATACATCTTCATTCCTCACACAATCAGATCGTGTCTTGCCACAAAACCCACGTAAGTAACGCATTTCTCCAGCACACAAACGACTCCTATGTTTCTTCTGCAGTACCCAGGTTTCATTGCCATACATCAGAGTAGGAACAATACTGTTTCATACACAGCCATGCAGGACTCTCTAGAGAACCCATCATTCCTGTGAAAGCCTCCCAGAGCAGCTATGACTTTCAAAGAAGAATTCACTCGCCTACTGATTTCACCATCCAACTTGTTCTCTCTGTCAAACATGCTTCCTAAATACACAAACTCACTCACCTGGTCAATCACAGTGCCATTTATACTTACATTACATTCAGTGCTACCCATTCCTCTCTCAAACACCATAACTTTGGTTTTTCTCTTATTTATACTCAGTTTGAATTTCATGCAAACTTCGTGCATCCGAGTCAACATACTCTGCAGCTCACTTTTGCTCTCTGATAACAGGACAGTGTCTTCAGCATACAGCAATCTGCACACACGGATATCACCAAGACATAAGCCACTATTATCTATTTTGGCCTCACGCATGCATGCATCCATAAATATATTAAACAGCCATGGTGACATTACACAACTTTGTCTAACTCCTGCACCAATGGAAAACCATTTTGATAAAACACCATTCACTCGTACACAAGCTCTACTACCAGCATACATGGCTTTTACACTATTAAGTAGATTCTCAGTAACACCATATTCATTCAATACCTTCCACAAAAGTGTCCTATTGACTCGGTCGTAACTTTCTCTAAATCTATGAAGGCAGTAAAAACTTTCTTCCCAACAGCCAGATACTTTTCAATCATCATGCGTAATGCAAAAATCTGGTTAGTGCAGCCTTTACCAGGCATAAAACCACTATGAACATCCCACACTTTATCTGATGTAAGACCCCGTACTTTTTCAATAACAACCTTACCAAACACTTTCCCTGGCACACTCAGTAGGCTAATACCACGATAGTTCTTGCATTCAGTCTGATCACCTTTTCCCATATACAAGGGAACAATGATAGCATCCTTCCAATCCCGAGGGACCATTCCTAACTCCCAGCACAACTGGCAAATTTCAGTTAACCAGTCAATTATAGAGTCACCACCATACTTCAACATCTCTGTAGTTATGCCATCAACTCCTGGAGCCTTACCATTCTGAAGAGATTTTAGAGCTTTACACACTTCTTCCCTTGAGATCCCTCCTGTGCTTTCATCCCTCATTGTGACATCATCTGCATCTGTCTCGGAATCATTTTTGCTCTCCTGATCTAATAACTCACAGAAGTATTCACCCAATCTGTCACTTAACTCATTGGGCTCCCATATCATTTCCCCAATCTCATTCTTCACAAAACTTACAACTTTGTTTCACCTATTTTTTCTGAGTCTCATGTACTTCCAGAAGGACTTTCTATCTTTCCAAAAAGCCAGTTCATGCCTTTCCACTTTCTCTTTCCTATCTTTTGCCTTACTGTGGCGAACTAGCTTAGCAGCTTCACGCTTCTTACAGCGACATTCATCCACAGACTCTACCTTGCAACATCCCTAAATAGGCTTCCTTTTTCTTTACTGCCTCATTAATCTCACTATTCCACCAAGCATCACCTCTATTGTTACCCACTATTGTGGTGCCACAGACTTCTTTAGCAGCAGTAACAACACAGTTTTTAAAACATTCCCACTTCTTTTCTACATCCCTCTCACAAGATTTCAGATCCTTCAGTCATTCTCTGAGTAAGTCAGAATACCGCTGATGATCTTCAAGGAGCCTATCAACCTTTATTCTTTCTATCTTGAGTCTCTTCCTATTCCTTTTCTTCCAACCAACATTAAGTTTCACTCGTGACACTACCAAGTAATGATCAGAACCAACATCCACACCTCTCATCACACGGGTGTCAACAACTAAGTGTTTCAAACGCTGATCGTAAACAACAAAATCTATCACACTCTTTTGACCAAGAGTATGATTTTCCTAAGTATATGTGTGTATATACTTGTGGTTGAAAAATGTATTAGATACACACAAACCATTCTCAATGCAGAGTTCAATTAATCTTTCACCATTATCATTCACACAAGGATCATTAAACTTACCCAGAACATTGTCAGAAATTGCATTCTGCCCACCTACTCTAGCATTGAAATCCCCTGCTATTATAACTTTTTCTTTAGCACCAAACTGGCTCAAAACAGCTTTTAGCTCATTCCAGAAATCTTCTTTCTTATCAGAAGGTTCCGAGTCACAAGGAGCATACACTACAACAATTACAATTCTCTGAAGTTTCCCTTTCAAACGAATCCAGAGAATTCTCTCACTTATGCAACTATAGTGAATCAAGTTGTTCTTCATCTTTTCACTTAAAATCACACCTACACCAGCCTGTCCTCTCATATTATCCAATACTGCAGACCACACACTCACCGTGCCATTCACTTCTTCTACCCCAATTTCCTTCTTTTTGGTTTCACTTACACACAGCACATCCAGTCTATACTTATTCATCTCCTCAATCACCTCACTCATCTTGCCATTTATACCTCTAGTATTCCATACACCAATCTTACATTCACTCAGCCGAGATTGCTTTCTCATACGCCGTTTAGAAAGTCCAGGTCAATTCCATGGTGGACCGTCCTTCGCAAATGTGGTAGGTCCACCATATCCCACACTTAAGTCATTCTGCATATGTCCTGAATTATAAATCCTTCATTTCTCATCGAACAGACATTCACATTGTGAGTTGATTACTCTTCCAGCAACATGCTTATGCAAAGATTTTGAAAACCAAGTACAAAAAAATTATCTTCCTAAGCAATTTTTTTGTATTTTATTTTAACATGATACAAATTAATACAACTTCCATATGTTTCAATATAAGTTATCTTGTTTGAAGATTAATTGAAACAAAATGAAAACTTAAAATGAAACCATAAAAACTCTATATCCATGGAAATATCTCATAACAGAAGAAACAAGAAAGATGACACCGAATTTTCAGGTGTAATGAGCATGTCTTTTGAATCCGTTCTGACGCAAACTAAATTTATCAAAGCTATTTAAAGTCAATGGGACCGGTTAGGAAAACAATTGTATCTGATCAAAGAAAGAAGTTTTCAATCGGGTTTTTAATGCAGCAGATATTGCTGTAAGTGGAATCGTGAACTTACGCCCTTAGGTTGTAAACTCTTGAGTTAAGAAAAATTTGAATTTACATGAGAAACATTTCGCAGTGGAAATGCTATCCAACAAAGAAAGAAATTTTCAAATCGGACTCTTAGAAGCAGAGATATGGACAAATATAAGATATGCATCTACGCACCCTAGCAGGAATACCATGCATTATTTTAGGAATAAGGTATTTTCAAAAGGTTTTTCGATGTAAGCGGTATCGGTCCAAGAAAAAAAAATTTAGTCGAGTTTGCGGCAAATACACCAGAGCTCAGATTTTGCTGCAAATACACCAGAAGCAGAAATTAACACTTATTCTCCCCCTGGTAGCCAAACCATTCTTTACCAAATATTAGAAATTATGTGAAAAACATTTTCCATCAGGAACTGTATGCGATACAGGAAGAATTTTTCAAATCAGAGTTTTAGAAGCAGAAATATTGAGGAGTCTGTGATTTACTTGAAAATTTTGAATTTATATGAAAAACATTTTTCATCAGAAACACTATCCAACAAAGAAGGAATTTCTCAAATCAGACTCCTAGAAAGTAGAGATATTGACAAAAATTATATATACATCTACGCCCCCTGGCGTAGAAACCATGCATTATTTTAAGAAGAAAATATTCCTAAAAAGTTTGTTGACGTGAGTAGTATCGTTCCACAAACGAAATTTTTCAATCGAGGTTTTAGATGCTCAGATTTTGTTGCAAATACATCAGAAGCAGAAATTAACACTTACGCCCTCTTGTGGCCAAACCATTTTTTACCAAAAATTAGAAATGATATGCAAAGGATTTCCCATCAGGAGCTGTATTCGGTACAGAAAGAATTTTTTAAACCAGAGTTTTAGAAGCAGAGATGTCGGGAAATGCAATTTACCTTTACGCCCCATAGTGGAAAGTCTATGAATTACTTGATAAATTTTGAAATTATATGGAAAGCATGTCACACTGGAAACTCTATCAAATAAAGAAAACATTTTTTAAATTGATGCCATTAGAAAGCAGAGATATTGACAAAAATATGATATGCATCTACGCCCCCTGGCAGAGAAACCATGCAATATTTTAAGAAGAAAATAATTCCGAAAAGGTTTGGCGACGTAAGTAGTATCAGTTCACGAACGAAATTTTTCAATCGAGATTTTAGAAGCTTAGATTTTATGGCAAATACATCAGAAGCAAAAATTAACGCTTATGCCCCCTGGCGGCCAAAGGCATTCTTTACCAAAAATTAGAAATTATATGCAAAAGATTTTCCATCAGAAGCTGCATCCGCGGAAGAAATTTTTTTTTCAAATCGGAGTTTTAGAAGAGGAGATATCGGGTAAAATGTAATTTAATTTTATGCCCTCTAGCGGAAAATCTATGTGTAATTTGATAAAGTAACTATACCTAAAATACTCTTCAACATAAAAGGAATCTAAAGATAAAATAATTTTTTCAATCAGATGCTTAGAAGCAAATATATGGAATAAAATGTATTTTGAATTCGACATCATCTGCATTTACGCCCTCTAGCCGCAAAATTGTACATCATAAAAAAAATAATTAAATGAAGGATTATCGTTCGCACATTTCAATCTTCCCAACGCAAAAATAATTTTTCAAATCGGACTAATAGTTAGAGATATGGTGTCTACAAGCAGACAGACGGACGGACGGACGGTCGGACAAACCGATAACATGAGCACGATATTTTTTTACAAAAGACATGCTAAAAAGAACTAAAAACAATCAAAAGGGAGGCAGCATAGAACTCAAGAAGTCTTAATCAAAAGTCTGTACAGTGCATGCACATTGAAGAGGTGGGAGGACTCTTAAGGAATAAAAATGATGAACACAATACATCAGATTGCTTGATAACAGCTAGCCAGCTAAACTGTTGCAATGCATATTGGAAGTAAAGGGCCTGGAATTAAGAAACAGTCAGGACTGGCTTGAAGATCACCTTTGGAAGATTTTAAGATCTAAAGTATGCACCTTTTAACTAATTTACTTTCATAGCATATCAGTGGCGGCAAGTGACTGAGCGCTACAATAATGTAGCACGCTAAAAGATTTTGAATTGAGGTTCATATTGTTTATTGTAGCTGAAAGTGCATGCATATGATTTGCTGCCAACACAATATCTCATTTTTAGATGGGCTGTAATCAAGGCTCCTGTTCGCCATTCGGTCTTGGTGTCAGTTAGCATGGTTCTGCTGCTGCCTATGTGTTCAGTCTTTCATGCTATCTACCAAACAGCACGTCCCCAACAGCATGTCATCCCTGTCGCCAAAGCCACACCCCTCATGCATCTTCTAAAGGTGGCCACAAAGGCTCTTCCAGCATGCTGAATTTCTCTGAGCATTATATAGGATGGCGTGTAGCAAATGGCGTTGAGACCTCCTCCCCTCTTTTTCCCATCGAAACTGGGGACAGTCAAAGGGCAAGTATTGTACCCACAATTCATACAATGCAGTAGCTGACCAATAGAGGGAAAACTTATCTGATTGTTACTGTGCTTTCATGACATTTGCTTGATTAATCAGTTAAAATCTAACTGCACTTCTATTTTTTGTTTTTTATCCTGTGGTTTTCGCAATATTTTAATTTCTTGAATGGCAACTGTGTAATAATGCAATCGATTCTTTATTGAAATTTCTTTGTTTACTGCTTGAGAGCAATGATTCTTGGTCTAAAGGAGGAATAAAAAGTCTCGGACACTTAAATGAATACATAAAAAAAACATTCAGAAAGCAAAACGCATATTAACAATGTACTAGACTTCAGTGCACTTGGAAGAGTGAACATAGCAACACAGTTAAATCGGGCATGTCAGGACTCAATACAGAAACACAATGAACTAGTGGAAAGAAATCACTATATTCTGTCTAAAATAATAGACTGTATTAAGTTTTGTGGTGCATTCGAGTTGGTACTATGAGGTCACGACGAGTCTGAGATTCGATAATCCTGGAATTTTCCAAGGTCTTGTGGATCTTGTGGCTACTTTGGACAGTGTCCTAAGCCAACACATTCAAAGCAGCTCAGTGTTTAAAGGCAGTTTAAAAACAATTCAAAATAAATTGTTGGACTACATGCTCAAAGTCTGTTATGAAATCATTAAACAGGAAATGGATAAAGCTAAATTCAGCATTAATGCAGATAATATAAATTTTGAGGTTACTCACCTTTATTTCCTAAATCATTTAGGAGGTTTTTGCCTCTACACATTTCCAACACGTATTTTTCTTATTTACATCGTGGTTCGAGGTCGCAACAACACACCCAAAAAAAAAAAAAAAAAAAAAAAAAAAATAATTTTCAACTCACACAAACATCACTAACCCTCCCTCTTTTCCCTATGACCAAATTCAGATTCAAAATAATCCACCACAAATATACACAATTGAACTCCCTAAAACACTTTAATCTAATTAAAACATCAATCAATAAAAACCTATTTACACATTTCCTAAAACGTCAAAGTTAAAAGCTGTAGCCCAAAATTATTTACAATTCACATCAGTGCCAAATTAAAATAAACCCAAAAACCTGACACAACCATTATAACCAACACTGACGGACCTCTCTCCCTTCAGAAACAAGCATGACAACCAAGCACTTTCAACCACCGCCCTGGCCATTTTCAAGGAGCGGACGCAACAGATGTACCACCCGTCACCATCCACGAAACGTAGCGAATGTTCCAGTGCCCGCGCGGCATCGTCTCAATTTTACGTTCTCCGTCGTTCAGGCGCAGTGGCGCCATCTATCAGATGACCCAATATCCTTCTTTTTCTTTCGTACCCATAAATATCTGTTCGATTTATTTGATTCTTGAAACTAATCATCTTATTCTAACAGGTTTTTATCACATCATTTCTTTTCTTTTTTCCCCCTCTTGCCTTTTCTCCTCTGTTCTTCTCTGCGAGTTTCCTTTCTGATCAAATCCTTCCAATATGTATTTAAACTATTAGGATCGTTAACGTTACATAACCTGTGTCTATTTTTTCTATCAACATTGTCTCCGCCAATCTCAAATGCCTTTCTGTACGACAATTCTTAATAATTTTTATTTCATCAAACTTTGGGTATTGCCTTTGTTCAATACAGTACTGGACCAAAGCAGTTTTTGCTTCTTTTTTCTGCCAATTCCGTACTGTATTGAACAAAGGCAATATCCAAGTTTGATGAAATAAAAATTATTAAGAATTGTCGTACAGAAAGGCATTTGAGATTGGCGGAGACAATGTTGATAGAAAAAATAGACACAGGTTATGTAACGTTAACGATCCTAATAGCTTAAATACATATTGGAAGGATTTGATCAGAAAGGAAACCCGCAGAGAAGAACAGAGGAGAAAAGGCAAGAGAGAAAAAAGAAAAGAAATGATGTGATAAAAACGTGTTAGAATAAGATGATTAGTTTCAAGAATCAAATAAATCGAACAGATATTTATGGGTACGAAAGAAAAAGAAGGATATTGGGTCATCTGATAGATGGCGCCACTGCGCCTGAACGACGGAGAACATAAAATTGAGACAATGCCGTGCGGGCACTGGAACGTTCGCTACGTTTCGTGGATGGTGACGGGTGGTACATCTGTTGCGTCCGCTCCTTGAAAATGGCCAGGGCGGTGGTTGAAAGTGCTTGGTTGTCATGCTTGTTTCTGAGGGGAGAGAGGTCCGTCAGCGTTGGTTATAATGGTTGTGGCAGGTTTTTGGGTTTATTTTAATTTGGCACTGATGTGAATTGTAAATAATTTTGGGCTACAGCTTTTAACTTTGACGTTTTAGGAAATGTGTAAATAGGTTTTTATTGATTGATGTTTTAATTAGATTAAAGTATTTTAGGGAGTTCAATTGTGTATATTTGTGGTGGATTATTTTGAATCTTAATTTGGTCATAGGGAAAAGAGGGAGGGGAGTGATGATTGTGTAAGTTGAAAATGATTTTTTTTTTTTTTTGTGTTGTTGCGGCCTCGAACCACGATGTAAATAAGAAAAATACGTGTTGGAAATGTGTAGAGGCGAAAACCTCCTAAATGATTTAGGGAATAAAGGTGAGTAACCTCAAAATTTATATTGTCTAAATAGCACGTGAATAATTAAGCAGCTAGATGACATTTGCAATGCTGTATGAATATATGATTAATGCAGATGAAACAACTGTCTTTTCAGAACATTTACAAATGTCAATTGTTTATAGGTATGAAAAATATGGATTTGTGCATGAAAGGTTTTGTGGATTTTTTAATCACAGTGCACAGAACGCAAACTCAATTTCATAGTGCATTTTGGCAGAATTAAGAAAGATTTTCTGAAAGGGATCTGAAAATAAAAATATTGTACAAACTTATGATGCAGCTTCCATGATGAGTTGTGCCCAAAATGAGGTTCAAGTAAAAATTAAAATACATTTTCCTTTTGCACAGTACATCAACTGTTATACTCAGCAGCTAAATTTAATTGTACAACGAGCTGCCTCACAAAATCAATCTGCTAGAATGTTTTTTGCAGTCTGTCAGCACTGGAAGCCATAGTTGTGCAACAATTAACTAGTGGACTAGCAACAAGATGGAATAAATCGCGAACTGTAAATGCTGTTCGGGACATGGCTTCACGCGACAATAACACATAAACATATAAAACGAATGAAACACACAGAATCACGTATGGTAAAAGGTTCGTTTAGCGGTAGCTTTCGGTCATCCTACGACCTTGATCACTGCGATCAACTGGATGGGCTGGTTGCCAGAACTACAATTTGAAGTTGGGGTGTTGGAAATGTTGCCAGATTTTAGAAGAGAGATCCAAATAAATGCGATTTGGAGAGGGGTCTCTGAATTGCAGTTTTTGGTGAACAAAATTTCAATGATCTCTTGGAAATGCAGAGATGCCTTGTTGATGAATGGGGCAACTTTTTAGTTTCTTTCCAAATGGGAACTGCAGAGGTGTCTTCAAGGGTTAGTGCAGATAAAGCTGTCTTTGGAAGACCATTGGAAACATCTTTTTTGTGTTCACCAAGTCTTGTTTTGATGCTTCGGTATGTGCTTCCAATATACACTGAGAGACCAGAGGAAGTTGAAATGGGAATAGCATAAACTCCAGAGGTGTCCAAGAGTGAGACAGGATCCCTGTCTTTAAGCAGACACATTATTGCAGAAGGGTTTGGTTTCACTGTGAGAGTGTTCTCTTATAAGATGTGTAAACTATTCAAAACTATGGGCTACACTCTCACAATGAAACCAAACCCTTCTCACTGGGTTTTGTTCCAGAATCCTTAGGTTGAATGACCAACTGGAACCCTCAGCTGTGGGCTAATCCACCACACTGATGTACTTACCTGATTAAAAAGACAAAAAGAAATACACTGCTGGACAATTGCTAAGGACGGATCATAAACGGCTATATAGCGCATAAAAAAGTAAATGTGGTTGGATGCCAAATGAAATAAAATAATGTCAGAATGCCAGGACATTACAAGAAAGACAATTTATTGTGCTCTGAAATCCAGAAGGCTTCGGAATGTGTTCAAGGGACAAACAGGCCGTTTTGTGCAGAATACGTAAACGTGAAAAAAATGCAATTACTGTCCACAGCCGTTCCAGCGTAAGATGTCAATACGGGATATGGCCACCATGGAGGGCGATGCAAGATTCCACACGTCGTGTCATGCTTTGCAAAACATTATCAAGCAGCTGTTGGGGTAATTTATCCCATTCCTCTGTCAGTGCACAGATGAGGGTGTCCTTGTTTATTGGAGGGCATTGGCGACCAGCAAGACTCCTCCCCAAAGCATCCCACACATTTTCAATGGGATTCAGATCTGGAGAACGTACTGGCCATACGAGGCGTTGACTATCCTCGCTCTCAAGACACTCCTGGACAGTGACTGTTCGATGCCATGTTGCTTTGTCGTCCATGAAAATGAATCTATCACCGACAGCACCACGGAGCACGCGAACATGAGGTAGCAGAACATCATTAATGTATCGTTGGCCAGTCATTGTCCCAGTTGGAAGCACATAGAGGGACGTACGGCCATTGATCATGATGCCAGCACAAACCATGACATTACATGTCAGATATCGGTCCCTTTCCTGTATGTTTGCTGGACAATATGCAGTACCACTATCATGCCAGATCAGTTGGCGTCGACAATCAGACGATAGACTGTATCTACTCTCATCTGAGAAGAGGACAGCAGACCAGTCATTATCAGTCCAATTGCGATGTTGATGGCACCATTGCAAACGGGCGGTACGGTGACGTCTGGACAATGGGATGCACACAACAGGATGACGGGCGTATAGTCCTCCTTCATGCAAACGTCTGGCGACAGTTTTTCGGGAGATCCGCTTGCCAGTAGCAGCCATAAACTGATTTGCTACCTCACTAGCTGTGCTGCGCCGGTGTCTTTTTGTTGATAGCACTATGTACCGATTTTCTGCAGGTGTCGTACTGCGAACACGACCTCCCCCGTGACATTTGCTACACTCTCCATTTGTTTGAAATGATTTCCAAAGCATTGAAACAACACTGTAGATGACGTCAAACTCCCTGGCAACATCTCTTATTTTTTGCCCTCCTTCAATCTCGCCAATAATACGGCCACGCGTAAAATCATCTAGGTGATGTCGGGAAGACACACTGAAAATTGCAAGTTCGTCAATTGATTCCTTCCCTTTCAACTTTGCGTTTGAACAGCAATGGTCAATACGCGTCAAATCCTTTATATCTCTTGTCAGCGCTATGACGTCACGAACAAGTTCGGCAATCCAAAATTTGCTTACGCACAACACGTCTTACTGTATCTTGCACTTATGCTAACTTCCACATTTTCCTGCCTTCCATTTTATGGTTGCTGTCGATGCTATTGTCATCCGTCCTTAGCAATTGTCCGGCAGTGTATTAAGAATGATTCAAGTGTGGGATATGGTGGACCTACCACACTTGAGAAGGAGGGTCCACCACGGAATTGACCTGGACTTTTTAAACGGCGTACGAGAAAAGATCTCGGCTGAGTGAATGTAAGATTGGTGTATGGAACACTAGAGGTATAAATGGCAAGATGAGTGAGGTGATTGAAGAGATGAATAAGTATAGACTGGATGTGCTGTCTGTAAGTGAAACCAAAAAGAAGAAAATTGGGGTAGAAGAAGTGAATGGCACGGTGAGTGTGTGGTCTGGAGTATTGGATAATATGATAGGAAAGGCTGGTGTAGGTGTGATTTTAAGTGAAAAGATGAAGAACAACTTGATTCACTATAGTTGCATAAGTGAGAGAATTCTCTGGATTCGTTTGAAAGGGAAACTTCAGAGAATTCTAATTGTTGTAGTGTATGCTCCTTGTGACTTGGAAACTTCCGATAAGAAAGAAGATTTCTGGAATGGGCTAAAGGCTGTTTTGAGCCAGTTTGGTGCTAAAGAAAAAGTTATAATAGCAGGGGATTTCAATGCTAGAGTAGGTGTGCAGAATGCAATTTCTGACAATGTTCTGGGTAAGTTTAATGATCCTTGTGTGAATTATAAAGGTGAAAGATTAATTGAACTCTGCATTGAGAAGGGTTTGTGTGCATCTAATACATTTTTCAACCACAAGTATATCCACACATATACTTGGGAAAATCATACTCTTGGTCAAAGGAGTGTGATAGATTTTGTTGTCTACAATCAGCGTGTGAAACACTTAGTTGTTAACACCCGTGTGATGAGAGGTGCGGATGTTGGTTCTGATCATTACTTGGTAGTGTCACGAGTGAAACTTAATGTTGGTTGGAGGAAAAGGAATAGGAAAAGACCCAGGATAGAAAGAATAAAGGTTGATAGGCTCCTTGAAGAGCATCAGCAGTATTCTGACTTACTCAGAGAACGACTGAAGGATCTGAAGTCTGGTGAGAGGGATGTAGAGGAGAAGTGGGAATGTTTTAAGAACTGTGTTGTATCTGCTGCTAAAGAGGTCTGTGGCACCACAATAGTGGATAACAATAGAGGTGATGCTTGGTGGCATAGTGAGATTGAAGAGGCAGCAAAGAGAAAGAAGGAAGCCTATTTGGGGATGTTGCAAGGTAGAGTCTTTGTGGATGAATATCGCTGTAAGAAGCGCGAAGCTGCTAACTTGGTTCGTCACAGTAAGGAAAAAGATAGGAAAGAGAAAGTGGAAAGGCATGAACTGGCTTTTTGGAAAGATAAGAAGTCCTTCAGGAAGTACAAGAGACTCAGGAAAAATAGGGGAAACAAAGTTGTAAGTTGTGTGAAGAATGAGATTGGAGAAATGAAATGGGAGCCCAATGAGTTAAGTGACAGATGGGGTGAATACTTCTGTGAGTTATTAGATCAGGAAAGCAAAGATGATTCTGAGACAGATGCAGATGATGTCACAATGAGGGATGAAAGCACAGGAGGGATCTCAAGAGAAGAAGTGTGTAAAGCTCTAAAATCTCTTCAGAATGGTAAGGCTCCAGGAGTTGATGGCATAACTGCTGAGATGTTGCAATATGGTGGTGACTCTATAATTGACTGGTTAACTGAATTTTACCAGTTGTGCTGGGAGTTAGGAATGGTCCCTTGGGATTGGAAGGATGCTATCATTGTTCCCCTGTATATGGGAAAAGGTGATCAGACTGAATGCAAGAACTATCGTGGTATTAGCCTACTGAGTGTGCCAGGGAAAGTGTTTGGTAAGGTTGTTATTGAAAAAGTACGGGGTCTTACATCAGATAAAGTGTGGGATGTTCATAGTGGTTTTATGCCTGGTAAAGGCTGCACTAACCAAATTTTTGCATTACGCACGATGATTGAAAAGTATCTGGCTGTTAAGAAGAAAGTTTTTACTGCCTTCATAGATTTAGAGAAAGCTTACGACCGAGTCAATAGGACACTTTTGTGGAAGGTATTGAATGAATACGGTGTTACTGGGAATCCACTTAATAGTGTAAAAGCCATGTATGCTGGTAGTAGATCTTGTGTACGAGTGAATGGTGTTTTATCAAAATGGTTTTCCATTGGTGCAGGAGTTAGACATGGTTGTGTAATGTCACCATGGCTGTTTAATATATTTATGGATGTATGCATGTGTGACATCAAAATAGATAATAGTGGTTTATGTCTTGGTGATATCCGTGTGTGCAGATTGCTGTATGCTAATGACACTGCCCTGTTGGCAGAGAGCAAAAGTGAGTTGCAGAGTATGTTGACTCAGATGCACGAAGTTTGCATGAAATTCAAACTAAGTATAAATAAGGGAAAAACCAAAGTTATGGTGTTTGAGAGAGAAACGGGTAGCACTGAATGTAATGTAAGTATAAATGGCACTGTGATTGACCAGGTGAGTGAGTTTGTGTATTTAGGAAGCATGTTTGACAGAGAGAACAAGTTGGATGGTGAAATCAGTAGGCGAGTGAATTCTTCTTTGAAAGTCATAGCTGCTCTGGGAGGCTTTCACAGGAATGATGGGTTCTCTAGAGAGTCCTGCACGGCTGTGTATGAAACTGTAATTGTTCCTACTCTGATGTATGGCAATGAAACCTGGGTACTGCAGAAGAAACATAGGAGTTGTTTGTGTGCTAGAGAAATGCGTTACTTATGGGGGGGGGTGTCAAGACACGATATGATTGTGTGAGAAATGAAGATGTATTGCAGTTGTGTGATGTGAAGCAAAATGTTGTTAGCAAGGTGGAGACCAATATAATTCGGTGGTTTGGCCATGTTGAAAGAATAAGTGATGAAATGCTTACTAAGAAAATCTTTTCAGCCCAAGTGGCAGGAAGGAAAGGCAGAGGAAGGCCAAGGAAGACATGGGTGGATCAGATTCAGGAGTGTCTGCATGAGAAAAAGATTATGAGTATGAAGTATAAAAGATCTTGTGTACGGCGTGTAATGGATATCAGTGAAGCACGAGTTGTATGTCAAGATCGCTGTAAATGGAGAAGTTTGATACGACAACAATAAGTAAAAATATCTGGAAGTTTGTATTTCTTTTTGGAGCTAACCTCTGAATCCCAGAGAACAGCTTAGTGATATGTATGATGTATGTATAAGAGAAAGAGATGGTAAAGAAGTTTTTGATCGCATTATCATGGAAGCTTTCCATTGATTTGGGTCTTCCAGTTACGTTGATGGCTAACAAACTCCTGGATTCCGCAAATTTTCCTGCATATGTCACATTATGGAAAACATAGATGGCAAAACATCTGGGCCTTGTTGCTATATAGCACTAATTGGTAAAAGCCTTCCTACTTGCCATCTTTGTCCACCTGTTAAATTAAAAAAATATTTTCCACTGAATGATTTAAACATAAATGTTTCAGACCTAAGCAATGACCAGAAATATTTGCTTGATATTTGCTAAGCAATTTTAAGTGGAGAATACGCAGCAGATATAGCAAGTTGGAGTCCGGGAAAATTATCACACGCGAGATGGCTGACAACAGCCAACTGCCTATTACGCCTTTATGTGGGAAGTGAATGCCCATCTGACAGTCTAAAATCTTTGGCAACATTTGTAATGACAGTTTATGCCCCTGCATGGTTCACTGTAAAATACAACCCAACTGTGATACAAGGCACTAAGAATCTATGGAAAACAATATTGTTTTTAAAGCATTTGGAGAGTTCTGTAAAAGCCACTTTTCAGAAAGTCATCCAAAGAAACGGCTGCTTTGCTCATCCGGAGAATGTATTGCTAGCCATGCTAAATGACGACCGACAAAGTATTCGTAAGCTTACTGTAAAAAGAATACTTGCTGCAAGAAAAAATGCTGGTCCTGTCAAAAGAAATTTTGACATACCGGTAATAAACTTTGATGCCCAAAATTACATTGACATCATTTATTGGCAAGACCTTAAAGTTACAGAGCCTCTTATTACCATGTATGTAGTCAACTTGGACCCATGCAGAGTGCTAGAAGAAGACACTGCAGAAGTTTTCCCTACAAAATTATTTTATTTACCATCACACACACAAGCAGTAGAAAGATGGGTTAAAGAGGTCACAGCAGCAACATCCAAAGTGTGCGGACATGCAGCAAGAGACTGCATAATATCAGCAACACTTCTTGACAGAAAAATAATCCAAAAGTTTGATACGAAGTGTCAATGTAGAACATAAGTTAAAAGTGCCCCAAAGGCAATGTGGTTGGGTGGGCACGGGTGGGACTCGAAGTGTAGCCACCTTCACGTGGCGAGTCCTGGGTAGTTGTTTTTACAGGTAGCGTAGAGCTACATGAAGAAGTACAGTGCCCCACAAAATGTACTATAAGGGCATGCTTGGAATGCGATAATAGTTAATCTTCAGGCAAATTTGCTATTATTTCACGAGTTATGCGCAGACACCAGATGCCATTTAATAAACCCAAATTTTTTTCTGAGTATATTACTAATCGAAATCTAAAACTTTATCAGTGCCCAATCATTAAAGCACTTTAAACAAAAAATGGGAAAATATTTGAAATGTTGTAAGATTTATGTAAAAGTTTCAAACTTTCAGGCGATTGTGCAGACTAAAGATATACGATTATTTTTTTCTCTTGATTAGCATGTGGAACCACAAATTTTGACACATACCCCTTGGTCGTATAAAAAATTTCTCAAATTTTGCTCTCCCCTAATGCACAGGATATTTTTTTTATTAAATATTTCCTCAGTTATTGTAGGAAAATTACTTTCTGCAAGTGTAAATTTCAATTCTTCTATATATTGGGTTGATGCATAAGTTTCATGCTGTCTTTTTCATCACATTACAGGAATGTATTACATAGAAGAGAAAATGGAATCAATCAACTATGAACCCCCCTCCCATTGTTTATGATGGTGTCTTAATGTTTGGATAGGTCTGCAATGCCATTCTTGAAAAAAACGTGCAGGTTTTGCAACGAAGAAATCATCAAGGAAATTCTGGAGATCAACATCATTGTTGAACGTTTTGCCACGGAGTGCATTAGACAGAGATCGGAACAGGTGATAGTCTGAAGGGAAGACATTTGAGGGATAGGCTGGATGTGGAAGGATCTTCCATTTAATGTGCTGAATGGCCATTTTGGTCATGTTTGCACTGTGAGGGCGTGCATTATCAAGTTGGAGAAGGACACCATGGCGCTGATGTGGCCGTTTCAGCTGAATTGCTCCCTCCACACGGCAGAGTTGCTCACAATAGAGTGCAGCATTGGTGGTCTGATTCCTCACCAGCAGTTCCCAGTGAATAATGCCTTCCATGCCCTACCAGACACACAACATGATCTTCGCAGGATGAAGGTCATGTTTTGGACGTGGTGTGGGCATCTTGTTTGGGCTTAACCATTCACTCTGATACCTGAAATTCATGTACAGGCACCACTTTTCATCTCCAATAACAATACGTGACAGAAAAGGTTTGTGTTACTGAGAACATTCACGATAACAGGCGAGAAAGGAACCACATATGGCAACATGCTGATTCTTGTTGTCCTCTGTGAGAGTGTGAGGCACCCAAGACCCCAATTTCTGGGACCTTCCCCACATGTTCCAGGTGTCACATCACGGTGGCCTGATCACAGTCCATCTCAGTGGCCAATTAGCGTGCGGTTTGATGCAGACCCAAGGGGATGAGATGGTTCAAACAATCCTCATCAAAGTGAGATGGACGACGTGAGCATGGATAGTCGTTGAGGTCAAAACTTCCACCTCGGAACCACTCAAACCATTTGCAGGCTGTCCACAGAGCAATAGCATCCTCCCCATACACAGCACAAATTTGTCGATTAGCCTCGGCGGCTGTGGATCTCTTGTTAAATTCATAGAGGAGCAGATGTCGGAAATGTTCATTCCTCTCTACTTGACACTACATACTTCTGAACCGAAAACCAAAAAACCATTAGCCACAATCACATAACGCGATGTGATTTAGATACACAATACTACTGGCTACATTTTGATATACAACTGGCCACCTGCAACATCACTACTGACTTGGGAAACACTCGTGAAATAAAATGGCATGAACTTACGCACCAACCCAATATAATTTGATATTTCTAAGCCCAAAACGTCTATTTTCCAAGAACTGTGTAACAACCTTAAATTTATTGGAAATAGTGGCGGTCGAGAACTTGAATAGTGATGATATGCTTTTATACAACTTTTTTTTTTTCTTTTAAAGCTGTAAGATTCAAGTCCAAGAAGTTTAGGCAGTTTAATATCTTGCTGAAATTCCAGTATGAGTTTCATATAATTATCAACACCTGAATTCTAGAGTGTAAACTGCAAAACTACATTTGCAGAGGAACCTGTGAAGCAGAAACTGGGACACAACTTCGCACCTGTGCAAGAATAAAAAATATCACCAGCAATACAGGACTTGCCAGACACCTTTAAAAAAAAAAGAACATTCAATTTATTGGGAGTCCATAAAAATGTTCTCACCAGCAGCACTTTGTGAAAAGAAAGTTGAAAGAAAATGTACAAATTGAAAGAGGGAATACAATTAATGATGAGGAGAGCTAGGAATTATCAAATGAGTGGAGGCACCTACTCTCTTGAGTCAGTCCAAATAATGGGTTGGAGTACAACTGAAAATTTGATGAATGATAAAAAGTCATTCCAATAATCCCTAAAATGAAAGTCAAATTTAAATTTTAATAACATCATTTGGGATTTGCCATGACTTTATAACTTCAAAAGATTAAATGCAAATAGGAAGAAATTGCAGAATACTTTCTACAATGCACCATGTTTAAAAACATATCTGCTCTTCTGTATAAGGACTGCATGAATGAAATGATTTGAGACAAAATTGCTTGCAAAATATCACTGCAGGAAAGCAGGTGATGATGACATTTGTGAGAGAGATGATGACACACTGTATCTGTCAATATGAATGCCTATGGCTAAAATTCAATCAATTTAGATATCCAAGGCTACATCATTTGATGGAAAATTGGTTCTATTGGTGTGCTAAATTATAAGTACGAAGTGTGACAATTAATTTCTTAGAATGCACCTGTAGAAAAAATGTGCATGTACCGGTGCACTAGCAGCTAATGTCACCTTCGAAGTAATCCCCTTCCGCAGTTATGCATGTAGTGAGACGCTGTTGCTATTGCTGGAAACATACCTGGAATTCTGTTTTGGGAAGTTCCTTTGTCACATTACACTAAATGTCAGAAAATCTTCATCCTTTCATGGAAGTTTAAATATTAGGAAAGAGCCAAAAATTACAAGGGGCTAAGTCAGGTTAATACGGTGGATGATCCAATTTGGTAATTGCTTTCTTAGCCAGAAAGTCCCAAACAAAGAGCACATCATGACTTAGGGCATTTTCAGGCTACAGAGTTCAGCTGTTTCCCTTTCAACAGAATTCTGCAACCTTTTCAACACCTCTAAATAGCCTTGTTGGTTGATCATTTCTCCCTGTTCAATGAATTCATAATGAACAATCCCCTTGTGATAAAAAAAACAACATGCAAACATGATCTTCACCTATGAGCATGACCTGTGCTTTTTTTTTGGCTCTTATGCCATTCAAAGACACTCTACTTTTTCATAGCATCTTCACCCTGCATCACTTTCAATAGCTCTAATGTTTCAGCGGCACTTTTTACTGATCTTCACGCAGAATTTAATGTTAATGCACTGCTCTAAATTTCTATAACTCATTTTTACCTCAACACTGACACACAAATTTGCATTGTTTTCTCAATTGCTCACTCACGAATCATTCTATTGATCTACTGTTAATGCATGCACTATGTGAAACATGTCCAGACATGCACAGGCACATGACTCTGCCCACATTACCACAAGGGAAACACAATCCAACTGTTCTGGGAATTAAATTGTCACAACCCATATAAGAGCTCATGGGTTATTTCAGAATTGACTATTATCAAAATAAAAGGAGGATCACTCACAAATAGTTCTAAGCAGTTTTAATTGCACAAAACAGTTATAGTTCTAAGCCACCTAAAACTGTAGTTCTAAGAAGTATCAAGCAATTTCTACACAAATATTTACTACAACTGCTCAGTTTTGAAGTTATGTATAAGGATACATATTTCGGTGTAACAGTTCAACCTCTGCTCTACATATAAACTTAGAAGCTGGAATATATATGGAAAAATTGCATGCAAATATCCTAATTTTTTACACATTTGCAGTTGGAATCTGGAGTCTTTATTACAACTCTTTAAAATAATAATCCAAGTTTTCATTATTTTAAAGGAACATACATAAACTATTCATAAGCAAAACATTCCACCAAGAATTTATCTAGTAAATATATCAAGTAACTATAGGCTTTCATAGTAATATACGATTTTTCACTAGTCAAATTTTTCAGGCAGTAAACCTACATATCATCAGGTCTCAGTAGGTGTTGCCACTCCTGAGATAAAATCCAAACATTTTGATCACTTAATGATCGTTTTCAGAAGTTTTGGATTTTATCCCAGGAGTGGCAACACCTACTGAGTTCTCATAATGGGTAGGTTTACTCGCGTCTATTGAAAACACGTCTTTGTAATGGGAATATGGAGGACAAAAAGAGGTACTCTATTTCCATTTAAAAATAAGCTAAGCAAAATCTTTGAGGCAAAAATTTACTGACCTTCCTCACTCTTTGAATGCTCATGTTTTTAACTGTCTTATGATCAAGATCTTTGTCCCTTATTTGGAGGGTCAGCTATTTGGTGGTAAATGTACAGAATCGTATATACTTCAGGACTGGAGATCACAAAACTGTCTGCTAAATTGAGGTGTTCACTATTTGGGAGCATCGACGTTAAGGAGGTTTTACTTACAACCAAATCACAGAATATTTTTCTGTAAATATTGGGTTGGTGCCAATGAAATGCTCGGCAAAGGACCAGCACACGTGTACGGTGAGAACGGGAAAAGTAGGAAAACTTACCTAGGCAAAATTCTCCTCAGCATGGACACATAGTTGCCATCTGTCCGGCAAGGCCATGATCCTGGAACAAAAAAGTCTTGTGGCTGGGACCCAAAGAAGTCATCAACTGCACGTTGAACCTTGTTGTCTGCCGTGAACTGTTTTCCAGACAGGAAGTGATTCAGGTGACGAAAGAGATGATAGTCTGTCAGAGACAAGTCCGAGGAACAGGCAGGATGAGACAGTGCTTCATAGCCCAAGGCACTTACTGTCAGCATCGTTCGTTGTGCAACATGAGGGCGAGCATTGTCCGGGAGCAGAAGAACACCATGTCTGTTGACCAAAGCCAGTTGTTTCTGCAGCAATTTCCGGTGCATCTGGTGTAATTCAGTGCAATAACATTCTGCAGTGATGGTCTGGCCTCTTACCAAGAAACTCCGATGAATTATCACAGCTGTGGACCACCAGACAAGGAACATCATCTTCTTGGTGTGTAGGGGTGACTTAGGATGCTGTCCAGCAGGCTGTGCCTTGCTTAACCGTTGTGCAGATCATTTCCGATTATCATAAAGGACCCACTTCTCGTCGCAGGTAACAATTCGATGTAGTAGAGGTTCCTGTTTATTCCTGGCAAGCAGCAGCATGCAAACTTCCAAACGCCTAGTCTTGTTGGCAGTTGTCAACTCATGCGGCAGCCACATGTCCAGCTTTTTGACCTTACCCAGCTCAGCCAGACGCTGAACAACTGTCATGTGGTGGGCACCTACCTCTGCTACTATCTCACAACATGTTTTTCAGGAGTCTGCTTCAACCACATGTAACAGAACATCGTCAGAAACATTAACAGGCCGGTGACTAAGTGCTTCATTTTGCAGGTCCATATCTCCACTTCGAAATTTCCCAAACCATTGCCAAATGGTTCATTCGTTGGCTGTAGTCTCCCCAAATGCTTTGTTAACATTTCAAGCGGCAATTCCTGCAGAATGGCCCGGTTTAAATTCATACAGGAAGATGACTCTCAAATCCAGCGTTTGCATGTTTCCTTTGCAAGCCACATTATGTCCAAACAAACTACGCCTGAACCTTGTTCTTCACATACGTGCTAGCTATTTATAGTAATACCCACAATACCTGTGGGTGGTTCCATTCTGCTGTGGGGGGGGGAGGCTACCTCCACTGCTCGTTTGTGCCGGACATTTCATTCGCACAACCCAATAATATATACATTTGGAATACATTTTTGAAGAGAAAAATGTTTAATAAATGTTTAATGCAGGATTTCTAACTTGAGCTTGTTTTCCAAAACTCACTTACAAATTATGTTATCATACTGCCTGAAAATAAAACAAGAATGACACCAAATTTTTGGTTGTAATGAGCACTTCTTTTGAATCCTTTCTGATATGAATTAAATTTATCAAAGTCATTCAAAGTCAATGCAACTGGTTAGAAAGAAATCAACCAGATTTCTACAATTGATAAAACATCTAGATATAGATACAGCTACTTACATCCATTAGCGGCTCAAAAATATGCTGTAAAATTTAACAAATAGCGCATAACAAGTTTCTCATTGCATTGCCTTTGCGCCCTCTACCGGAAACTTTATACATAACTTGAAAAAGTGACTGCACCTAAAATAGTCTTCAATAAATGGAATTGAAAGGTAAAAGAATTTTTTCAATTGGATATTCAAAGGCAATTATATGGAATAAAATGTATTTTGAATTTAATTATCTAAATTTAAGCCGCCTGGCGGCAAAATTGTGTGTTGTAAAAAAAAAAAAAAAAAAAGAAATGGAACGCAAGGATCATCATTCTCACATTTCAAGCTTCCCAATACAAAAATCATTTTTGAAATCGCACTAATAGTTGCAAAGATATGGTGTCCACAGACAGACGGACAAAAGATTCCAGAGGGTTAAGAAAAAGTTTCCAGAGAGAGAGAATTTCTTGAGGGTAGGAAAAACATCACAGAGAGCAAAAGAAACTTTCTAGAGAATATGAGAAACATTCCAGAGAAAGAACATGGTCCTTTATGATGGGTTAGAAGAAAGACACCAGAGAGAGAGAGAGAATTTCGTGAGGGCAGGAAAAACATCACAGAGAGCAAAAGAAACTTTCTAGAGAATATGAGAAACATTTCAGAGAAAGAACGTGGTCCTTTATGGTGGGTTAGAAGAAAGACTCCAGAGAGAATGAAAGTTTCTAAAAGGTAGGAGAAACATCACAGAGAGCAAAAGAAACTTTCTAGAGAACATAAGAAACATTCCAGAGAACATTTCTAGAGGGTTAGAAGCTTCCATAGAGTGGGGAGGAAGGGTGTGCTTACAGAGTTTGAGTTTCAGTGCTCATTTTGATAGAGAGAGAGAGATCAAGTTTCCAAATATTGGAAGAAACGTTTTAGAGGACATGATATACATTCCCAAAAGAAAGTTTACACTGAGAAAGAGAAGAAAGAGAGAGAGAGAGACAGAGAGATAAAATGCTTCCAGAGAGACAGAGACAAACAGAGAGAGAGCAAGACAGAGAAAGTTTACAGAGAGAGAAAGAAAGTTTCCAGATAGATAGATAACATTTAGAGAGAGAGACAAAGTTCCCAGAGAGAGAGAGAGAGAGAGAGACAGAGGAAATTTCCAGAGAGAGACAGAGGAAGTTTCCCGAGAGACAGACAGAGAAAGTTTCCAGAGAGAGAGAGAGAGCAAGAGAAGCAGAGAAAGTTTCCGGAGAGAGAAAGAGAGCGAGAGAAGCAGAGAAAGTTTCCAGTGAGAGAAAGAGAGTGAGAGAAGCAGAGAAAGTTTCCAGAGAGAGAAAGACAAAGTTTCCAGAGAGAGAAAGAGAGCAAGAGAAGCAGAGAAAGTTTCCAGAGAGAGAAAGAGAGCAAGAGAAGCAGAGAAAGTTTCCAGAGCGAGAGAAGCAGAGAAAGTTTCCAGAGAGAGAAAGAGAGCAAGAGAAGCAGAGAAAGTTTCCAGAGCGAGAGAAGCAGAGAAAGTTTCCAGAGAGAGAAAGAGAGCAAGAGAAGCAGAGAAAGTTTCCAGAGCGAGAGAAGCAGAGAAAGTTTCCAGAGCGAGAGAAGCAGAGAAAGTTTCCAGAGCGAGAGAGACAAAGTTTCCAGAGAGACAAAGACAGAATGTTCCCAGAGAGAGAGAGAGAGAGAGAAGAAGGAAATTTCCAGAGAGAAAGACAGAAAGTTCCCAGAGAGTGAGAGAATGATAAAGTTTAAAGAGAGAGACAAAAATTTCCAGAGGGAAGACACCGAAAGTTTCCAGAGAGAGAGAGAGAGAGAAAGTATCTAGAGAGAGAAAGCTTTCAGAGAGAGAGAGAGAGAGAGAGAAAGCATCTAGAGAGAAAAAGCTTTCAGAGAGAGAGAGAGAGAGAGAGAGAGAGAAAGTATCTAGAGAGAAAAAGCTTTCAGAGAGAGAGAGTATCTAGAGAGAAAAAGCTTTCAGAGAGAGAGAGTATCTAGAGAGAAAAAGCTTTCAGAGAGAGAGAGAGAGAGAGAAAGTATCTAGAGAGAAAAAGCTTTCAGAGAGAGAGAGAGAGAGAGAGAAAGAATCTAGAGAGAAAAAGCTTTCAGAGAGAGAGAAAGTATCTAGAGAGAAAAAGCTTTCAGAGAGAGAGAAAGTATCTAGAGAGAAAAAGCTTTCAGAGAGAGAGAGAGAGAGTGTCTAGAGAGAAAAAGCTTTCAGAGAGAGAGAGAGAAAGTATCTAGAGAGAAAAAGCTTTCAGAGAGAGAGAAAGTATCTAGAGAGAAAAATCTTTCAGAGAGAGAAAGTATCTAGAGAGAAAAAGCTTTCAGAGAGAGAGAAAGTATGTAGAGAGGAAAAGCTTTCAGAGAGAGAGAGAAAGTATCTAGAGAGAAAAATCTTTCAGAGAGAGAGAGAGAAAGTATCTAGAGAGAAAAAGCTTTCAGAGAGAGAGAGAAAGTATCTAGAGAGAAAAATCTTTCAGAGAGAGAGAAAGTATCTAGAGAGAAAAAGCTTTCAGAGAGAGAGAAAGTATCTAGAGAGAAAAAGCTTTCAGAGAGAGAGAAAGTATCTAGTGAGAAAAATCTTTCAAAGAGAGAGAGAGAAAGTATCTAGAGAGAAAAATCTTTCAGAGAGAGTATCTGGAGAGAAAAAGCTTTCAGAGAGAGAGAGAAAGTATCTAGAGAGAAAAAGCTTTCAGACAGAGTATTCTAGAGAGAAAAAGCTTTCAGAGAGAGTATCTAGAGAAAAAAGCTTTCAGAGAGAGAGAGAAAGTATCTAGAGAGAAAATGCTTTCAGAGAGAGAGAGTTTTCAAAGAGAAAGTATCTAGAGAGAAAAAGCTTTCAGAGAGAGAGTTTTCAAAGAGAAAGTATCTAGAGAGAAAAAGCTTTCAGAGAGAGAGTTTTCAAAGAGAAAGTATCTAGAGAGAAAAAGCTTTCAGAGAGTGAGAGTTTTCAAAGAGAAAGTAACTAGAGAGAAAAAGCTTTCAGAGAGAGAGTTTTCAAAGAGAAAGTATCTAGAGAGAAAAAGCTTTCAGAGAGAGAGTTTTCAAAGAGAAAGTATCTAGAGAGAAAAAGCTTTCAGAGAAGAGAGAGAGAAAGTATCTAGAGAGAAAAAACTTTCAGAGAGAGAGAGAAAGTATCTAGAGAGAAAAAGCTTTCAGAGAGAGAGAGAAAGTATCTAGAGAGAAAAAGCTTTCAGAGAGAGAGAGTGTGTCTAGAGAGAAAAAGCTTTCAGAGAGAGAGAGAAAGTATCTAGAGAGAAAAAGCTTTCAGAGAGAGAGAAAGTATCTAGAGAGAAAAAGCTTTCAGAGAGAGAGAGAAAGTATCTAGAGAGAAAAATCTTTCAGAGAGAGAGAGAGAGAAAGTACCTAGAGAGAAAAAGCTTTGAGAGAGAGAGAGAGAGAGAGAAAGTATCTAGAGAGAAAAAGCTTTCAGAGAGAGAGAGAAAGTATCTAGAGAGAAAAAGCTTTCAGAGAGAGAGAAAGTATCTAGAGAGAAAAAGCTTTCAGAGAGAGAGAAAGTATCTAGAGAGAAAAGGCTTTCAGAGAGAGAGTGTGTCTAGAGAGAAAAAGCTTTCAGAGAGAGAGAGAGAGAAAGTATCTAGAGAGAAAAAGCTTTCAGAGAGAGAGAGAAAGTATCTAGAGAGAAAAAGCTTTCAGAGAGAGAGAAAGTATCTAGAGAGAAAAATCTTTCAGAGAGAGAGAGAGAAAGTACCTAGAGAGAAAAAGCTTTCAGAGAGAGAGTTTTCAAAGAGAAAGTATCTAGAGAGAAAAAGCTTTCAGAGAGTGAGAGTTTTCAAAGAGAAAGTAACTAGAGAGAAAAAGCTTTCAGAGAGAGAGTTTTCAAAGAGAACGTATCTAGAGAGAAAAAGCTTTCAGAGAGAGAGTTTTCAAAGAGAAAAAGCTTTCAGAGAGAGAGAAAGTATCTAGAGAGAAAAAAATTTCAGAGAGAGAAAGTATCTAGAGAGAAAAAGCTTTCAGAGAGAGAGAGAAAGTATCTAGAGAGAAAAAGCTTTCAGAGAGAGAGAGTGTGTCTAGAGAGAAAAAGCTTTCAGAGAGAGAGAGAGAGAAAGTATCTAGAGAGAAAAAGCTTTCAGAGAGAGAGAAAGTATCTAGAGAGAAAAAGCTTTCAGAGAGAGAGAGAAAGTATCTAGAGAGAAAAATCTTTCAGAGAGAGAGAGAGAGAAAGTACCTAGAGAGAAAAAGCTTTCAGAGAGAGAGAGAGAGAGAGAGAAAGTATCTAGAGAGAAAAAGCTTTCAGAGAGAGAGAGAAAGTATCTAGAGAGAAAAAGCTTTCAGAGAGAGAGAAAGTATCTAGAGAGAAAAAGCTTTCAGAGAGAGAGAAAGTATCTAGAGAGAAAAGGCTTTCAGAGAGAGTGTGTCTAGAGAGAAAAAGCTTTCAGAGAGAGAGAGAAAGTATCTAGAGAGAAAAAGCTTTCAGAGAGAGAGAGAAAGTATCTAGAGAGAAAAAGCTTTCAGAGAGAGAGAAAGTATCTAGAGAGAAAAATCTTTCAGAGAGAGAGAGAGAAAGTACCTAGAGAGAAAAAGCTTTCAGAGAGAGAGTTTTCAAAGAGAAAGTATCTAGAGAGAAAAAGCTTTCAGAGAGTGAGAGTTTTCAAAGAGAAAGTAACTAGAGAGAAAAAGCTTTCAGAGAGAGAGTTTTCAAAGAGAAAGTATCTAGAGAGAAAAAGCTTTCAGAGAGAGAGTTTTCAAAGAGAAAGTATCTAGAGAGAAAAAGCTTTCAGAGAGAGAGAAAGTATCTAGAGAGAAAAAGCTTTCAGAGAGAGAGAGAAAGTATCTAGAGAGAAAAAGCTTTCAGAGAGAGAGAGAAAGTATCTAGAGAGAAAAAGCTTTCAGAGAGAGAGAGTGTGTCTAGAGAGAAAAAGCTTTCAGAGAGAGAGAGAGAGAGAAAGTATCTAGAGAGAAAAAGCTTTCAGAGAGAGAGAGAGGGAAAGTATCTAGAGAGAAAAAGCTTTCAGAGAGAGAGAAAGTATCTAGAGAGAAAAATCTTTCAGAGAGAGAGAGTATCTAGAGAGAAAAAGCTTTCAGAGAGAGTATCTAGAGAGAAAAAGCTTTCAGAGAGAGAGAGAAAAAAGCTTTCAGAGAGAGAGAGAGAGAGAAAGTATCTAGAGAGAAAATGCTTTCAGAGAGAGAGAGAGTTTTCAAAGAGAAAGTATCTAGAGAGAAAAAGCTTTCAGAGAGAGAGTTTTCAAAGAGAAAGTATCTAGAGAGAAAAAGCTTTCAGAGAGTGAGAGTTTTCAAAGAGAAAGTAACTAGAGAGAAAAAGCTTTCAGAGAGAGAGTTTTCAAAGAGAAAGTATCTAGAGAGAAAAAGCTTTCAGAGAGAGAGTTTTCAAAGAGAAAGTATCTAGAGAGAAAAAGCTTTCAGAGAGAGAAAGTATCTAGAGAGAAAAAGCTTTCAGAGAGAGAGTTTTCAAAGAGAAAGTATCTAGAGAGAAAAAGCTTTCAGAGAGAGAGAGAAAGTATCTAGAGAGAAAAAGCTTTCAGAGAGAGAGAGAAAGTATCTAGAGAGAAAAATCTTTCAGAGAGAGAGAGAAAGTACCTAGAGAGAAAAAGCTTTCAGAGAGAGAGTTTTCAAAGAGAAAGTATCTAGAGAGAAAAAGCTTTCAGAGAGTGAGAGTTTTCAAAGAGAAAGTAACTAGAGAGAAAAAGCTTTCAGAGAGAGAGTTTTCAAAGAGAAAGTATCTAGAGAGAAAAAGCTTTCAGAGAGAGAGTTTTCAAAGAGAAAGTATCTAGAGAGAAAAAGCTTTCAGAGAGAGAAAGTATCTAGAGAGAAAAAGCTTTCAGAGAGAGAGAGAAAGTATCTAGAGAGAAAAAGCTTTCAGAGAGAGAGTGTGTCTAGAGAGAAAAAGCTTTCAGAGAGAGAGAGAGAGAAAGTATCTAGAGAGAAAAAGCTTTCAGAGAGAGAGAGAGGGAAAGTATCTAGAGAGAAAAAGCTTTCAGAGAGAGAGAGAAAGTATCTAGAGAGAAAAATCTTTCAGAGAGAGAGAGAAAGTACCTAGAGAGAAAAAGCTTTCAGAGAGAGAGAAAGTATCTAGAGAGAAAAAGCTTTCAGAGAGAGAGAGAAAGTATCTAGAGAGAAAAAGCTTTCAGAGAGAGAGAGAAAGTATCTAGAGAGAAAAAGCTTTCAAAAAGAGAGAGAAAGTATCTAGAGAGAAAAAGCTTTCAGAGAGAGATAAAGTATCTAGAGAGAAAAATCTTTCAGAGAGAGAGAGAAAGTACCTAGAGAGAAAAAGCTTTCAGAGAGAGAGAGAGAAAGTATCTAGAGAGAAAAAGCTTTCAGAGAGAGAGAGAAAGTATCTAGAGAGAAAAATCTTTCAGAGAGAGAGAAAGTATCTAGAGAGAAAAATCTTTCAGAGAGAGAGTATCTGGAGAGAAAAAGCTTTTAGAGAGAGAGAGAGTATCTAGAGAGAAAAATCTTTCAGAGAGAGAGAGTATCTAGAGAGAAAAAGCTTTCAGAGAGTATCTAGAGAGAAAAAGCTTTCAGAGAGAGTATCTAGAGAAAAAAAGCTTTCAGAGAGAGAGAGAGAGAGAGAAAGTATCTAGAGAGAAAATGCTTTCAGAGAGAGAGAGAGAGTTTTCAAAGAGAAAGTATCTAGAGAGAAAAAGCTTTCAGAGAGAGAGAGAGAAAGTATCTAGAGAGAAAAAGCTTTCAGAGAGTGAGAGTTTTCAAAGAGAAAGTAACTAGAGAGAAAAAGCTTTCAGAGAGAGAGTTTTCAAAGAGAAAGTATCTAGAGAGAAAAAGCTTTCAGAGAGAGAGTTTTCAAAGAGAAAGTATCTAGAGAGAAAAAGCTTTCAGAGAGAGAGAGAAAGTATCTAGAGAGAAAAAGCTTTCAGAGAGAGAGAGTGTGTCTAGAGAGAAAAAGCTTTCAGAGAGAGAGAGAGAGAAAGTATCTAGAGAGAAAAAGCTTTCAGAGAGAGAGAGAAAGTATCTAGAGAGAAAAAGCTTTCAGAGAGAGAGAGAGAAAGTATCTAGAGAGAAAAATCTGTCAGAGAGAGAGAGAGAGAAAGTATCTAGAGAGAAAAAGCTTTCAGAGAGAGAGAGAGAAAGTATCTAGAGAGAAAAAGCTTTCAGAGAGAGAGAGAAAGTATCTAGAGAGAAAAATCTTTCAGAGAGAGAGAGAGAAAGTATCTAGAGAGAAAAAGCTTTCAGAGAGAGAGAGAGAAAGTATCTAGAGAGAAAAAGCTTTCAGAGAGAGAGAGAAAGTATCTAGAGAGAAAAATCTTTCAGAGAGAGAGAGAAAGTATCTAGAGAGAAAAATCTTTCAGAGAGAGAGTATCTGGAGAGAAAAAGCTTTCAGAGAGAGAGAAAGTATCTAGAGAGAAAAATCTTTCAGAGAGAGAGAGTATCTAGAGAGAAAAAGCTTTCAGAGAGAGAGAGAGAAAGTATCTAGAGAGAAAAATCTTTCAGAGAGAGAGAGAGTATCTAGAGAGAAAAAGCTTTCAGAGAGAGTATCTAGAGAGAAAAAGCTTTCAGAGAGAGAGAGAGAAAAAAGCTTTCAGAGAGAGAGAGAGAGAGAGAGAGAGAAAGTATCTAGAGAGAAAATGCTTTCAGAGAGAGAGAGAGAGTTTTCAAAGAGAAAGTATCTAGAGAGAAAAAGCTTTCAGAGAGAGAGTTTTCAAAGAGAAAGTATCTAGAGAGAAAAAGCTTTCAGAGAGTGAGAGTTTTCAAAGAGAAAGTAACTAGAGAGAAAAAGCTTTCAGAGAGAGAGTTTTCAAAGAGAAAGTATCTAGAGAGAAAAAGCTTTCAGAGAGAGAGTTTTCAAAGAGAAAGTATCTAGAGAGAAAAAGCTTTCAGAGAGAGAGAGAAAGTATCTAGAGAGAAAAAGCTTTCAGAGAGAGAGTTTTCAAAGAGAAAGTATCTAGAGAGAAAAAGCTTTCAGAGAGAGAGAGAAAGTATCTAGAGAGAAAAAGCTTTCAGAGAGAGAGTTTTCAAAGAGAAAGTATCTAGAGAAAAAGCTTTCAGAGAGAGAGTTTTCAAAGAGAAAGTATCTAGAGAGAAAAAGCTTTCAGAGAGAGAGAGAAAGTATCTAGAGAGAAAAAGCTTTCAGAGAGAGAGAGAAAGTATCTAGAGAGAAAAAGCTTTCAGAGAGAGAGAGAGTTTTCAAAGAGAAAGTATCTAGAGAGAAAAAGCTTTCAGAGAGAGAGAGAGTTTTCGGAGAGAAATATATATGACTTTTTCAGGGTGAGAGAGATAAAGTTTTCAGAGAGTCTTCGAAGAGAAATACATATGACTTTTTCAGAGTGAGAGAGAAAAAGTTTTCAGAGAGAGAGAGTTTTCGGAGAGAAATATGACTTTTTCAGAGTGAGAGAGAGAAAGTTTTCATAGAATGAGAGAGTTTCCAGAGAGAGATATATATAACGTTTTCAGAGTGAGAGAGAGAGAGAGTTTTTGGAGAGAAATATGACTTTTTCAGAGTGAGAGAGAGAAAGTTTTTAGAGAGAGAATGAGTTTCCAGAGAGAGAGAGATATAACGTTTTCAGAGAGAGATTGAGAGAGATATAACGTTTTCAGAGAGAGAGAAAGTTTTCATAGAGAGAGAGAGAAAGTTTTCAGAGATAGATAAAGTTTCCAGAGATATATATATATAACATTTTCAGAGAGAGAGAGAGAGAGAGAGAGAGAGAGAGAGAGATAACGTTTTCAGAGAGAGAGAAAGTTTTCATAGAGAGAGAGCGAAAGTTTTCAGAGATAGATAAAGTTTCCAGAGAGAGAGATATATATATAACATTTTCAGAGAGAGAGAGAGAGAGAAAGTTTCCACACAGAGAAAGAAAGTTTCCAGAGAGAGATATATATATCCCAGCAAAAACACAAGTGCTGGGAAACTGCTGGCCACCAGCTGGCAGTGATGGGTCACTGCTGGCTGAAATCTGCCGCTCACGGCCTGGTAGTGGTTCGTTGGTGGCAGCACTATCAGTTGGTGAGCCATTGATGGCCCTGCAGCATCGCCGTGAATTGTGGGCCTCCAAGCAAGTGCCACTAGTGGCCCATTGCTGGCAACCAATACAACCCCCAACAGCAGGTGGAAGCATCGGGACTGCGCATGCGCAGAAGCAACACTTGCTGTGTCTCTCATGGTACCAGTTAGTTGAAGACGACGCTATCGCCATCGTGTTATTTTAGTGGATGTTAAGAAAAAAATCCATATGTGGAGAGGCGAATTAATTTCCTAATGAAATTTTACGTCGACGAAGATATCAGATTAAGCCGTGAAATACTAGATTACAGCCATGGAATACACCCACTCTATTCCCATGAATAACAATTCATGGAATAGAGTGGATGAATAACAAGAAAAAATTTGAAAACGCTTGAAACACATATCCTGGAAAACCATTAAAATAGCGTTTGTTGGGGAAAAAAAGAATTCTACGCGTACAAAATTTATTTATTATTTGAAAGAAAAAAAAAACAACGCTATGTCGTGTACTCATCCATGGGTTGAATACACAAGACTGGGAGGAATTCGCTTCTAAAAATAACGAGAAGTAAAATAAAATATCTTTTACTCTTTAAAACAAATGTGGCTTCGGACAACGGAAAGGAAAGACACAACGTTAAAAATGTAACAGAATGTGACATGAACCCAGGTAAATATATATTTATTCAACAATCTCTTTTCAAGACGGCAAGGACAATTCAAAACTTTGGAAAGCGACTCTAAGTATGTTCCCTTAAGGTAAAAAAAAAACTATCGTTACGTTGAAAAAATTAATTTATCAATTGTATGAAACTGACTTTTATGAAAAATACCTCGCAATATTATAAAATGAAAGAGGGAAGCATTCGATTACAAATTGCATGCCAAACAAATAGCTTCCAGCACGTACCCGAGCGTTGTGAATTAGTCCGGTCGGTAGCGAGCGCGGCTTCCACGTAAACGGCCTAGGATCGAATCTAGTCAAATGCAAACGGCGTTTTTCCGGTCTGTCGAGAAAATTTCCCCAGCGCAGTGTGTAAATTCACAAGCTTCGTAAGGGTAGAAAACAAAAATTGTAGCTTTAGGAAACTGCGGTTATCCTTGCTTTTTCTTTTTTATTATTATTGCTACTACTGGGAAATTGGCGGACAAGATTCGGCAAGCCACCAGTTACGTCACGTGGTTGCTGGCTGCCACTAACGGCCCACTAGCGGACCACATTAGGCTAGCCATCATTTCTGGCAAGTACTTGCAGGGCCACTGAAGGGCCACTTGTGGCAGCTACTGCCTGTGATGTACCACTGATGGCCCTGTTGTGGCATATGACAACTGATGGGGTGCCAACTGTTGGCCTGAACTGCTGGCCCTTCTGTTGGCCGCCCGGACATTTTATTGACGGTTCGGCAGCGGCAACATAGTGCTGGGCCATTGCTGGCTGCCAGCAGTGGCCCACTGCTGGCCCAGCAATACTGTTTTTGCTGGGATATAACGTTTTCAGAGAGAAAGATAGAGAAAGATAACGTTTTCAGAGAGAGAAAGTTTCCAGAGACAGAGAGAAAGAAAATTTTCAGAAAGAGAGAAAGAAAGTTTTCAGAGAGAGAGAAAGTTTCCAGAGAGAGAGAGAGAGAAAGTTTTTAGAGAAAAAGTTTTCAGAGAGAGACAGAGAGAGAAACGTTGTAGAGAAAGTTTCCAGACAGAGAAAGAGAGCAAGAGAAGCAGAGAAAGTTTCCAGAGCGAGAGAAGCAGAGAAAGTTTCCAGAGCGAGAGAGACAAAGTTTCCAGAGAGACAAAGACAGAATGTTCCCAGAGAGAGAGGGAGAGAAGAAGGAAATTTCCAGAGAGAAAGACAGAAAGTTCCCAGAGAGTGAGAGAATGATAAAGTTTAAAGAGAGAGACAAAAATTTCCAGAGGGAAGACACCGAAAGTTTCCAGAGAGAGAGAGAGAGAGAAAGTATCTAGAGAGAGAAAGCTTTCAGAGAGAGAGAGAGAGAGAGAAAGCATCTAGAGAGAAAAAGCTTTCAGAGAGAGAGAGAGAGAGAGAGAAAGAGAAAGTATCTAGAGAGAAAAAGCTTTCAGAGAGAGAGAGAGAGAGAGAGAAAGTATCTAGAGAGAAAAAGCTTTCAGAGAGAGAGAGTATCTAGAGAGAAAAAGCTTTCAGAGAGAGAGAGAGAGAGAGAGAGAAAGTATCTAGAGAGAAAAAGCTTTCAGAGAGAGAGAGAGAGAGAGAGAAAGAATCTAGAGAGAAAAAGCTTTCAGAGAGAGAGAGAGAGAGAAAGTATCTAGAGAGAAAAAGCTTTCAGAGAGAGAGAAAGTATCTAGAGAGAAAAAGCTTTCAGAGAGAGTGTCTAGAGAGAAAAAGCTTTCAGAGAGAGAGAGAGAAAGTATCTAGAGAGAAAAAGCTTTCAGAGAGAGAGAAAGTATCTAGAGAGAAAAATCTTTCAGAGAGAGAGAAAGTATCTAGAGAGAAAAAGCTTTCAGAGAGAGAGAGAGAAAGTATGTAGAGAGGAAAAGCTTTCAGAGAGAGAGAGAAAGTATCTAGAGAGAAAAATCTTTCAGAGAGAGAGAGAGAAAGTATCTAGAGAGAAAAAGCTTTCAGAGAGAGAGAGAAAGTATCTAGAGAGAAAAATCTTTCAGAGAGAGAGAAAGTATCTAGAGAGAAAAAGCTTTTAGAGAGAGAAAGTATCTAGAGAAAAAGCTTTCAGAGAGAGAGAGAAAGTATCTAGAGAGAAAAATCTTTCAAAGAGAGAGAGAGAAAGTATCTAGAGAGAAAAATCTTTCAGAGAGAGTATCTGGAGAGAAAAAGCTTTCAGAGAGAGAGAGAGAAAGTATCTAGAGAGAAAAATCTTTCAGAGAGAGAGAGTATCTAGAGAGAAAAAGCTTTCAGAGAGAGTATTCTAGAGAGAAAAAGCTTTCAGAGAGAGTATCTAGAGAAAAAAGCTTTCAGAGAGAGAGAGAAAGTATCTAGAGAGAAAATGCTTTCAGAGAGAGAGAGAGTTTTCAAAGAGAAAGTATCTAGAGAGAAAAAGCTTTCAGAGAGAGAGTTTTCAAAGAGAAAGTATCTAGAGAGAAAAAGCTTTCAGAGAGAGAGTTTTCAAAGAGAAAGTATCTAGAGAGAAAAAGCTTTCAGAGAGTGAGAGTTTTCAAAGAGAAAGTAACTAGAGAGAAAAAGCTTTCAGAGAGAGAGTTTTCAAAGAGAAAGTATCTAGAGAGAAAAAGCTTTCAGAGAGAGAGTTTTCAAAGAGAAAGTATCTAGAGAGAAAAAGCTTTCAGAGAGAGAGAGAAAGTATCTAGAGAGAAAAAGCTTTCAGAGAGAGAGAAAGTATCTAGAGAGAAAAAGCTTTCAGAGAGAGAGAGAAAGTATCTAGAGAGAAAAAGCTTTCAGAGAGAGAGAGAAAGTATCTAGAGAGAAAAAGCTTTCAGAGAGAGAGAGTGTGTCTAGAGAGAAAAAGCTTTCAGAGAGAGAGAGAGAAAGTATCTAGAGAGAAAAAGCTTTCAGAGAGAGAGAGAGGGAAAGTATCTAGAGAGAAAAATCTTTCAGAGAGAGAGAAAGTATCTAGAGAGAAAAATCTTTCAGAGAGAGAGTATCTAGAGAGAAAAAGCTTTCAGAGAGAGTATCTAGAGAGAAAAAGCTTTCAGAGAGAGAGAGAAAAAAGCTTTCAGAGAGAGAGAGAGAGAGAGAGAAAGTATCTAGAGAGAAAATGCTTTCAGAGAGAGAGAGAGAGTTTTCAAAGAGAAAGTATCTAGAGAGAAAAAGCTTTCAGAGAGAGTTTTCAAAGAGAAAGTATCTAGAGAGAAAAAGCTTTCAGAGAGTGAGAGTTTTCAAAGAGAAAGTAACTAGAGAGAAAAAGCTTTCAGAGAGAGAGTTTTCAAAGAGAAAGTATCTAGAGAGAAAAAGCTTTCAGAGAGAGAGTTTTCAAAGAGAAAGTATCTAGAGAGAAAAAGCTTTCAGAGAGAGAAAGTATCTAGAGAGAAAAAGCTTTCAGAGAGAGAGTTTTCAAAGAGAAAGTATCTAGAGAGAAAAAGCTTTCAGAGAGAGAGAAAGTATCTAGAGAGAAAAAGCTTTCAGAGAGAGAGAGAAAGTATCTAGAGAGAAAAATCTTTCAGAGAGAGAGAGAGAAAGTACCTAGAAAGAAAAAGCTTTCAGAGAGAGAGTTTTCAAAGAGAAAGTATCTAGAGAGAAAAAGCTTTCAGAGAGTGAGAGTTTTCAAAGAGAAAGTAACTAGAGAGAAAAAGCTTTCAGAGAGAGAGTTTTCAAAGAGAAAGTATCTAGAGAGAAAAAGCTTTCAGAGAGAGAGTTTTCAAAGAGAAAGTACCTAGAGAGAAAAAGCTTTCAGAGAGAGAGAGAAAGTATCTAGAGAGAAAAAGCTTTCAGAGAGAGAGAGTATCTAGAGAGAAAAAGCTTTCAGAGAGAGAGAGAGAAAGTATCTAGAGAGAAAAAGCTTTCAGAGAGAGAGTGTGTCTAGAGAGAAAAAGCTTTCAGAGAGAGAGAGAGAGAAAGTATCTAGAGAGAAAAAGCTTTCAGAGAGAGAGAGAGGGAAAGTATCTAGAGAGAAAAAGCTTTCAGAGAGAGAGAAAGTATCTAGAGAGAAAAATCTTTCAGAGAGAGAGAGAAAGTACCTAGAGAGAAAAAGCTTTCAGAGAGAGAGAGAGAGAAAGTATCTAGAGAGAAAAAGCTTTCAGAGAGAGAGAGAAAGTATCTAGAGAGAAAAAGCTTTCAGAGAGAGAGAGAAAGTATCTAGAGAGAAAAAGCTTTCAGAGAGAGAGAAAGTATCTAGAGAGAAAAAGCTTTCAGAGAGAGAGAGAGTGTGTCTAGAGAGAAAAAGCTTTCAGAGAGAGAGAGAGAAAGTATCTAGAGAGAAAAAGCTTTCAGAGAGAGAGAGAGAGAAAGTATCTAGAGAGAAAAAGCTTTCAGAGAGAGAGATAAAGTATCTAGAGAGAAAAATCTTTCAGAGAGAGAGAGAGAAAGTACCTAGAGAGAAAAAGCTTTCAGAGAGAGAGAGAAAGTATCTAGAGAGAAAAAGCTTTCAGAGAGAGAGAGAAAGTATCTAGAGAGAAAAATCTTTCAGAGAGAGAGAAAGTATCTAGAGAGAAAAATCTTTCAGAGAGAGAGTATCTGGAGAGAAAAAGCTTTCAGAGAGAGAGTATCTAGAGAGAAAAATCTTTCAGAGAGAGAGAGTATCTAGAGAGAAAAAGCTTTCAGAGAGTATCTAGAGAGAAAAAGCTTTCAGAGAGAGTATCTAGAGAAAAAAGCTTTCAGAAAGAGAGAGAGAGAGAAAGTATCTAGAGAGAAAATGCTTTCAGAGAGAGAGAGAGAGAGTTTTCAAAGAGAAAGTATCTAGAGAGAAAAAGCTTTCAGAGAGAGAGTTTTCAAAGAGAAAGTATCTAGAGAGAAAAAGCTTTCAGAGAGTGAGAGTTTTCAAAGAGAAAGTAACTAGAGAGAAAAAGCTTTCAGAGAGAGAGTTTTCAAAGAGAAAGTATCTAGAGAGAAAAAGCTTTCAGAGAGAGAGTTTTCAAAGAGAAAGTATCTAGAGAGAAAAAGCTTTCAGAGAGAGAGAGAAAGTATCTAGAGAGAAAAAGCTTTCAGAGAGAGAGAGAGGTGTCTAGAGAGAAAAAGCTTTCAGAGAGAGAGAGAAAGTATCTAGAGAGAAAAAGCTTTCAGAGAGAGAGAGAAAGTATCTAGAGAGAAAAAGCTTTCAGAGAGAGAGAGAGAAAGTATCTAGAGAGAAAAATCTTTCAGAGAGAGAGAGAGAAAGTATCTAGAGAGAAAAAGCTTTCAGAGAGAGAGAGAGAAAGTATCTAGAGAGAAAAAGCTTTCAGAGAGAGAGAGAAAGTATCTAGAGAGAAAAATCTTTCAGAGAGAGAGAGAGAAAGTATCTAGAGAGAAAAATCTTTCAGAGAGAGAGTATCTGGAGAGAAAAAGCTTTCAGAGAGAGAGAGAGAAAGTATCTAGAGAGAAAAATCTTTCAGAGAGAGAGAGAGTATCTAGAGAGAAAAAGCTTTCAGAGAGAGTATCTAGAGAGAAAAAGCTTTCAGAGAGAGAGAGAAAAAAGCTTTCAGAGAGAGAGAGAGAGAGAGAGAAAGTATCTAGAGAGAAAATGCTTTCAGAGAGAGAGAGAGAGTTTTCAAAGAGAAAGTATCTAGAGAGAAAAAGCTTTCAGAGAGAGAGTTTTCAAAGAGAAAGTATCTAGAGAGAAAAGGCTTTCAGAGAGTGAGAGTTTTCAAAGAGAAAGTAACTAGAGAGAAAAAGCTTTCAGAGAGAGAGTTTTCAAAGAGAAAGTATCTAGAGAGAAAAAGCTTTCAGAGAGAGAGTTTTCAAAGAGAAAGTATCTAGAGAGAAAAAGCTTTCAGAGAGAGAGAGAAAGTATCTAGAGAGAAAAAGCTTTCAGAGAGAGAGTTTTCAAAGAGAAAGTATCTAGAGAGAAAAAGCTTTCAGAGAGAGAGTTTTCAAAGAGAAAGTATCTAGAGAGAAAAAGCTTTCAGAGAGAGAGAGAAAGTATCTAGAGAGAAAAAGCTTTCAGAGAGAGAGAGAAAGTATCTAGAGAGAAAAAGCTTTCAGAGAGAGAGAGAGTTTTCAAAGAGAAAGTATCTAGAGAGAAAAAGCTTTCAGAGAGAGAGAGAGAGTTTTCGGAGAGAAATATATATGACTTTTTCAGGGTGAGAGAGATAAAGTTTTCAGAGAGTCTTCGGAGAGAAATACATATGACTTTTTCAGAGTGAGAGAGAAAAAGTTTTCAGAGAGAGAGAGAGTTTTCGGAGAGAAATATGACTTTTTCAGAGTGAGAGAGATAAAGTTTTCAGAGTGAGAGAGATAAAAGTTTTCAGAGAGAGAGAGTTTTCGGAGAGAAATATGACTTTTTCAGAGTGAGAGAGAAAGTTTTCAGAGAATGAGAGAGTTTCCAGAGAGAGATATATATAACGTTTTCAGAGTGAGAGAGAGAGAGAGTTTTTGGAGAGAAATATGACTTTTTCAGAGTGAGAGAGAGAAAGTTTTTAGAGAGAGAATGAGTTTCCAGAGAGAGAGAGATATAACGTTTTCAGAGAGAGATTGAGAGAGATATAACGTTTTCAGAGAGAGAGAAAGTTTTCATAGAGAGAGAGAGAAAGTTTTCAGAGATAGATAAAGTTTCCAGAGATATATATATATAACATTTTCAGAGAGAGAGAGAGAGAGAGAGAGAGAGAGAGAGAGAGAGATAACGTTTTCAGAGAGAGAGAAAGTTTTCATAGAGAGAGAGCGAAAGTTTTCAGAGATAGATAAAGTTTCCAGAGAGAGAGATATATATATAACATTTTCAGAGAGAGAGAGAGAGAGAGAAAGTTTCCACACAGAGAAAGAAAGTTTCCAGAGAGAGATATATATATCCCAGCAAAAACACAAGTGCTGGGAAACTGCTGGCCACCAGCTGGCAGTGATGGGTCACTGCTGGCTGAAATCTGCCGCTCACGGCCTGGTAGTGGTTCGTTGGTGGCAGCGCTATCAGTTGGTGAGCCATTGATGGCCCTGCAGCATCGCCGTGAATTGTGGGCCTCCAAGCAAGTGCCACTAGTGGCCCATTGCTGGCAACCAATACAACCCCCAACAGCAGGTGGAAGCATCGGGACTGCGCATGCGCAGAAGCAACACTTGCTGTGTCTCTCATGGTACCAGTTAGTTGAAGACGACGCTATCGCCATCGTGTTATTTTAGTGGATGTTAAGAAAAAAATCCATATGTGGAGAGGCGAATTAATTTCCTAATGAAATTTTACGTCGACGAAGATATCAGATTAAGCCGTGAAATACTAGATTACAGCCATGGAATACACCCACTCTATTCCCATGAATAACAATTCATGGAATAGAGTGGATGAATAACAAGAAAAAATTTGAAAACGCTTGAAACACATATCCTGGAAAACCATTAAAATAGCGTTTGTTGGGGAAAAAAGAATTCTACGCGTACAAAATTTATTTATTATTTGAAAGAAAAAAAAAACAACGCTATGTCGTGTACTCATCCATGGGTTGAATACACAAGACTGGGAGGAATTCGCTTCTAAAAATAACGAGAAGTAAAATAAAATATCTTTTACTCTTTAAAACAAATGTGGCTTCGGACAACGGAAAGGAAAGACACAACGTTAAAAATGTAACAGAATGTGACATGAACCCAGGTAAATATATATTTATTCAACAATCTCTTTTCAAGACGGCAAGGACAATTCAAAACTTTGGAAAGCGACTCTAAGTATGTTCCCTTAAGGTAAAAAAAAAAAAAACTATCGTTACGTTGAAAAAATTAATTTATCAATTGTATGAAACTGACTTTTATGAAAAATACCTCGCAATATTATAAAATGAAAGAGGGAAGCATTCGATTACAAATTGCATGCCAAACAAATAGCTTCCAGCACGTACCCGAGCGTTGTGAATTAGTCCGGTCGGTAGCGAGCGCGGCTTCCACGTAAACGGCCTAGGATCGAATCTAGTCAAATGCAAACGGCGTTTTTCCGGTCTGTCGAGAAAATTTCCCCAGCGCAGTGTGTAAATTCACAAGCTTCGTAAGGGTAGAAAACAAAAATTGTAGCTTTAGGAAACTGCGGTTATCCTTGCTTTTTCTTTTTTATTATTATTGCTACTACTGGGAAATTGGCGGACAAGATTCGGCAAGCCACCAGTTACGTCACGTGGTTGCTGGCTGCCACTAACGGCCCACTAGCGGACCACATTAGGCTAGCCATCATTTCTGGCAAGTACTTGCAGGGCCACTGAAGGGCCACTTGTGGCAGCTACTGCCTGTGATGTACCACTGATGGCCCTGTTGTGGCATATGACAACTGATGGGGTGCCAACTGTTGGCCTGAACTGCTGGCCCTTCTGTTGGCCGCCCGGACATTTTATTGACGGTTTGGCAGCGGCAACATAGTGCTGGGCCATTGCTGGCAGTGCTGGCTGCCAGCAGTGGCCCACTGCTGGCCCAGCAATACTGTTTTTGCTGGGATATAACGTTTTCAGAGAGAAAGATAGAGAAAGATAACGTTTTCAGAGAGAGAGAGAGAGAAAGTTTCCAGAGACAGAGAGAAAGAAAATTTTCAGAAAGAGAGAAAGAAAGTTTTCAGAGAGAGAGAAAGTTTCCAGAGAGAGAGAGAGAAAGTTTTTAGAGAAAAAGTTTTCAGAGAGAGACAGAGAGAGAAACGTTGTAGAGAAAGTTTCCAGAGAGAGAAAGTTTTTAGAGAAAAAGTTTCCAGAGAGAGAGAGAAAGTTTTCAGAGAGAGATATAATGTTTTCAGAGAGAGAAAGTTTTCAGAGAGAAAGTTTACAGAGAGAAAGTTTACAGAGAGAGAAAGTTTTCAGAGAAAGTTTACACAGAGAGAAAGTTTTCAGAGAGAAAGTTTACAGAGAGAAAGTTTACAGAGAGAGAGAAAGTTTTCAGAGAGAAAGTTTACAGAGAGAAAGATTTCAGAAAGAAAGTTTTCAGAGGGAGAGAAAGTTTCCAGAGAGAGAAAGAAAGTCATCAGAGAAAGAAAAATTTTCCAGAGATAGTTTTCAGAGAGAGAGAGAAAGTTTACAGAGTGAGAAAAAGAGAAAGTTTTCAGAGATAGAGAGAGAAGTTTTCAGAGGGAGAGAGACAGTTTGCAGAGAAAGAGAATGTTTCCAGAAGGAGAGACAGTTTTCAGAGGGAGAGAAAGTTTCCAGAGAGAGAAAGAAAGTTTTCAGAGAGAGAAAGAAAGTTTTCAGAGAAAGAAAATTTTTCCAGAGATAGTTTTCAGAGAGAGAGAAAGTTTACAGAGTGAGAAAAAGAGAAAGTTTTCAGAGAGAGAGAGAGAAGTTTTCAGAGGGAGAGAAACAGTTTGCAGAGAAAGAGAATGTTTCCAAAAGGAGAGACAGTTTTCAGAGAGAGAGTTTCCAGAGAAAGCTTTTAGAGGGAGAGAGACAGTTTGCAGAGAAAGAGAATGTTTCCAAAGGGAGAGAGACAGTTTTCAGAGAAAGAGAAAGTTTTCAGAGAAAGAGAAAGTTTCCAGAGGGAGAGAGAAAGTTTCCAGAGAGAGAGAGAGAAAGTTTCCAGAGAGAGAGAAAGTTTCCAGAGGGAGAGAGACAGTTTTCAGAGAAAGAGAAAGTTTCCAGAGAGAGAGAGAAAGTTTCCAGAGAGAGAGAGAGAGAAAGTTTCCAGAGAGAGAGAAAGTTTCCAGAGAGAGAGAAAGTTTCCAGAGGGAGAGAGACAGTTTTCAGAGAAAGAGAAAGTTTCCAGAGAGAGAGAGAGAAAGTTTCCAGGGAGAAAGTTTTCAGAGAGAGAGAAAGTTTCCAGAGGGAGAGAGACAGTTTTCAGAGAAAGAGAAAGTTTCCAGAGAGAGAGAGAAAGTTTCCAGAGAGAGAGAGAGAGAAAGTTTCAGAGAGAGAGAAAGTTTCCAGAGGGAGAGAGACAGTTTTCAGAGAAAGAGAAAGTTTCCAGAGAGAGAGAGAGTTTCCAGGGAGAAAGTTTTCAGAGAGAGAGAGAGAGAGTTTCCAGAGGGAGAGAGACAGTTTTCAGAGAAAGAGAGTTTCCAGAGAGAAAGAAAGTTTCCAGGGAGAAAGTTTTCAGGGAGAGATAGAAAGTTTCCAGAGGGAGAGAGACAGTTTTCAGAGAAAGAGAGTTTCCAGAGAGAGACAGGACGTTTCCAGAGAGAGAGAGAAAGTTTCCAGAGAGAGAGAGAAAAAGTTTATAGGGAGAAAGTTTTCAGAGAGAGAATAAGTTTCCAGTGGGAGAGAGACAGTTTTCAGAGAAAGAGAAAGTTTCCAGAGAGAGAGAGAGAAAAAGTTTCCAGGAGAAAGTTTTCAGAGAGAGAATAAGTTTCCAGTGGGAGAGAGACAGTTTTCAGAGAAAGAGAAAGTTTCCAGAGAGAGAGAGAGTTTCCAGAGAGAGAGAGAGAGAAAGTTTCCAGAGAGGGAGGGAAAGTTTCCAAAGAGAGAAAGAGAAAGTTTCCAGAGAGAGAGAGACAGAGAGTTTCCAGAGAGAGAGAGAGAGAGAGAAAGTTTCCAGAGAGGGAGGGAAAGTTTCCAAAGAGAGAAAGAGAAATCTTCCAGAAAGGGAGAAACATTCCAGAGACAAACTGCTTGTGTCAAGAGTGGGAGAAACATTTCAGAGACAAACAGCCCAGCAAAAACACAAGTGCTGGGAAACTGCTGGCCACCAGCTGGCAGTGATGGGTCACTGCTGGCTGAAATCTGCCGCTCACGGCCTGGTAGTGGTCCGTTGGTGGCAGCGCTATCAGTTGGTGAGCCATTGATGGCCCTGCAGCATCGCCGTGAATTGTGGGCCTCCAAGCAAGTGCCACTAGTGGCCCGTTGCTGGCAACCAATGCAACCCCCAACAGCAGGTGGAAGCATCAGGACTGCGCATGCGCAGAAGCAACACTTGCTGTGTCTCTCATGGTACTAGTTAGTTGAAGACGACGCTATCGCCATCATGTTATTTTAGTGGATGTTAAGAAAAAATCCATATGTGGAGAGGCGAATTAATTTCCTAATGAAATTTTACGTCGACGAAGATATCAGATTAAGCCGTGAAATACTAGATTACAGCCATGAATTACACCCACTCCATTCCCATGAATAACAATTCATGGAATGGAGTGGATGAATAACAAGAAAAAATTTGAAAACGCTTGAAACACATATCCTGGAAAACCATTAAAATAGCGTTTGTTGGGGGAAAAAAAGATTATACGCGTACAAAATTTATTAATTATTTGAAAGAAAAAAAAAAGCAACGCTATGTGGTGTACTCATCCATGGGTTGAATACACAAGACTGGGAGGAATTTGCTTCTAAAAATAACGAGAAGTAAAATAAAATATCTTTTACTCTTTAAAACAAATGTAGCTTCGGACAACGGAAAGGAAAGGAACAACGTTAAAAATGTAACAGAACCCGGGTAAATATATATTTTTTCAACAATCTCTTTTCAAGACGACAAGGACAGTACAAAACTTTGGAAAGCGACTCTTAAGTATGTACACGCCTTGAAAATGAGCGAAGTTCCCTTAAGGTAAAAAAAAAAACTATCGTTACGTTGAAAAAAATTAATTTATCAATTATATGAAACTGACTTTTATGAAAAATACCTCGCAATATTATAAAATGAAAGAGGGAAGCATTCGATTACAAATTGCATACCAAACAGACAGCTTCCAGCACGTACTCGAGCGTTGTGAATTAGTCCGGTCGGTAGCGAGCACGGCTTCCACGTCAACGGCCCAGGATCGAATCTAGTCAGATGCAAACGGCGTTTTTCCGGTCTGTCGAGAAAATTTCCCCAGCAAAGTGCGTTAATTCACAAGCTTCGTAAGGGTAGAAAAAAAAATTGGAGCTTTAGGAAACTGTGGTTATTCTTGTTTTTTTTTTTTTTTTTTTTTTATTGCTACTACTGGGAAATTGGCGGACAAGATTCGGGAAGCCACCAGTTGCATCACGTGGTTGCTGGCTGCCACTAACGGCCCACTAGCGGACCACATTAGGCTAGCCATCATTTCTGGCAAGTACTTGCAGGGCCACTGAAGGGCCACTTGTGGCAGTTACTGCCTGTGATGGACCACTGATGGCCCTGTTGTGGCATATGACAACTGATGGGGTGCCAACTGTTGGCCAGCTGTTGGCCTGAACTGCTAGCCCTTCTGTTGGCCGCCCGGACATTTTATTGACGGTTCGGCAGCGGCAACATAGTGCTGGGCCAGCAATACTGTTTTTGCTGGGAGATTGTGTCTAGAGAGACGGAGAAACATTCCAGAGACAAACTGGTGTCTAAAGAGAGAGGGAGAAACATTCCAGAGACAAACTGGTGTCTAGAGAGAGAGGGAGAAACATTCCAGAGACAAACTGCTTGTGTCTAGAGAGAGGGAGAAACATTCCAGAGACAAACAGATTGTGTCTAGAGAGATAGAGAAAGAAATCTTCCAGAGAGAGAGAAGCATTCCAGAGACTGTGTCTAGAGAGAGGGAGATAAATTTCCAGAGAGAGATGAAATTTCCTGATAGAATAACAGAGAGAGAGAAATCTTGCAGAGAGGGAGAAACATTCCAGAGACAAAGATATTATGTTTCTAAAGAGAGGGAGAAAATTTCCAGAGAGACATGAAATTTTCTGAGAGAATAACAGAGAGAGAGAGAGAGAGAGAGAGAGAGAGAGAGAGAGAGAGAGAGAGAGAGAGAGAGAGAGGGAGGAACATTCCAGAGACAAAGAAATTATGTTTCTAGAGAGAGGGAAAACATTTCCAGAGAGACATGAAATTTTCTGAGATAATAACAGAGAGAGAGAGAGAGAGAGAGAGAGAGAGAGAGAGAGAGAGTAATATTCCTGAGACAAAGAGATTATGTGTCTAGAGAGAGAGGGAGATAATTTCCTGAGAGACATGATATTTCCTGAGAGAAAGAGAGAGAGAGAGTGTGTGTCTACTGAGAGGGAGAACAATTCCAGAAGAAGGAAATCTTCCAGAAAGGGAGAAAGGCTCCTGAGACAAAGAGATTATGTGCCTAGAGAGGAGAAAATTTCATGAGAGGATTAAATCTACTGAGCGATGAGAAACGATTCCAGAAAAAAAAATCAGTTTCTGGAGAGAGCTAGATGGATTTCAGAGAGATTGTGTGTTCAGAGAGAAGGAAGTTTCCAGTGAGTAATTAAGGGTCTACAGAGAGGGAGAAAGATTCTCCAGAAGAGTTAAGTGTCTAAAGAGAGGAAGCAAAGGGTGAATTTCCATGCGGACAAAGAAAGCTTCTGAAAAAAAAAGTGGAAAGATTCCAGAGTGTGTGAGAGGAAAAGAAAGATTCCAAAGAGAGAATGAGTTCCCAGATGGGAATATTAATCAGCAGCAATATCAGAGATAAATTAATAACACCATAACTTAAATATGATACCCAGTGTTAATGGATATTTAATTAAATTTAGAAATTTGTTTCCAGTATATTTATACTATATTTATTTATATATAAAATAAATATACTAGATACTATTCGTTTCTAGTATATTTATACTATTTTATTTGTATATTTATTTTTTAATTTAGGAATTCGTTTTTAGTTCTTGGAAAATAACTGTTTGATTATTTTGGCTCATGAGCAATACAAAGTATCATGAAGGAGTCAGTGAAAGCAGTACTATACATTTCAACTGTCACAAGCCAAGATATACTACAACTCCAAAAATATTAAGTAGGAGACTAGAAAATCCCATCTGAAAATGAACAGAAAGCCATAATAAGTCCTTTCTTGCCTAAAGGCCATATTAGAAATAAAGCCATGCTCAGTTCTACAGAAATATTAATTTCACATGCATTTGTTAACAGATGCTATACCAATGACACTGTGGACAGAAAACCTTTGTCCTGTTTTGAGCTAGCTACACATAATGTTGGGCCTCCATTCCCCTGCAAAACACACACCAGCATCACGTGGGTACCATGGTAATGTGGAACATGTCAGGCTGATGATGTGCATTTGGTACAGAGCCACATTGCATTATCAGGCGAGCACAGGATGGAGCTTGATAAACATGCTGTTTGGGTGCTCATACATCATAGTTGGGGAAATGGGTAAGCACAGTAGTAGCAGCAAGAAGAATTTATTGAAGGCCAGGAAACAGTGGGCAACAATACTGCAAAAAAATGATTCTGGAGTTTAATGCTGGGGACATGAATCTAAAAGACAAGCTGAGGTCAGGACATACAATGATCACCATCATCGACACCCTGGTCAAAGGTGTCACAGTGTATCTCCATACCAGTAAACAATTAGCAGCTGAAGTTAGGCCTTCCCAATCCACCATTATTCATCATATGCACCAAGTTGGTTTCTCCTCCAGGCAACATCTAAAGAAAAATGTGTTGCTGTCACAGATTGCTATCAAATCCATAGGACGACAGATTTTGGTTTTGTATCATCACAGGTCATGAAAAGTGAATATTCCTACATTATCCTACCACTGGGAATCAGTGGCCGAGGCCACGTCAAGAAGCACAACCAGTAGTGCAAAGAGGACGGTTCAAGATGAAAGTCATAATAAAATAATAGCTATACACTATACTCACTACTGTTTCACACGTTATATACGTTCTATGCGTTGTGTGCATATTTGCAGCAAAATCATCTTGGCATTTATATATCATATGACTAGGAATATTATTATAAGTTTCAATTATTATATCATCAAGGACTCACCTTGTATCGGTATTCCAAATTAGTAAGCTTCATCTTGTATCTTGAAATAAAATATGTATCTAGTATGTCATTAGCCACGTAGAAACATCGTATTGCAAATAGGCCCAATTGAAATTTGCGACCAGGGTTTAAATTCAAATAAAACACGACTATGGATATCATACAAAGAGAGTGTGAAAGAATTATATACAATGCAATTAAAAAACCTTTACCATCAACAGGTATCGTCAATCTTTAAACGAAGGAATGGATATAATCAATGACATTACAAACAGACCTCAAATAAAATTTTCGTCAATTATTGAACAATGCCAGACAATCTCTGCAACATGCACACGACTCCACATAAACCACCGGACATGTTTCGGCACGACTAACTTTCGGCCATTATCAACGGTATGCATCCTGGATCAATGTTCAAAGTTGTTATATATCTAGGTCACCTCGGCATCACCTCCGCTATAGTTGTTCCACGTCGACGTCTTCCGTCATCATTACATGTACGTGTATTCACGTGTGAGTCACATCCACGCCATCTATTGGGTTAATTCCGGAATTGCTGTCGCTGTTTTTATTTCATAAGTATATGTTATTTTTTTTATTTTCCTTTTTGTTGTTATATTTTGTATTATTTTCTTGTTGTATTAGATATTTCCACGGATACGGGATATCTTTTGGAGTAGACGTATTGCAATTGGATCTTTGGGTTTTCTCAATTGTTATAGCTTCAGACCACAAGATTTGATTATGTTTATTGTGGGAAGTTAAGATTTTACTATTTTCCCAATCGGGTATTAATTCATTTATCATACAATGTTGTATAAGTGATGTTTTTTCTTCCTTTTTAATCCAATTATTATAGTGCTCATTCAACCTCGTTTTAAACCTTCTTTTAGTACTACCGATGTAATATTTGTCCTGCTTATTTTCCTTACGGTCTATTGTAGGAATCATGTATACACCTGCCTTATTTAGTGGATTTTTATTGTAACCCCTATTTGTCAGTAATTTAGAATTAATCAGTAACTATTTCAGCAATTTCAATATTGTAATTCTGGCATTCTTTTCTTATAATATTGCTTAGTGGAGGTAAATATGGTATACTTCCGTAAAATAATGTATTTCGTTTTGTTAATCCATTGTTGTGCCTCTGTATACCAGCTCTTCTTATTTTGCAATATAATGAATCAAACAAACCAACAGGATATCCAAAACATTTAGCAGTGTCTTTAATCCATTTTATTTCCTCAATAAGTGCAATTTTCGTTGATGAATGTGTTATAGCTCTATTTATGAATGATCTGAACGCTGAAATTTTATATCTCCATGGGTGACAGGATTCTTTGGGAATTATAGCAGGAATGTAAGTAGGTTTTCGATATACACTAAATTCAATTTTATTTTGATGCCTAAATAAAGAAATGTCAAGAAAGTTAAGTTTGTTGTCAATTTCTTTTTCATACGTTACTTGAATAGTAGTGTACATACTATTGAAGTTGTTTATGAAGATCTCCATATTTTCCGAGTGTGGCCAGAAGATCAATACATCATCAACATATCGTAAATACAGTATAGGTAAGTTACTAATAGATCTGTTATTGAATATTTTCTTTTCTATGTCTTGCATAATAACCTCCGCAAGCAAACCAGATATTGGTGATCCCATTGGTGCGCCATATATTTGTCTATAAATTGTATCATTTTAAGTGAAGTAATTATTTTCTGTTATAAACTTGAGTGCACATACAATGCTTTCAATTTTCGAAAATTCGATATTTTCTTCTTCTAATCTTTTTTCAATTAGGTTAATAGCTCCATTGTGGGAGTGTTTGGGTACAATGAGATGACATCCATACTGTACATCAAATATTCGGCACCGTCAATAGCTTTAATCTTGTCGATTACTTCGGTTGAATTATTCACTGTATATTTATGATTACAATAATATACTTTCAAGTGGTTATAAAGACTTTTTCTAATCTGATTGTTGGGGCTTTATTTTTGTTAACAATGGGTCTAATTGGCCTATCACATTTGTGGGTTTTTAGCTTGCCAAACATGTGAGGCACAGATGCAGCAACGGGAGGGCACACATTCTTTTTAACATCATCTGGAAGTGACATATGGTTCTTTATATGTGCCATTCTACGCAAAATATTATCCGTAGGATCATTATTTACAGGTGTGGCCTTTAAATAATCAATAGCATCTTTCATTTTTTGATTATAATCAGCTTGGTCCAGAATTATGAGCTGTTTAGATTTATCGGCTAACATACATTTAACGCCAGGGTTATTTCGTAGTTCCATCAAGGCTTGTCTTTCGTATTTAAGTCGAGCACCAGGTAAATTCTTTTTCATATGATTAATACATCTTACCATTTTAAAACAAGTAACATCTTGTTTCTTTTTAGGAATTCTGCATATAATGTCTTCATTCAGTCATGCCATGCATTTGGTGAAACTGTGAGGGTCCTGTTCACTGGGAACGCATGCCAGATGATAAGGTTGTGGATAGGAAACCTCTATGCCAAACAATTGCAGTGGGTCAATGATGCTTTGTGACAATGCTACACCCAGTGCTCAACAATAGGAACCAAGCATTACTACAAGTGGATAATGCCCCAAGTCACACCTCCAGAGTGGTCAGCTAGAAACTACAGGAATTCAAAGATCTTGAGATTTTACCTTATCCTTCACACAGTCTGGGCCTTGGCACGTCTGACTACCACCTATTTCGCTGTATGTCAGGCCCATTTCCTACACGAATGGCACTTCGCTTCAGTGGTAGATGTGGAATTGGCATCAGAGAGTTTCTGTCCTTGAAACCTGCCAAGTAGTACCACTGTGAAATCATGACTCAGGTGGAATGTCAGCAAAGGACTATAGAAAACAAAGGTCTATATTTTGAGAATGAGGTGATCATGTAAGCTTCCTTGCATCATTAAAGATTTTAGCTGCAAATCGGATGAACTTTTGACTCATGCTGTTTTGTTTTTTCACAAAGCACATTAGCATGAAGCTCTAGTTAATAAAGAAAGTACAAACCACCTAGCTGAAAGTAGAATATTACCCAAAAAAATTGTGCAGGTCAATATTTTCACAAACCTCTTCTGACAGTACATTTTAAAATTTGTTTAAAATGCAGTGAAATTACCATACCACAAGGTAGATTCTTAAAAAGAGGGTGCATGAAATAATGAAAGTAATTACAGAGAAAGAGTCACACATGCCCAGGGCGAACAGGGGATCTAGAAGCTGGCACCTTTGTTTGGATGTCCCCATGTGCTGCTTAGCTTAGTGTCTGGCCAGAGATGCTGCTCTTCTCTTTGTCTTATACGCTTTGCCCTCCTTCACCAGGGCTCATATCACCACCAGCAAACTGTGCATGTGTGTGTGTGTGTGTGTGTGCCTTGTGATATGTACATAGAAAAACTGTGCATGTATATACATTCCAAGTTTAAAAATGTGCCATGCATAGATCTACATGTGATATGCATCCATCATAAAAACTATACCACAAGATTTTATAATAATTCTTACATTAATTTAGTTCTTAAACACAACTTAAGGCTTCCAGTTTTCATTTAGAGTTTTTCTTTGAACATCAACAATCAATCAACAAATTGGAAAACTTTTTCCGAACTAAATTAAAGCTCAAGTTTTTTCCCCCTGCAGATTTCTAACAAGCTCCTGAAGAGTGACAGAGGGGAAGGATTCCACACAAAGGGTGACCATTTTCAGATAGACCAGACATGCACAACCCTCAGCCTGATTGCATGTGACCCACATGCACAAAATCCCATGGGGGCACAAAGTGGAAATTAGTCAAATGTTTATAGAAAAACTGAAAAATTATAAGTACATGAAAATTTTATGGGGGACTGGTAGTACACACAAATATATGCAAACATATGAAACTTTTATGGGTGTACACACAAATATATATAAAGAGATTCACTAAATTGTCAAAGACATTCAAACAGTTCTTTATAACAGGAAATCCTGTTGTTAAAAACAATAAAGATTTTTTTTCAGTATTCTTTTTTTTTTCATTTGGTTCAAAACTTTTTCAATTATTTGAGCAAAGTAGTTGGTTTTAGCCTGTAATACAGCTTTTAACTCTTCCTTTAGATACTGTTGTGTGAAGTTGAGTTCGTGAGTTGAGCTATTGTGTGGAGTTGAGTTCATGATTAGATAAGCACATTGAAAATACAGTGAAAATTCCAGGTGGGGTGGGAGATTGACAAGAGGAAAGGTACAACAGTTAAAGACAAGGGAAGAACATTATGACTTGAGAGGCATCAGCTACTTTGCCGACATAGTCCAGACAATGAACTAGGGTACAGCTCAAAAATCTGACCAGTTCAATGAGTGAGTAACCTCAAAAACTGTTTATCTTTTAATGACTTGTTTTATAAATTTTTACATTGCTAAAAATGTCACTACATACGTCTTCAGTAAAAGCATCACTCTCACTCACTCACACACACACACACTACAGTGAAACCTGTCTACGATAGAATCCAACAGACAAACTATTTCCCGTTTTAGCCAGGGTTCAATTTCATACAGGTGCATCCAGGAAAGTCATTGAAAAGTAAATATTTGAATTTTGAATTTTTGTTATGCTAATATAACAGATTCCACATAACTTTAACAGAATGTATTATTGTAAATCAACTAAAAATCACAAATTTCTATTTTTATAAATAATACAACATGGATTTCTGTACAGTAACACTTACAATATGATTACAGTAACATTCAGAATATAATGCTTTGTGGGAGCACATGAGGTGTTCCTGAACTGCAATAATTCAGAATGACCTCTGAGAAGTGAAAAATAACAAATATCCTGAATATTTTGCAATGCTTCATGATGTGTTTTTATCCTAGATGTGGTTTCTATATTCACCTCTTATATTTTATCATTCTCACTGCTATTATTTTTTGGTTGTTGTTTTTTTCTTCAATTTGATGACACCCACTAATTTCTTCAATATCTTCATTACAAGGCTTGGTTGCACGTTGCTCTCACTGTTTACATAATCCTCTCCACTGATGGTTACAAAACTGGCTCTGTTTAGTGCTGCCTGAAGATCTTCTGTGCTTTCACCACACATGTCTGGTAAGTCTTCCAAAGGAAATTTTGCTTTCTTGAGACACGACTAAATCATTTCAAGAGACACCTTGTGTGGTGCTTTTTCAAGCAATGGATTTTGTTAGTTCACTAGAAGAGGATAAGTGTACCATATTCATACCACTCCCAGACAATTTTATTTAACTCTTCATTTCTCTTTTTTCACATTTTTCTCTTCATTCAGCTGTTACCATTATGCAATTGCTCTGTTATCTTGTGTTTTCACCTTAAATACCATATTTTTTTTTTTTCTGGCATTGAACTTCTTTGCTAAATGCTTGAAACCAACCATTTTTCTGTGCATTTCAGTAACTTCAACTTTTATATCCAAATCAAGAACATTCTTCTTTAGTGCTAGGACAAGATGCAAATGAATGAATGCAATTCACAAAAAGCAAAGGCTGTGAATATCATTTAAATAAGCAAATGTTAGAGAATAAAATCGAAGTTTCTCACTGAAATCTGCATGAAGCAGTCAGCTGAGACTTCAGATTTTGCATCCAGCAAAGAGAGCAAAGCTGGTCACATGACATAAACCTAAGTTGCACTATGTGCTTTGGAAGAAGCCAAACAGTGGATGTGTCACAGTGTGTGTTTGTGTAAACAACCTAAAAGCAATCTCTCTCTCTCTCTCTCTCTCTCTCTCTCTCTCTCTCTCTCTCTGCTTAATTATGTTATTGTCAACTGCAACCAAGTTTGTTCCATATGAATCCAACATTACATTTTATTGTATAATATTTTGTATATTCAATTAAAATACTTTCTGACATGGGAATACCTGGGAATGTTTCATTGTCATAAGGTTAATTTGCTCTCATACCATTTCCATTTTCACGTTAGGTGGGTTCTGTTTTAGACAGGTGAAACAGTATGCAATTTTGTATCTTACATTTCAGGACTGAAAAAAAGAAAAGTTCATTTTGGGGCATGTTTCTGTTTTATGCAGTTTCATCTCAAACAGGTTTTACCAATTTTTTTAAGAGCAAATGCAAACATTTTCTCTCAAAAAATTTGATTTAGAAAACAATTTAAATTATATTCTAGGTGAAATTGTCATTACAGTTTCAATATGTTATACATAATCACAATGTTAACTTGATTTCTGATATTCCATGACATGAAATGTTTAATTACTAATTGCACATGTAGAATCACACTATCTACCCCATCTACTCCTTTAAATTTAGTGCAGCTATGATGCATTTGACTCTGAACCAAAACCTATTTTTATCCATTTGTACAACAGTATTACTTTCCTGGTTTAAAGTGGTAAAATGCTTTATATAAAATTAAATACTTAAAAATTTGTCTGTATAATAACTAGGATTGATTTACACTTCATAATAAAATTTTGGAACAAATCTCATCCTTCATTATTCAGCTTCAGCACAACGGTAATATAATGGCAAAAGCTTATGAAATTCTAATTTAATGAATCTTTAAAAAATATTAATTCATCATGACTACAAATACACAGATGTGTAAAAAAGAAATCAATGCATGCTTTTGTTTTCCCGTGAGCTTCATGGTGTTCTCACAGGTCACTAAATAAAACTCAGTTTCGTGGAGGTGACATGACATCGGGAAGAAAATTATATCTCTCTATCGAACAAATGCTGCCATGAATCTCTGTTGTCAGTCTAAATATATGTTCACAAATTTTTATTTCATGTCGACACATGCTTTAAAGGTATATTTTTTTACTTTTTGAAAAGTGTTTTACAATCTACAGCAAGAAGCATTCAGGAGAAAACGCATGCAGTATATAGGAAGTAAAAGTTACCTTTGACGATGGCTCACACAATCATAGAAGGCACATACATGCTAGACGAAAAATGCAAAAAAACACAGGGATATTGAATGAATGGCCCGTTCTGCCAAGTATTTAAACTTCAAATAGTGATATTAAAATTCAATAATTATGAACAGGAGAAACTGTAGGTTGTATACTAAACTCCTCTTAGTTTAAAAAGAACATAAAATACCTGCATGTAGTAAAACTTCAGGAGTCTTTCAAAACTAAATATATGTAGGTAATTCCTATGGTGTTTCTTCCCTTAATTCATGAAACAAAAAATCTTTTTTTAGTACTTACTTTTTAATAAAAAACTGAAGAATTGATTTAATACCAAGACTGTGGTATTTTTTAAAATAAATTTTCCTATTCAAAAATATTTGAATAGGAATTTTGTTATTTAAATCTACATAAGAAAAAAAGAATTATAATTCCACATGTACCTACTCCTCTAATCAGCTCATATACACAATATTGACAAAAGTCACCGGACACCCCTTCAAAAGCAAATGAACGGATCTCGCCTTACTGAAGCAATTAATGAATATAAAGGGCTTTACAAATTATTTTTACACAAAAGCATACAGATTAAAGATTATGATGAAAAATAAAAGCAAACATGAATATACTTAAAATGATACTAAACCTACATAAGAAAAAAAAATTATAATTGAAATTGTAGCACCTATAAGTAGCTGTTATTTGAATGATGCTGATGATGTTTGTGGGATATGTACCATCTAAATTTGAACATATGAATTTGCTAATATGACTGTCTTAAAGCAAAATATTTGAATAGGAATTCTTTTTTCAATTTACTTCCGATATTGGAGGTTATATTTTTTAACGTGCATTAATGCATTTGCATTTTTGAACTTCACTTTTAGTTGGTAAAGTTTGATGAACACTTACCGCATGTGGGGCTTGGCTTTCAATTCATATTTCCGTTATGTGGATGCGGCACGGGGTTTTTCATTTGGCCACGGGTCCACTTCTTTTTTTTTTCCATTGGAATTTATTTTGCCTCATCACCAAATGAGTTTTTTTCCTTTGCTGCATCCTCATTTACTTCAATACTTATTCATAACCCTAGTACTTTCGGTAATACTCCCTTACCGTCTTCGAGGGGACGTTTTGCTCTGTATAGTAACTGTATAGTAATAAGTTACTATACAGAGTTTATCGAAAAAGTTCATTTGTTTCGGTCCTAATCCCGTACAATTCAGCACATCCTTATCCTCAAAAATGCAATAGTATAAAAACCTTAATTAAAAGAGCATATACGCATTCTGAAAATAGTCAGTTCATCAATGAAGAAATCAAATTCATAAAAAAAATTGCAGGCAGCTTTGGTTATCCTAACCATTTAATAAAAAAATGGGACACATAAGTAATAAAGAAAATAAAAAATAATGCTGTAGTAAATAAAAAAGAAGTCAAATATTTAAATGGTTTTCCTTGCATTAAAGGTACTACCAATGAAATTAATAATATTTGTAAAAAGCATAACATTCAAATTGGAGGAAAAGTAAATACCATAAAAAATATAGTAATAAAAAATAATGAAAAAATAAAAATATTAGAAAAAGCAGGTATTTACTCAATTCCTATTACTGAAAATCCTCCAATGGCTTATATAGGAAGTACCAAAAATAAGCTTAAACACAGATTAAAACAACACGTAAAAAACAGGCAGAAAAAAGAAGAAAAAACAGCACTTATTCAATACTGTCTGGATAACCAAAAATATCCTAAATTCGAAAATATAAAAATCATTAAAAGCTGTAAATCCAAAAAACACCTCAGAATAGCAGTCGGTAATGACTGAAAAATATAGGACAAAAGTTTGCAACCATAATGACCCTAATATTTTGAGAAACAGCTGGAGAAATTTAATTAAAATTGAGCAAAAAAATGAAAAAGTTCGAAAAATGAGATCACTGACCAACAAGAGATGGCGCCACAACGCCCAAGAAGAAGCGATAGCCGATGACAGAAGCAGCCCGTGAGAACCACCGAAATGCCCAGCTGACACGGTCCGCCGTCCCTCGAAGACGGTAATGGAGTATTACCTAAAGTACTAGGGTTATGAATAAGTATTGAAGTAAATGAGGATGCAGCAAAGGAAAAAAAACTCATTTGGTGATGAGGCAAAATAAATTCCAACGGAAAAAAAAAAAAGAAGTGGACCCGTGGCCAAATGAAAAACCCCCGTGCCGCATCCACATAACGGAAATATGAATTGAAAGCCAAGCCCCACGTGCGGTAAGTGTTCATCGAACTTTACCAACTAAAAGTGAAGTTCAAAAATGCAAAAGGAATTCTTTTATTTAAATTAACTATGTGATTAAGACTCTAAAGGAAATCCAATGAAATTATAATTTTTTAAATGAATTCAGAACTACAATTTAGGTCTTAGTCAGGAATGGCCAATTTTCTATGGCCTCAAAGACCAAGACTGGAAAATCTGATGTCCTGAGGGACATACATAATTTATGGCTAATAAAAATTAGGGGAACTTAATATGCATATATTTACATATTTGTTACTGAGTATATAACAACACATGTGCATTGAGTGGTCTGAACACAAGTGCATGTATTATCAACATGAGTGAAAATTGTTAATAATTAGAAAGCAAATGTCAAAGTGTGTAAGAAATGTTAAAGATAAATTAAATTTAAAAATCAATCTCTTATTGATGCAGGGTATGAAGACAGATAATGTGAACATTGTTGGCATTCATATAAATTCACAAGTCCTTCAAATTCAACTTTTTTTAATGAAGCTGAAGATATTTGCAGTAAGTGTTATCATGAGTCAGTCAATTGATTTGTGGCAAGGATTTCAACACCTTTGTTTGCACATGTAAATGCTTCTAAACTTTTAAATAATTCTTGTAGGAAAGTCACTTAATCCTGGAAATTTATCACTTCTAGAGTTCTTCCGACAATGTTAACAATGAAGACAACTAAAGTTCAGCGACTTTATTTAATGCTGTTGAATTAATTTCCCACCTTAAGATACCTTATGAGTACCTGCACAAACTGACATTTGGAGCTGCATGCAGCCTGATGGCCACCACTGATCTTTATAAGATATCTTAGTTGCTGCAGGTATGGCAAAAATAAATCTTAGAATGCACACTTAAATGAAAATGAAAAGAAAGAAAAAAGTAAGAAAACTAAAACCACATTAACACATATTATTTAGAAAACAAAAATAAGACTTGCTGGGAAGCAATGAAGTAATTATTACAACTCAAAAGCTACACAAATTGCATACTGCCAAATTAATATCAAACAAGAAACCATAGATGACCCTATAAGCCACTGCACTAGTGATTTATCATATGTTAGTTAAATTTACTTGAAAAGCAAAAGCTACCCATAAAGGTAAAATCGTCATAAAACAGGATTAGTCATTACGAAAAATATGACGCAGGATGGTATCCAACAGGTCATCTGCATACATCCTCTATAAAGGTAAAGATATGATGAAAATGCATTAAGTGAATTGGATTTTGTTGCATCACTACAACGATGTTGTACAAGCAATAAAATGTATAATATATAGAGGAATACACAAAAGGACTTAATTAACTTTAGATAGGAATCAGCCATAAGATTATTACTGAGGACTTACTAAAATATAGTGTTAATCACAGAACTGGAGAGCTTAACTCCCACAGCAAAACAATGAAAACCAAAATGCCTGAGATTTCCCTAAAAATTCAAGTTCTATATCATACCTGAAGCAGACAGCAGATAAAAGAAATATGAAAAACAATGAAAGAAATACAGCCAATCTGTTGCATTGTTTTGGAAATAAAAAATTGCATATCTTTTATTGCATTAATTAAAAACAAGTTAGTAAAATCATGCAATGCATTGGTTATGATACACTTTCCAACATACTAGAAATCATTACTCAAGTTATGAGGAAAATGGCTGTGAATAAATCTCACTCCTGTGCCCTGACCTTTGATCACATTTCGATGATATTCAACAGAACTGGTTCAGTATACCTCCGAAATAACATGATACAGTTTTGTCGCAATCGAAGCAATTTTACGTAAGTTATGATGCATAAGGGCTATGGAATAGATCCTGCTTCTGTGTCTGAACCTTTGATCCCATTTCGCCCATTTTCAATAGGATTCGTCCCCAAGAAGGTCCCTACAACATACTAACATTTCAAATCGAAACATTTTTACGTAAGTTATGACGCATAATGGCGATGGAAGTGATTCTGCTTCTATGTCCTGACCTTTGACCCCCATTTCGCCAATTTTCAATAGGGTTTGTCCCCAAGTTGTCTCCTACCACATACTAAAATTTAATCGAAATCGAACCTTTTTTACGTCAGTTATGACGCATAAGAGCAGTGGAATGGATCCCGCTCCTATTTCATGACCTTTGACCCCATTTCGTTCACTTTCAATAGGGTTTCGTCCCAGGTGTTCCCCTACCACATACTAAACTTTCATCGAAATCGAACGATTTTTACGCGAGTTATCGTGCGGATGAACATGCGCACACAACGAGTGACGTAATGAGGCAGATGGGAATCGCAACCATCTGCTCGCAAGAGTGTGATGTCATAGAACTTTAATAGGATCCACACACAACGCGTGACGTAATGAGACAGATGGTGTGACCACGCGCCAACATCTAATGGAACGAGCCATGACACTACACTAAAAACGTAATTCGGGGTGGTTATTTAACCCACTAAAGAAATTTTCCTAAAGTCGAGATCAAGCTAAATCAATTTCTAGTACCAGAAAACGGTAGGTTAACGACTTTCATCAAAATCCTTAGAGTCGTTTTCAAAATAAAATTTACATACATACAAGAATTGCTCCTTTAAGGTGAACGTCAAGTAATTTTGCTTCCTGTACTTTGAATGGAAAAAATTCTGTACACATTTTCTTCCCAATTAATGCATTCCCAAGGTTGAAAATTTGAACATCGATTAAAATAGCTTCATTTTATAACTTGGAATACCTAATATTTTCTAAAACATAACCATAATTTTACAATCCAACATTTGTTTGTCTACTGACGTCATCAAAGTACAATTCGTGCCATCCTTTTTCTGGCTTCAACACCACCAAAGGAAAAGTTATTGATTTTTAATATAATTATGGTTATGTTTTAGAAAATATTAAGTATTCCAAGTTATAATATGAAGTTATTTTAATCGATGTTCAAATTTTCATCCTTGGGAACACATTAATTGTGAAGGAAATGTGTACAAAAGTTTTTCCATTGGAAGTATAGGAAGCAAAATTACTTGATGTCCACCTTAATAATATGGGATAAGGGTGATGGAATGGGTCGCAATCCTATGTCCTGACCTTTGACCCCATTTCGTCCATTTTCAATAGGGTTCGTCCCCAGGCGGTCCTTTACCACATAGTAAAATTTCATTGAAATTGAACCATATTTACACAAGTTATGACGCATAAGTGCAATGGAATGAATCCTGCTCCTACGTCGTGACCTTTGACTTCATTTGTCCCATTTTCAATAGGGTTCGTCCCCAGGTGGTCCCCTACCACATACTAAAATTTCATCGAAATCGAACCATTTTTACGCCAGTTATCATGCGGACAGACGGACGGACAAAGCTGGAGCACATACACTTCTTCAACCTACGGCTGGAAAGCGTAAACAAAGTTACACATTTTCATGAAAAGCACTAACTTTCCCTCCAGAGTACACAGGATACTTTTAAAATTTGGTGGTTTTATGACTTTCAATGAAACGATCAAACAACTCATAAGAAAATTCAAATTCCACATGTACCTACTCCTCTAATCAGATCATATACACTATATTGACATAAGTTACCGGACACCCCTCCAAAAGCAAATGAACGGATACGATGCGTTGTTAAGATGTGCGGTACATCTGCAAACGGTATAAAAACAAGCCTGCAGCTGACCGCGATCATATCGCACTGTTAGGTTGAGTGAAAATATTGTGGCGGGAGAGAACTGACTTTGAGAAAGGAAAGATTGTTGGGTGTTACATTAGTGGGTTGTCCATAAGAGATACATAAACATTTAAACATGCCCAAGTCAACTGTTTTGGATGTACTGAATAAGTGGAAGACACATGGCGTGCCTGATGCAGCAAAACGTACTGGCAGACTAAAGAAAATCAGTGATAGAGGATGTCGAAGCCACAGGAGAATTGTTACAGTTAATTGACGGAGTACTGCACATGACCTCAGTTTACAAGTGAGTAAAAATGCTAGAGCCTCGGTATGTACATGTGCCATTCGCAGAGAACTTCATTCCATGGGTTACCGTGGTCGTGCGGCTGCTCATAAGCCTTTCATCTCCACTCGGAATGCTACTCGTCGTTTAGCATGGTATAAAGAACATTTATCGTGGACCGCAGATCAATGGAAATGGGTCCTATGGACTGATGAATCCAGATACACAATCCGTCAGTCTGATGGCCATGTGTGGGTATGGCGGCAGCTGGGGAATGCTATTTGCCACAATGTACTGTTCCTACAGTCAAGTTTGGAACTGGCAGTGTACTCGTGTGGGGATGTTTTTCGTGGTATGATCCCGGCCCATTGGTTATCATGGACAAACCTGTTAATCAGCATGTCTACCTCAATATTCTGGACAATTATGCCCTACCAGTTATGTAGCAATACTATGGAACGGAGCCTTGCTAATACCAGCAGGATAATGCCCCGAGCCATAAAGCAAAGACTGTTACGGCGTGGTTCGACGATAATTCTGTATCGTGTGTGGACTGGCCAGAACAGAGCCCTGATCTTAATCCCATACAGCATCGATGGGATGAATTAGAGCGCCACATAAGAAGTTTGAAACCAAGGCCTACTACTAAGCAACAGTTAGCGGCAGCATTATGTACTGAATGGAAGTGCATGCCTCTAGCTGTGTTCCAAAACCTTGTCGAAAGCATGTCTTGAAGGGCCAGTGCATGCATTAAGGCCAAAGGTGGTTTCCGAATCACCTTAATGTAACTAAATAGAGGAGACGAGCAACATGGAATCCTCTCAAATAAAAAAAAAAAAAAGAACAGGATTGATACAAACTGATAAAAGCGATGATATATACAATGAATGAGGAATGACAAATTTACAACGTGATGCAAACAGAGCAATGCTTGAGGAAGAACAAAATGATCACAGGGGGAGCACTGCAGTGCGAAAGAACATCAAAAAGTTAATGCTCACCGTGCGATGTAACGGACTTGGTGTAACAGCGATCCACAGGTTCAGTGGTGACCACGTAGCATAGAAGGAGCTTTCACAGCATGCGGAGATAGCAGACTGATACTCCAGCTACAAGGGGAAGAGGAGGCGATTGTGGAAATGTCCGAGTAGGGCAGCACTGGATGCAATGGAAGACACAGGAGGAGGTAGACTGCGGAGTTGCTGATAATACACGTAGATGACGTGTTTCACCCACATAAACCCGTAAGAACACACTGGTGGAAGGAACACAGGTGGGTGAGCACAGAGGAGAAGATGCTCGTATGCTGCAAAACTGAGGTCAACGGTGTAGGAGCGACGAGCGATAGAGAACGCCAGTTGTAGGAGAGGTAGTACCACAGGGCAGTAAAGGTAGACGTGCGGGACGTCCGACTCTTGCGTGCAGAAGGAGCAAAGAGGGGAAGCGAGAAGTGTCATGCGGTGGAGAAGGGATGGAATGGGGAGCCGGTTATAAAGGAAGAGCCAGTGGGTAATGAGTTCAAGCGGGGACGAAAGAGGGGAGCAGGCAGCAGCCCAGACAGTAAAAGCAGTAGCAGGAGGGACACCGTGGATAGGGAGAGGTGAAGGGGAAGCAGAGAAGGAGATAAACCAATAGAGGGATTTGATACAGAACGAGAACAGAGGAAGAGACAGGTCAGAGACATACAGAAAGAAGGGGAGTGGTAGCAGAGCAGGAAGTACAGAGACAAGGCCAAGAGGAGTTGCGAGATCAGGAAACTGAGAAACGATAGCAGAGCAGAGAGAGTCGTAGACGTAGCGAGCTGAAGGAGAGGAGAGAATAGCAGGCAGAAGGCCAGAAAAGGAGCACCAGGAGAGGTTAGGGTTAGTAAGGTCGCGGACCGTTACTATCCCAGCACGAAGAATGTGAAGCAGGGAAGATGAGGGGGATGAAGTAGCGAAGAGAAGAGAGGTTCAGAGAGAAGGGCAAGTGTAGAAGAAAGAGGGGAGTGAATAAGAGGGAGAGAACGCAGGAAAGTGAGGGCCTCAGAATAGGCAGGAGGTAGTTTGGAGAAAAGAGAAGGAAAGCAATCCATTACTATGAGAGAAGAGAAAGCAAAATGAGGGTTGCACAGGGAGGTGAGGACATCGCGCACAACGACGGCCGGCAGAACAGGAGCAGTAAAAACACGGAGGAACACGACGATGCAACAGGCTCAACAGTAGAGCGGAACATCAATGAGCCCAATTCCACCACGAGCAGGAGGAAGACAGAGCTTGGTGACGGCGACCCAGTGATGACTGGATCACACAACACATGTGAGGCAACTGGTGATTTCTCGGAGGCAGTAAAGTGGAGGAGATGAGGCAATCCAGCAGAACTGACACAGAGAAATAAGAATGATACATGCAAGGTTGGCTCATTGATAAAACGACATGCAGAATTGAGCACGGTCACCAAAAGGCAGCTGCTCGAATGAGACATGGACGAAGCGCACTACGGGTGGCTGTTAAAGAAGCATGAGGCGAGCCAAGAAACACCCCGAGGAAGCACTGAGCCAACGAGGACCAGGTGGCTGCCCACGGGGAGTGTGTACAACCAGACCACGCACCGCACCACAGTCCAGTGCATTTGGCGGCATTGAGTTCTGCAGCAGAGCAGGAGGCATAGGTATCAAAAAGATGACGGAGCTGAGAACTGAAAATCAGCACGGGTGCACACAGTGATATCATTAGCGATGCCGAGCGCTTGCAACTGGTGGTGTTAAAAATGCCTGAAGAGAGTGCTCCACGGAGCGCAGAAACGGCTCCACTGCGATGGCAAAGAGTTGCCCTGATAACCAGCAGCCTTGTCGTACACCATGGCAAAAGGGGATGGACACATTGGGAATGGAGGCCATCTTAATATTAAAAATGGCGTCTTGGTAGAGAGAGAAAGAAGGAGAGAAACAAAGGAGAGAGGAAAACCAAAGCTGAGAAGAGTGTTAGAAAGATAAGTATGGGAAATATTATCAAAAGCGGAGCGAAGATCAAGAGAGAAAAGGGCAAGAGGCTCAGAACGTGCATTAGCAAGTTGAAAAAGGTCGTAGAGAAGCAGAACATTATGAGAGATAGAACGGCCGGGAACGATGTAAGTCTGATTAGGAGAAAGAATGTACAAGAGAATAGAGTTAAGCCGGTGGGAGAGAAGTTTAGTATAGAGTTTGTAGTCTAGGTTAAGGAGGGAGATAGAATGCCAATTCCCCAAGTCAAGAGAGTCTCCTTTCTTGGGAAAAAGAACAATATGTAAATCTGTGAAACTCCTCGGGAGAATAGAACAGTGAAAAACAGCAGTTAAAGCACAGAGGAGAAAAGGCAAGAGCGTGGAGAAGAAAGTATGTTAGAAGAGCAAAGGGAGGCCATCCGGACCCGGAGCAGCGTGAGGGTTAAGAGAAGAAAAAGAATCTGAGAGCTCACAAGAAGTAGGAGGGAGAAGAAGAGAGGCAGAAAGAAGAGGGGGGGACCTGAGGGAAATTGGAGAGAAGATGAGCAGAAGCAGAGGAGGAAGAAAGAGGAGGAGTTTCACATAATTTATCGGCAAAAGACCGGCATACCTCAGAGCAAATAACATCTGGATCAAAGGCGACGGAGAGAAGTAGAAGCATGGCGATCTGACTCCATAGATGTGAGGAAGTCATATGAGCAATCCGCTGGGTTGAGATGTTGTAAATGAAGGTGCATGAGGGCTTGCTGTGCGAGGGGTTCCAGTAGCGCCTTGAGCTCAGCTAAACTGATGAGTATGAACGAGTTGCATCAGTCGAAGGGTCTTTGCTGTAAAAGAGAGCTGGCGGATGTGGAGAATGAGCTGTTGTTTGGTCTCCAACCAATACAAAAGAGCACAGGGAGCAGACTGCAGTCCCTCACAACGGGCATCGAGGAAGGCATGGATGGAAGAACAGAACTCGGAATCACCAAGCAGGGTAGTATCAAAGTTCCATGGGCAGACTGTTCGAGTAGGCAGCGACGCGGTGGTCAGAGGATGCTGTGGGGTGATGGAGAGAATCTGTCATTGCCAGAAGGAGTGATGATGAAGCATAATAGCGATCCAAGCAAGCAGTCAGGGCACCTCGCGTCCCAAACAAATGGCAGGTGTGGGAGGTGTCCGCAGGATGAAGATGCCGGTAGATGTCAGCTAGAGAAAAATCCGAAACGAGGTCTTGGAGGAGGGCAACTAGGTCCATGCGGTGCTCACGAGACACTGGCAGACGGTCAAGAGACAGGTTGAGAGTGCAGTTGAAATCGCCCCTGAGAAGCACTCAATCAGAGGAAAGAACCTGAGAGAGGACTCCCCGGAGGCTCGTGAACAGCAGGGATAGGTGCGTAGAGGAACATGATATGTAGATGTTGCAGTCATGAAAACGAATTCCAGCTAGAGTGAAGGAGATTTGCTGTAGAACATCTCAGCAGAGATTGCGGACTGAGAGTGAAGACAGGGTGGTTCGAAACTGATGACGAACACCAATAGCGAGACCACCGTGAACAGAGTACCTAATAGAAAGCATGGTGAAAGGTGAGGTCCCAAGTGCGCCATCTATGAAAAAGTGTCGAGGAGTGGCAGTTCGTCTCTTGCAAAAGGAGTAAGTCGGCCCCAAGAGGCAAGAGATCTTCTAGAACGAGAGCGTTTGTGAGGGGTTAGAAAACCCCCTACAATTCAGAGTGGTGACCTTGAATTGGTAAGTCCGACATCGGATGAAGGGCGGCTATGGCAGCTTTCTGGAATGTGTTGAGGCGATTGACGATACCACGACATCACAAGACGTAGTCAGGTTGCTTGGCATGATGCCGGAGGAATTTGATGATGGATGTTGCTTGGTTGAAGACCTCGGGGAGAACTGCTTCAAACTGCTGGAAAAGGATGAGAGAAGCCTCCCAATTTGTTTTATGAGTGAGAAACTTACAAAGATCTTCAAAGGAGACAGGTTCTGAAGGAAGAGAGGCAGAGTCGAGAAATCTTTAAATGTTGGCAGAGGACCCTTGGACTTTGAAGAGGAAGAACTAGAACGTGACAGGGAGACTTGGAGCCTGCTAGATGGGTGGAATGATGTGGGCGGCCAGTCGGAGAAGGTGACTTCTTCTTTTTCCTCCGGGCCTCGGTACAGGTAGCAGAGCGACGTTTGCTGTGGATCGATAATGCAAGAGATGTGGAATCAGAGGAAAGGTCCACCTCATCACCAGGAGCAAAAGTGCTAATGGTGAATGAAGCTTGAAGATCAGCCGTGATGGAGAGAGAACACGGGAAGGCAAGGAGGAGTCAAGCGGAGGAAAATCTGACAGAGTGGAGAAAGCAACGTTGGAACAAGCGCGTTGATCAAAGGCTTTCATCATATTTTCGGCAGAACTGGGCCCAGGAGGTGCATATGCAGGAGGAGGCATGGCAGCAGAAATGGAGGAAGAGGTAGGATACTGCCTTGGAGCTGCAGATCAGTGACTCTGCATGGGGGTAATGAGCCTGCTGATGGCCTAAGCCTTGCAGCATGAGCAATGAGCAGAGGTGAGGAGCTAAATCCGGTGGCACTCGTTACCACAACAAACATCGAGGAACCATGGAAACTTTATGAGATGCTCTTCCGACAGGAAGACGATGCAAGCAGTTCTATGGAAGCCACAGATATGTTTATTATCGGGGTCAGAGGGGGAAGAGGAGAGAGTCTTCACTGGGCCGACTACTCTGTCGCATCGACTAAGTGCAGCACACAGCATATCATCGGAGATCTCTGGGGGTACCGGATGTAGAGAGACTAGAACAGGACACTGGGTGAAGGATTCAGCTAAGAGGCGACAATCGTCAGTTGATAGGCTCCGAGACAAGACAAGCTCGGCATATTTTTCTCAAAAGATAAACAATCACAGTTCGTGGCTTACGGGTGAGGTGTGCAATGGCACCTGAAGGAAACATCATCTTGAGAGCAGAGCTGTACTGCTTCAAAGGAGTGTTGGGCAGTGCATCAAAACAAACCCCCAACTCGAGGGTCGAATGAAGACGTTGACCAGCAGGAAAGTTCTCAGGAATGTCTAATAAGATGGTGTTACCGTTGAGAGTAACGTAAGAATTCATAGGGGGCAGGCGGGATGAGGAGGAAGCCAGTGGAACACCAGAGGCAGTCGCAGAAGCGCCCCCACTGGAAGGCATTGACATAGCATGAGGCAATGTACTGGAAGCAGAGGCAGTAGAAACTGTTGAGGGCAGAGAAGTGACGCCATCAGAGACGTCCATGAACTCATCATCATCAGCAGAGCCCAGTGACATCACATCCGCATTCTCAAGAGCACAGTCAGAGACCCGAGCAGGAGAAGAAGACGTGCAAATGACAGGAGGAAGATGAAGAGGCTCTCCACTAGCAAGCGAAAATGATTGGTCGACTGCGTCTGACGTTGAGGAGGCGACGCAAGGAGCTGCAGCGATGAGGGTGGGAACAGTGCCTTCATCGGCAGATACCATAATCAATGGCAAGGGTTAACCAAGGAAACGACCAGCTCGGTCTGGAAATTAAAACACTGATAATAAAAAAAAAATAAGCACTCACCAACTCGTGAGGGATCTTAAACGAAAGCACAGACCTTTAACTTTGGCACTCACACAGAAGAACAACAATGGGACACACAAAACATGTATGTGAAGCACTCAAACACTGAGCTCGTGAAGACACGTGTAGGCCAAAGGTGGACCGACACTGTACTAATGTATGTCCATAAATGCTATGTTGTGTTTCTCTTTCAGGTGTCTGATGACGTTTGTCAATATAGTGTATATCCTTCTAAACTGAGATCTGATCATGAAATTTAGATTGATATGAAAAATCAAATCTAAGCTTATTTCAAGCAGATTTTGAAATGGAAATAATGTTGCAATGTCACACGCAAACAGCAAAATTCTTACTAATACTCAGCACAAAACTTCTTGTTAATAGGCCACTAGATATGATTGTGAGAAAAATTTTGAATGCCTTTTTTTGCTTATACCATAGGGAACTGGAATTTTCTAAACATTGCATCAGGATCAGAGTTTAAATAGGAAAGGAAAAAATATTTGCATCTTAATACCCATGAATGTGGTAAAATCAAACCAAAAACAGAAGGCTCTTAAATTCTGTGAAATTACAAATGAATCTTTTATTGGTTAAAAAAATAACATTTGAAGGTATCTATTAATTAGATGACACAGACATACCTAGACAGGATGAAAAAGAGTATGACTACATGTTTAATCAAATTTTTAGTGGCAGATACTTCAGCTACTCATGCATAAAATTTAAAAATCTTACTGCTGCATCTTGCTTCTCTGCCTGGAATGAAGTCCCATTTTTACCATGGGAAAATTAAGAAAAGGACTTCCTTTATTTTTATGCTCTTTATATCTGAAAGTTCCTTTGTCAATTTATAAAACACAATGCATTCCATGCAAGATACTTCACTCATGAGACAATTTTGTCTCATTACTAATTTTGACCATTTTGCTACTAAAACTTTTAGATCTCTCTTGGACTCAGCAAAACATCTGCAATCTATTCAGGACATGTACAAAAAATAAAATAATTTTAACACAAAGATTCAAATATAATCTATATTTATAAATTTTAGGTTATAGTATAGCAACACATACAGGTATCCATCAAATATCTATGTTTCATTGAAAGATTCATTCTTTGGGACAAAAATGTGGAGTCCTTTTTATTCTCAACGTAAGACTACCTAAACTAAACAAAAAAATAGTCCACTGAAATTATACATACAGCCTGCTACATAAAGTGCTAAAAAAAAGACAAAAACACATTATACTTTAATCTTTCTGAAAGATTCCTCCAAACACACTTCTTGTAATATATTTCACATGGAAACAAACAACTGCTATTATAGAAAATGACAAAATGCATGCTGTACTTTGAAGCAAAACTTATGCTTTTAATAAAATTCAGTGAATGCATTCCTTTGCAGATTTTTGCAGCAATTGAATATCTGCATGATCAAAACAGTTCACTAACATGACTTCTGAGGAAAAGGAAAGGCAGAAATCTATGTAGCAAAGTGACAGTTAAGGGATTCATAGAGAAGTACAGTTTCCTGCACTATCTGAAAGTAGTGTTCCAATGGAACCTTTCGTAAGCCAAAACATTGTAAAGCAAGGAAGCAATTACCATTAATTTATATAAGAAATTATTTTGAGCATTTTCAAACCCAAGCCTGGTATTCTGTTAAGTATACACCTTTAACTTTACGGAAACACCACGCTTGTACACCTATCAATCCACTCAAGCAAAATACTTCTGTTTTGTACACCTATAACTTTATGGAACACCACACTTTGTACACCTATCAATTCACTCAAGCAATAGACTTTCCATTTTATCCATTACAGGATGCTGACTAAAAGAGATGACTTTGCTACTAGCAGAAACAAAAGTAACTTTGGCAGCTTTCAATATTCTTTCTCTCTCCTTGTAAACAGTATGAATGGTGGACACAGGCAAGTTCAACGCACATAAAATGTCTTTATTACATTCTGATTCACCATGGTCAAAATGCAAAATTACACCCAGTGTTACGCTAAACGAAACACCCTTACAAGCTCTCTTAGGTTGCTCTGATACCTTAAGGCACATCTTGCTAATGAATGAGCAAAATAAATCAAGATAAAGAATAGATGCTCACAGACACAGTTCAAAGCTATGGCAGCTTGATGCTGAGTGTAGTTCCCAGGGAAGGAAGTTGATGGTGCCACACTCACTGCTCAGTTAGTGTGCTGCCTCAATAACAACTCGCTGCAAATAAAAGTTGAACACTATTTTCGCTTTTTGCCTTTTTTCGTAAAAGCAAAAACCTCTTCAGAATTTTTTTTGATTACCAAAAACAGCTACTAATTTAGGTTTTTCGTACAAATGAGGTGGTGTAAAGCAAGCTTTCAAAAAGAAGGTGATACCTGAATTCCTATATTGCATTGCAAATAAACTCTATGCTTTAAGTTAAATAAAATTGTTATATGGGGCATTTCAGTAGTGGCTGCTACCTTCTTCACTCATGGATTATATGAGAACAGTGCAAGATGGTAACATGTGTTGATTCAAATGTTGCCAGGTTTGAGAATAGATTTTAAAATGATAGGAATCTGAAATGATGAGTCGGGGTTACAACTGTAATGGGGAAAAATAAATTTTGATACTTTTGTGATACCTGTGAAAGATTTCTGATTAATAAAAGGTACAAGACTTTTTGTGTTTTCCCAATCAGGTATGGAGGACATGTGGCAGGATTGCAAAAACAAGAAATGTCTTGCACCTTTCATTAATCAGAAATCTCTCAGGTAACGTGAAAGTATCAAATTTTACTTTTCCGTTAACACTTATAATACAGACTCAATATGTTACATTCCAGTAATTTGGAAATCCACTCTTTAACCTGACAACACTTTAATTAATACATGTTACCACCTCACATTGTTCTCATATATTCTGCACCTGAAGAAGGTGCACTTGACCTAATATTTTATGCAGGTGCCTCTAGTTGTACAATTGATATTTAAATGACATACTACAGTGTGTTCGGAAAGTCACTGTGCACCTAAGCTATGCACTTGAAAAAATGTTCGAAGTGATCTCCACGAGCGTCGATACAGCACTGAACTCGTTTGAGTTTCTTTGCAAACACTTGCTGCAAGCTCTGCTTGTGAGATGTTTCTGATGAACGTAGTTATTGCAGTTTGTAATTGATCAAGCGTGCGTGGGCGATCACGATACACAGCAGATTTTGCTGCACCCCACGGAAAAAAAGTCTGGTGGAGTAAGGTCCAGGGAGCGAGGGGGCCATAGGTTTTTTGAGATGACACGTTCACCGAAAACCTCATTCAGAAGTTTCATAGAGGTGTGAGCTGTGTGCGCAGTAGCGCTATCTTGTTGAAACCAGCTATAGGTGATTTCGTCTTCTTCAAGGCGGCCGATGAAGTCGTGGAGTATGGAACAGTAACGTGCACTATTCACGGTGTCCTGAAAGAATAACGGCCCGACAATGCGCGGTCGGGATAGCGCAACCCACACTCCGATTTTCTGGTCATGCAAGGGTTGTTCCGACACAGCATGAGGAGTCTCTGTAGACCACAATCGTGTGTTTTGTGCGTTAACATACCCAGAGAGGTGGAACCACGCCTCATCTGTAAAGAAGGTGACATCAAGAACAGCAACAGTTTTCGTTTGAATAAAATTGTTAAACCATTCACAGTACCGGAGTCATTTTACGTGATCCGTCGGTTGCAATTGTTGTACCGCTGTTACTTTGTATGGGTAGAGGTGCAATGATTCTCTCACCGCTTTATGCGCTGTCGCAAGCCCGCTATTTTCCTCTTGCGCCAACTTGCGCAATGATTTTGATGGACTCCGCAGCAGGGAGTCAGAGATGTCCATCAACTTCAATCAGTAAGTTCAGTTGGTCTCCCGCTTCGTTCGGCGTCGAACACTGAGCCTGTCGCACGAAATTTCTCAATAAGTCGACGAACTGCATTACGATGAGGTACAGGTGTGTCTGGGAATTTGGCAGCAAATTGCTGCCGCACTAAATCAGTGTATTCATTGCCTTCTCGAAAGACGTATTCAACCAGAAACGCACGTCCCGCAATTGAAAGAACCATAGTGCGAAAAACTGAACAACAACAGCACACACGATAACTTTGATACTTACAGTAACAACGACGCGTCTCTGTTGACCTCTGGAACTCAACTGCCGCAATGCGGCAACCGACGCTTCGAGCGGCTTGCTGCGCATGCGCAGTGAGCCCCATGGGTTCCCGCGATCGGCTGCGACTGGGAGAATCCACTTTATTACGTACCGGTGGCACATACTGCACTTGATAACTGCGAAAACAAAACGGTAGCCTAGGTGCACAGTTACTTTCCGAACACCCTGTAGTTCATTGCAAGTACATCAAGAATATTAGGCATAATTGTAGCTATGGCACTGGTGATTCTGATTCAAAATTCCAGAGGATACTTCACTGGAGTGGAGTACAAGAAATCTTTCACATGCACAAGAAAAAATCTAGTAGAGTTAAGTCAGGAGAATGAGATGGTCCAGAAATCAGTCCACCTCTTCAATCTATCTCCAGGGAAACTCCTTATCAGGAAGCTCTCAGTAATGAGAGCTTCCTGATAAGGAGTTATAGTTCTTGAAGCTGTGGTAAATCCCACTCACTGTCTTTTCAATGAAATAGAAAGACTCGATTTTCTGGTCACGCACGACACCACACCTGACACTGATTTTCTCAGGCTCATGTACAGCATATGGGGTTTCAGAATACCACACTTAAATGAAATGTTGCTTCATCCAAAAAAAAAAAAAATCCTCCTGCAAAAACATGTTGTTGTTATCAATTTTGTCCTAAAGTTCTACCGTGAATTCTATTTGTTTAGGCTTGTCCTGGTCATGGAGAGTTTGAAAAATTTGCACTTGTATGCAAACAATTTTAGTCTTTTACAGAACACTTTTTGGACAGTTGAATGAGTGTTTGAAGTTCACAAGATGCCTGTCTTGTTGATTTGCCTGGGCTATGTTGAAATGCTTGCCTAATCAGGGGCAGATTTACAAGTGCTCACACTGCCACGTGCGACAGGCCCCCGAGCCAGAAGGGGCCCTGAATTCTTACACATATCCTGGAAAGAAAGATTAAACTAAGAAGTATCGATTTTCCTGAAAATTAGGAAGGCATAATATAAATTGGTATGTAGCTTACGGTTTCTGTCTCAAACCTTTAAATCAAAACAAATTAATAACTATTATGAAACTCGCATGTATAAATCCCCTAATTTCAAATTGTTAAAAAAGGGGGAAAGGTGTAGTTTAAGTAGTAATGAAAATTACAGAAGGTTTACACCATGAAATCTGAAAAACCTGCTAGCTGGGTGAAATCAGGGGATAGCAGAGAAGCTGGAAGCTCAATGGGCCCTCAAGTCACAAACACTTCTGTCACGCATTAGGCGGAAGACAGAAGGGGTTTGTTACTTAGCCGATCTTGAGAGTCATAGCTTTTAAGACTGGGTGTTTTGTTTAGACATTTCAAATGTAGGTGGGATGGTTTGGAGGGGGGGGGGAACACAGGTGTGTAATTGGAGAACGCCAATAAGCTAACATTGGACTACTGGGTGGCGATTATTACGGAAGAAGGCAGAAGAAAATAAGAGGACATAAGAGGAACAGAGAGAAGGAAACAGAGTGTTATTGATAGTTTGTTTGTTTTTTGAGTGGGGGTGGGGGTGGCACAGTTTCTTCAGTAGTTGAGAGATGCAACCGGAAAGGAAGTGTAATGCTGAATGTATGCTGTATGCTGATGAGTCACAAAATTATTGCTGTTGTCTGTTTAATTATTATTCAGTAAAATGAAGTAGAAAACTTATTTGTTGAATTGCATTGCTAATTTTGCATATCCATTTTGCTTCTATAATATAAACTGTCTAATGTACCAGTATATAGCCAAATTATACACTTGTTGTTATGAAGCGAAAATATTTGGCAGGAAATGAGAAAGAGAAGAAAAAGAAAGAGAAGAAAGAATCTCAGAAAAAGCAAAAACTGAAGTTTTTTTAAAACCTATTAATAGCGCTGAAGATGTCGTTGTAGCCGACTCCAAGTCTGAGGTGGCAAAAGATAGAAAATGCAAAACTGAAGCAATTTAGACAAGGGTGTGTGTGAGAGGATCATCAAAATCTAAGGAAAAGATAGATGATGTTTATCAACACCAAAATGACAACACAATGCAAGACTTGGATGTCATTATCCAATCAGAAACAGAGAAAATAACTGAGTTTTACATTTGTCAGCAGGAAACTTCAACTCTTAAAGCAATTGTGTAAAGCAGCATGGAAGTGTAATTAAGAGAAAATTTGTATGTTAATAACATTGCTTTGTGTCCTAAAATCCTCACAGTAGGCATAACTGAATACTTTTTAGTGAATAATCTAAAAAATGTGGGGAAAACCAAAAATCTGAAGGAGTATGAGGAAGGAAAATAGTGTAAGGCTTAAATAAGAACCATTTCTAGTAATACATAATGGAAAGGTGAACCTTGTACAGCCAAGAAGGCTCCAAAATTCTGCTGTGCGTGAGGCCCCTGAGAAGATAAATTCGCCTATGTGCGCAATGGATTCCACCTTTGCCTCAGCATTACGTGACCTTAATGAGGAGGAATTCTTGAAAACACTACCCAATAACATAAATTGATCATACCAGTTTCTTATGTTATGTCTTGATGGTGGATTGCACACAGCATACATTCAAATAATATTTCTCTGTACTTGCACTGTTGATTAAGTCTCAATGAACCATTTCACACTATTTCACAACCAATTCACATTCTGTTTCATAGATAATGCTCACTTTACCATTCACCTAATGCATGCAGCACCATCTGTTAGCACTAATAGAAAATTCTTATTCTTGCTTTAGGCAATAGCTACATTTTTTTCATTTTACAAAATTTTCCCTTTTGTGACATTCTTTTATATACACTATATACTGTCAACTGCCCATAACCACTAAACATTATAGCATAATAAACATAATTGTTAGCATCAATTGTTTTACATCAACTTGACAAACAAACACAAAAAATTAAAAATGTGTAAATAATAAACAGTGTAATTGCTACTGTCTTTAAATGCACAAGAATCTATTAATTGGTGGAGGCAAGTGAAACAGGGAGAACATCACAGTAACAGTTCATCATCCTCAGCAGGGCTTCACTGTTAAAAAGCATTTGCTTATCTTCTGCAGCATCGAATGCAGAGGTGCTGAATTTCTTTAGGAAAATATCCACTTTAGTCTGCACTACTTGTTTTTTTTTTCCTGTAAATTTTTCTGTAGAAGCCAAGGACTTGTTGATTTAAGAGTCTACCTCTGAGAATCATTGAACATTCAGGTCCATTTTCCAAACTTTTGCACTGAATCCTTTACATACGGTACACAGAAAATAAGGGCCTGGTGGCCCTAAAAACCCCAGAATACTGTGAATAAGATTTAATTAATGTCAAATGTTAACATGTACACTATGTGGACAAAAGTGATAGGACACACCCACACAGGCACAATGGTGTGCTCCCATAGCAGACACGTGGTAGATAAGATATACAAACAGCAACAAGAGTACACTCAGATCAATTGCAGATAAAACGTCTAGCAGGAGAGAGCTCTACAAGTTTTTAAAGGGCATTACAATAGGCTGCTCAATTGGAGGTATGAGCATATGAAGCATTACTGATGACGGACAAGTTGCTAAATCGGCTGTGGCCATTGTCATCAACAAGTGCAAGAAGACTTACATTTCAGGAATTCACCTCACCCTGGAAGACCCACGAAACTGCAACCCAGGGACCGAAGAGTGTTGCAGAGGGAGATCCAGAAAACCAGGTCCTTGACAATTGCACATGAGTTCCAGATGGGCACAGATGTTATGGCCTCCACCAAGACACTTCGAAGAGAGGCCCATGCACTTGGGTATCACGGCCGAGCAACCACCCATAAACCTCTCATCACAAAGACTAATAAGGCCACAGAGCTATGATTGTGTCAACAGCACAAAAATTGGACACTGGAGCAATGGGCAGGTGTTATGGAGTGACGAATCTTGCTTCACATTATTCTGTCAGATGGGTGTGTCTGGGTTTGGCAGTTACCCAGAGAACAACTGCTTCTGGAGTGTACGGTGCCAACTGTGAAGCATGAAGGCGGTGGAGTTATGGTATGAGGCTGTTTTAGCTAATATGGTGTGGGTCCACTGGTTGTTATTCATGGCAACATGAACTCTGTGCTGTATAGAGATATCTTGAATAACTCAATGTTCCTAACATTGTGCAAGTTCTACAGACATGAGGATTGTTTCTTCCAGGATGACACTGCCACTTGTCATGTTTCCAGGGTTACAATGGGGTGGTTTAAGGAAAATCAAGTCTTACAGATGAACTGGCCTGCTCAGAGCCAGGACCTCAATACCATTGAACACCTGTGGGATGAACTTAAATGATGAGTGAGGTCTAGACTAACAAGACCTTCTTCACTGACAAAGTTGGTTGATGTACTCAAGGTGGAATGGAGGAACAACACGCTCTCTGTACTCCATGGACTTGTGGACAGTTTAATTTGACGGGTGGCTGCTGTAATCTCTGCAAATGGAGGATCTACCCACTAGTGATGTAAATACAATACTATTTTTCTATTTACTTACAGTGTCCAATCAGTTTTTTTTTTCAACATAATGTACCTTATAGATTAAGATACACTGCCGGACAATTGCTAAGGACGGATGACAATAGCAACGATAGCAACCATAAAATAGAAGGCAGGAAAATGTGGAAATTAGCATAACTGCGGGATACAGTAAGACGTGTTGTGCGTATGCAAATTTTGGATTGCTGAACTTGTTCGTGACGTCATAGCGCTGATAAGAGATATAAAGGATTTGACGCGTATTGACCGTTGTTGTTCAAACGCAAAGTTGAAAGGGAAAGAATCAATTGACGAACTTGCAATTTTCAGTATGTCTTCCCGACATCACCTAGATGATTTTACGCGTGGCAGTATTATTGGCAAGATTGAAGAAGGGCGAAAAATAACAGATGTTGCCAGGGAGTTCGACGTCAGCCACAGTGTTGTTTCAAGGCTTTGGAAATCATTTCAAACAAATGGAGAGTGTAGCAAACGTCACGGGGGAGGTCGTGTTCGCAGTACGACACCTGCAGAAGATCGGTACATAGTGCTATCAACAAAATGACACCGGCGCAGCACAGCTAGTGAGGTAGCAAATCAGTTTATGGCTGCTACTGGCAAGCGGATCTCCCAAAAAACTGTCGCCAGACGTTTGCATGAAGGAGAACTATACGCCCGCCGTCCTGTTGTGTGCATCCCATTGTACAGACGTCACCGTACCGCCCGTTTGCAATGGTGCCATCAACATCGCAATTGGACTGATAACGACTGGTCTGCTGCCCTCTTCTCAGATGAGAGTAGATACAGTCTATCGTCTGATTGTCGACGACAACTGATCTGGCGTGATAGTGGTACTGCATATTGTCCAGCAAACATACAGGAAAGGGACCGATATCCGACATGTAGTGTCATGGTATGGGCTGGCATCATGATCAATGGCCGTACGTCCCTCTATGTGCTTCCAACTGGGACTATGACTGGCCAACGATACATTAATGATGTTGTGCTACCTCATGTTCGCAAGTTCCGTGGTGCTGTCGGTGATAGATTCATTTTCATGGACGACAACGCAACATGTCATCGAACAGTCGCTGTCCAGGAGTGTCTTGAAAGCGAGGATATTGAACGCCTCGTATGGCCAGCACGTTCTTCAGATCTGAATCCCATTGAAAATATGTGGGATGCTTTTGGGAGGAGTCTTGCTAGTCGCCAATGCCCTCCAATAAGCAAGGACACCCTCATCCGTGCACTGACAGAGGAATGGGATAAATTACCCCAACAGCTGCTTGATAATGTTGTGCAAAGCATGACACGACGTGTGGAATCTTGCATCGCCCTCCATGGTGGCCATATCCCGTATTGACATCTTATGCCGGAACGCCTGCGGACGGTAATTGCATTTTTTTTCACGTTTACGTATTCTGCACAAAATGGCCTGTTTGTCCCTTGAACACGTTCCAAAGCCTTCTGGATTTCAGAGCACAATAAATTGTCTTTCTTGTAATGTCCTGGCATTCTCTCATTATTTTATTTCACTTGGCATCCAACCACACTTACTTTTTTATGCGCTATATAGCCGTTTATGATCCGTCCTTAGCAATTGTCCAGCAGTGTAATACAACGTAGTTGTCACAAATATTTTTTTTTTATTTCTCAAGCCGACCATGGTTTCGCTGGGTATTGACCTATCTTCATCAGGACGAATGGCACGTGAATATTCGATATATAGAATAAGGTACATTATAATGTACCTTATTCTACTTATCATCACTGCAAGAAGTTGGGCATTTGTCATAGCAGGCCACTGGCATCTGTATCCTCTCACTGAAGAGCAGTGCCACCAGAGTACCCAGCCAGTTCTCCACGGACATTTCCAGATTGTAGTTATGGAAATGTAAGCAAGTGGGAGTTGTTTGGTACTATGTCCATGCTCTAGATAGTCAAACAGTTCCCAACTGAATTTCTTGAGAAGGCAGGTGAGAGCAGCTGTGGAACAGTTCAAGAGGTCATGACGCCTGCTTTCAGTTGTGATCCTTAAAAAATTTTAATGTGCCACAGAAAGTTTCAAATGTGATTGTGCTCAGAAAGCTTCAAAGTCATGTAGTCAAAAAGCAAAATACACTCTACGCAAAAAAAAAAAAAAATAGAGGGCACCCAAAAGGAATCATTTAATAAAGATGAAGATTGGTATGTGCAATGTTGTACATGTATATAAAAGGAAATGACTGCTATTCGAGAGCAATTGGGCAATTTATTTGGATAAAACAGCTACACGAGTGGAACAAGTTAGTAAATTGTAGCGCCATCTCTGGCTCAGATATAAGTGGTTACCTGGCATGGCATACACGCATACAGTTCACGGATACTGTCCTGAGGTATAACATGCCAGATGATGTCCAAATTGTGGCCCAGTTCACCAACATTCTGGAATGGGTATATGTGGCATTCCATCATGTCCCACACATGTTCAATCGTTAAGAGGTCGGGTTATCGGGCTGGTCATGGAACAAGGTTCGTACTCTTCCAAGCAAAATAAATTCAAGCGCTTTTCAAGGACTTTTTAAATTCAGTGTGTATACCGTTGATCGGTCAGTCAGTAGGTATTTTAGTTAAGTTCAGGCCCCTATGTGGGATGATATAGAGAAACTAGCTTCCTACTCCATGACTGAATATATTGCCATTCACAAAATCTTAAGAGATCATTACCAACAGCAAGGCTTGCAATGATAACGTCTCTCTTTATCATTGCAAGCCTCGCTATTGGTAATGATCTTTTAAGATTTCGGAGTCACATGTCGAAATAATGTGACTCCTTGTTTCTTCGAACAAATAAGAACTTTTGCGTCTATTCATTTATTGTCTAGTCAAGTCATCATGTTTAAATTGTTGAAGTGTTCAATTATTTAACTTGCAGTTTGCTGTCTACCTTTCTTGAAAGAGCCATCTGGTTGATGTGTGAAAGCTTGGAAACTTTTATTTCTATTCTATGCCGATAAATTTTGATAACTATTATAGTTATACTATTCTAAGTTCATACTATTAAACTTAGCTGGGGCAGGCACACCTTTAATGACCTACCTGTTACCCCCTTGCCCCCAGTTGGTTTATTTTATTAACTCTGAATTGCCCCCTCTGTTTTGGTGGTTTTTAAAATCATTTTATGTTGTGGAATATTTTGAAAGGGTACATTATTTTCATATTCATCTGCTGGTATGACACTTATTCTTTGCTTTAACTTTTTATTTTTGATGCATGACTTTGATGCATTTTTTTGATGCAGCCAGGAGACAAAGGGTCCATGCATAAAGCACAAGCAATTCCTGGAAGTTCTACCCTCCGGCAAGAACGCGTCCATAACTCCAGTAAGCAGAAGCCCATCACAATTTGCGAATACATCATCCCACTTAAATCTCCTATACATCTTTTTAGCACAAACAATTATTTTACACATGCACTTCCATAAAATTACTTAAAAACAAAGCAAACCAAAATTTTAAGTACTATTTACAGGGTCTTAAACTTTTTCAAGTACTTTCAAGGACTTGAAAATGAACTTTTTTTATTCAAGGACTTTTCAAGGTTTTCAAGGAGTGCATGAACCATGTGGAAGGGTGTCAATATTATGGTGGCAGCCCTGGGAGAGCTATGCCATGTGTGGCCGGGCATTGTCACAATATTATTTTTGAAAAACAATAATATGAAAAAAATTGCTTTTTGATGCTGCAAGAAGAATGGCAACAACAACAGGTCATACAACGTTGTTGACAACAGTTGAGCCATGAGGGGGGGGTACGGAGGACTACTAAGGGTGTCCAACTATCATAGGAAATGACTCCCTAGACAGTTATTCCCAATGTGCAAGCCGTGTGCCATACCATGGTAAAGGCTGGATCCGTGCGCTGGCCGACTTGTCACCAGACACGTATGCGCTGGTCATCGGCACCAAGTGCAAACTGTGACTCATCACTGAAGACAACATGACACCACCGAACACTATCCTATGTTGATAGGGCTCGACACCACTGCAACTGGTGTCGGCGGTGCTTACTGGTCAGTGGTAGGGACAGAGTGGCCTCCTCAAATGTAGTCCCTGTGTCGCAAGTCATCTGGCAATGGTCCGGATGGCCACTTCCGTACCTGTAGATGACGCAACATGGCCATGGATGGTTGAGAGCCACGAATTCAGTTCTATTCGTGTGGCTCTCACAATTGCTCAATCCTCACAATCTGTTGTTGCCTTTGGCCATCCACTGCCCATGTGCCCCTTGGTTGAGCCCTTATCATCTGACTGCCATGTCATTTAACTCCAAATTACTGGCGATATGGCAACTTGACCAACTGGCCTCTCTCATTCCAATTATACATCCTCTCTCAAACTTGCTCAACTGCTTGTGCATGGATCTAATATTGAGGTAGCCTTACAGTCCATGGAGGTTAATGCAATCACAATTCGCTGTCACAATTGTCCCAGCATGCACCCTTCTTGATGTGCTGTTTCCATGCACTGTGGAGGGCCATTGGTCATTATTTTTTTATAATTTGCATATTATGCCTCGCAGTACTTGCATGCGAAAGTTTCATCAGGATTGAACGACTTTCTTTGGTGCTTCGGGGGTTTTTTGGCAAAGAGTGTATATAGCTATTTCAGTAAAAAAAATGTCATAAGCTTGTAGCAAAAAAATGTCTGTTTAAATTTTTTGGCTTTGGTGATCCAACATATACCCATTGCAGGAACTGTTGTTTGCTTTCCACACCCATGTACAAAATCCAAGTCTCATCACTAGTAATGATATGGTCAGTAACTGCATTGCCCTCAACATGGTACCATTGCAAGGCCAACTCTGAGGCTATTTGCTGCTTTTTTTGGGAATCAGTAAGCATCATGGAGACCTACATCACACAGATTCCGTGGTGCTGTAATACTTCAAAGATCACAATTTACAAAATTTGAAGAAAAAGGGAACTCAACTCAGAAGCTGTAAACCCCCAGTTTTCCGGAATTTTGTTACTCAACAATGTCATCACTCACCACCGATGTCCGACTGCTACTCTCTTCAACCTGAATTTGCTAGCCTTCCCTGAGCTGCCTACACCATTTCCTTACTTTTGCTCAACTCATCACATTCAGCCTATAAATGTTACAAAGTTGACAGTGAATTTTAATTTCAGTCACATTAGAGCTTTCTGCATGCAGAAATCTCATTATGGCACAAACTTCACAATTGGCATAATTAGTGATTATCTTACTCATTTTAAGGCAATGTGGCATGATAATAAACAACAACTGGTTGTTGATAATGTGGCATCTGATCTGGCTCCACTATGAATCACTTGAAGTCACTGCACATGCGCAAGTCCAATCCAGTCAAACGCATGATTTGCACGTCTGCCTGGCTTTTACTTCCCGAATGTGCCTTGTTTTGGCTGAAGCTGCAGGCATCCATATATATATATATATATATGGGAACAGATTCTCTGCTTTAGAAGGCCTAACATCGGAAGAAGTGGATATTTCTGAAGTTAACAGAAAAGTAACCAAAGCTCTTATGGAAACAGCAACAAAATTAGCTGGGTCTAAGAACAAGTTGCATGTGAACAAATTATCAGGAAAAGCCAAAATGTTGATGCAAAAAAGAAGAGAGATGAGGACAACTAAAGAAGATGTGACTTCCAAAGTGGAATATATAGAGCTATGCAAGACAGTACGAAAAAGTATCACTGAAGATGTAAGGAAATTCAACTGTGAGCTAGAGAGGAAAGCAATTGAAAACAACGAAAGCCTAAAGATAGCAAAGGGACATCTGGGAAGAAAATAGATTATGGCACTGAGAAAAGAAGATGGTTCTGTAACAAGAAATAGAGGTGAAATTTTGACAAGAGTGAAAGATTTCTACTCCAAGTTATATGAAAGTGAGGATGCATGTACTTCAGACATCATGAAAGGTACCAGTACCAGAGTTCTTCCAGTCCTCCCAGCAGAAGTTGCACATGCAATCAAGAACATGAAGCGGGGGAAAGCTCCAGGAGAAGATGGAATTACTGTAGACATCATACAAGAAGCAAGTGGAGAAATCGAAACAGTACTCGCCCAAATTTTCACTCGATGCCTTAATGAAGGGAAGATTCCTGAGGTATTGGAACAACGCTACAATGATCCTGCTACATAAAAAAGGTGACATTGAGGATCTCAGGAACTACAAACCTATCAGCCTCCTCTCAGTGGTTTATAAAATCTTCACTAAAGTTCTTTCACACCGCTTGAAGATAACACTGGACATGGCTCAACCGAGAGAACAAGCTGGATTCAGGAGTGGCTACAGCACAATTGATCATATCCACGTACTGAGAGAACTAATTGAAAGAGCGAGGGAATATGAACTTCCATTGTGCATGGCTTTTATTGATTATGAAAAAGCCTTTGATTCGGTGAAACCATCAGCAGTTACAATGGCTCTGAAATCCTGCGGTATTGAAGATACATACATTAATATTATTAATAACATCTACGAAAATGCAAGTGCAAAGATTCGGCTGTTTGAAAACACAACACACATAAAAATTGAAAAAGGAGTGAGACAAGGTGACACCATATCTCCGAAGCTCTTTAATGCCACATTGGAAAATGTCTTTCAATCACTGAACTGGGAAAACAAAGGGGTAAAGATTAATGGAGATTATCTAACCCACCTTCATTTTGCTGACGACATAGTCATTTTTGCAACTACCCCATAAGAGCTGCAGAGTATGATCCAGGAACTTGCTGACAAGAGTAAAGAAGTGGGATTAAAAATGAACTTTCAGAAGACAAAAGTGATCTTCAATGCTTTTACAAGAAATGAAGATTTATCGATTGATGGAGAAAAGCTGGAGATAATAGACATGTACGTTTATCTTGGACAGCAGATATCAAGTGAGAGTCACATTGATAAAGAAATTAATTGGCGTACAAAACTTGCCTGGAGAGCTTTTGGAAGAAACAGCATAATTTTCAAGAGTAATATGTCATTTTGTCTTAAAAGAAAAGTATTTGATCAATGTATCCTTCCAGTGCTTACGTATGGTGCAGAGACGTGGACCTTAACTAAAAGAGACATACAAAGGCTGCAGACAACTCAAAGCAGCATGGAGAGGTGCATGCTTGGTGTAACCAGGAGAGATAAGAAGAGGAACTCGTGGATCAGAAAAATGACAAGAGTGGAAGACATCATGATCAGAGTTAAATCCCTGAAATGGCAATGGGCTGGACATAATGCCAGAAGGACAGACCATCGATGGACAGCCGAAATTTTGGATTGGATTCCAAGGGACAGGAAATGACCCAGAAGACCACATGGAAGATGGGTGGATGAAATTCGAAGGTATGCGGGAGTGACATGGAGGAGACTGGCACAAGACAGACCGTTGTGGAGGAAACTTGGGGAGACCTTCGTCCAGCAGTGGATTGATAATGGTTGACGACGACGACAATGATGATGATGATGATATATATTTAATTTTCTTTTTTTGGGGGGAGGGGGGGGATGAGCCTGCATGCAGAAATCTAAGTTTCCATCTAATTTAAGTTTGCAGTTATTTCTCTCTCTTCCTCTGCAACTCTCAATGAACAAACCTTCATTAAGTTTTCAGTGGTGAGTTCCACTGGGATCCTTTTTGCCTCCATATTAATATAGATATAGTTAGACACTGCTCTCAACACAGGTCAGTTTAGTTGACAACAAAGATCTGTTCCTCAAAATGATTTCTTCTCCAATCAGATCTAAATCATCTTATGCATACTGGGCAGCTTCTAATCAGCACTTGCTGCCAACCATCACATCATGGATGTACACATTATTTTTGAAGCTTTCAAACCAGCTATGACTTATATTGAATGTCCAATCATAGTCAACATGTTCCTTCCTGTACTTTCAAGTTTTCAAAAAGTCTACAGGCTTTCATTTGGATGGTCATAAGGGTAAAAGAAATTTGCTTTTGAATTGCATCTTCCACCAAAATCACTGACAATTTGCAGTTTCATGGAACTTCTTTTTCTTCCCTTTATTATTATGCAGCCTAAATTGAAACAAACCCTTTGACTTTGTTCCAAACTTATTCTTTAACATGATACAGCTCAGCTAGTTGATAGGTCTTAATAGTCCTATTTTCATCTCTAAATCCATTGCCCTTTTCTCTTCCTTTTAAACACTACCTATATCACTAACTGTTCCCTATACTTGTTGTGTTGGACACAAGAAAATACCTGCGCCATAAATTGACAAAAACAAAGAGAACAGGCATAGCATGAATCTTTAAAGGTACTCACACATTGCATTGACCTTATTGATGCTTATCTACTGTATCACATCATCTATCAGTGGTGTCATAGGTTGAAGAGCCTCCATATATTATACTTATGCTTCATGGATTAACATTGTGTTTCCAAATGTGAGCCAGATGCATACTTGCTGGCTCAAGTATCTTGCTACACCTCAAGAGCATTATCTGCTTAAACATATGCTTCTAAATGATTTTTGTTTTAAAATTTTGTTTTTTATCTTGGTTTACATAATTTTATAACTTTTTTTATTATATGTTTCTTTTTCTAAATTTTTGTACACTGAACAGCAATGAAAGAACAGCACTAGGCTGCATTGTAAACTTTCCTGGATTTGTCTTAAAGAATAAATCTAGAAATTTGAACAGAAGTGGGTGTTGGTGTTCCTGTAGAGAACAAAAGACTACTTTCCCAGCATTGACCCTATAAATTACAGCACAAACATTTTCTTTCTATCACTTACAAGTGGCCTTTTCTTTTTCTGTACATTACAGACATTTGCATTCCAATTATTAACTCTATAAAATTCAAATCTTTTACTTTAACATGATTTTACATATAATGTAAGAAACTAAAGAATAGGAAGGCTTTGAGGGTAAAACCTTTAGTTAACAATAGTGTCAACAGATAGAGATCCATGTTCATTCAGAACTTGTTTTCTGGTGGTAAGGTTTTGGCTTCAACTCTGGCTTCTTTGCTTTCAAAAAGAAGATTTAATTTGCAGTATGTAGGAGTTCTGTTGATTTATTTAACGTAATTTTTGTCGTATTATTCGCACCGCATATAATCCGCAGACCGCAGAATTCACATAAAAAAAAACATTTCCTTCGTATAATCCGCAGCCTGTGACATTCAGGGGAAAAAATCGCTGTGTAATCCGCACATCATAGATGTTGAATCGGAAGTGGAATTTCCGACAGAAAAGTCGGTAACATAATGACCCATGGAGTCCGAAGAAGTAAGAGAAAAAGAAAACGATTTTATTAAAAGAAGAAATTCATTTTTAAAGGTTATTTTTTCATAATTTTATCTCCGGACAGATAAAGGGCGTGGCATCCATAGATCACGCCAATGCAGCTTCAGAGTATTGCATTACACCTTGCCAATGTCGAAAGGCTGATACAGAACAAGTAATAGAAATACCGTACATGTACTCGCGTATAAGTCGAAAGTTTTATGGGGAAATTCTGCTTTCAGAGTCGAAGGATCGGCTTATACGTTGGCCAATAAAAAAAACTTCCGTGAATCCTCTGGCGGAATTTACCTACGGATTTGTTTATGTTTTAAACTGCGGCACAGAGGCTTTCTGTCTGTTACCGCGCAATTGTGTTCTGACCTCAAAACTATCGCTCAGCAACGACGATGGTCTAAACGGCGAAAGACGAACTAAACACAAGGCAGCGCACATGAGATCTGAAAGGAGGGAGGAACGCATAGGTTCATTTACAAAAGCGCTGTGCATACTTCTTTGGCTTTTTGCCAAAAATGGAGACTGTACGATCTTCTCAACGATACAAAATAACCTTGCTGTCCCTCCCCACAACTTTCCCAATCTTTCGTTACGACATTCCTCCCCCTGCTTACCAACCTCCCTGCTCCGTACAAACTCCTGAACTGAGGAAAATTCTTCCGAGGGAGTTTCTTTTCCAATTATACCCCCTCCCCTGCACAATTACGCTGCAGATTTAAAAAAAAATCTAAGGGTCGTAATTTTTTTTTTTTTTTAAATCGGCGTATTATCCGCATCGGCGTATAATACGCAGAACGTCTATTTTTAACTTTTTTAGCAGATAATCCGCGGATTATACGACAAAAATTACGGTACTTCACCTGTCTTTGTTTTAGGTTTTAGACTCAATAATTGTTCCTGAGGTAAATTAGATAAATTTTTCTCCAGATTTGGGTTATTTTTAATTTAGAATCTTCTCCCACCAGTGAAAGGCATTAATGGCTGAAGTTTCTCTTGGAGTAGCTAATCATCAAATGTTGGTTAGGGGGCAAATACAACTGACAGGAAGGCAAGCATGTGGAAATGAACATACTTGTGGAGATATTCAAATTTTAAAAATGTCTTCTGGGACTAGTTTATAAAACTTTTACGAATTTGTTATAAAAGGATGTCAGCAATGTAGCAGAAAACTAACTTCAGGTTTACACTAGACATCCAGAGCAATTCACCAAATACCCTCCTGGTGAAGCTGCATGGTTTTGTTTGGAATAAATAGAATTCCAACTGTAACACATGAAATCATTGTCACATGCAGCTACTACATATTCTGCACATCTAACCTCTGTATGTAATCAGTAGACATTTGCCAATAATGGGATAAATGTGGCGACGTAAGCCAATTTGACCACTGCCAGATAGTTGGAGCCTGGAGGGCAGATGCCAGTATTTTGGAAACAGCCACACTTGTTGGCTGCTCACATACTACTGTATAAAGGGTGTACCAGGACTAGATTAGCCATGTACAGACATCCTGCAGAAGGATTTACATTGGTCAGTCACATGCAGTTGATCCGAGCAGTGAGAATCAGGTGTCATGACTGGCATATCAGTAACAATGGGTAGCAGTAACCACCCAGCTCACCCACCAGTACAACAGCGGTGCAGTTCAACTTACTTCCACATGCAGCACGTGCCGTACCTTGCTTCGCCTGCAGTTAAACAGCTGGAAACCAACGAGGATACCTATGATGATGTCCAGTCATCGCAAACAATGCCCCGCATGGGCCAAGAACGTCAGCAACGGACCCTCAAAAGATGGAACAATGTCATTTGAAGGGCTGAATCCTGTTTCCTGCTGCATCATGCGGATGGCAGGGTTTGCATATGACATGAACAGCATGAAGCCCTATTCCATGGTTGCACAATTGGGGTTCAACAGCTCAGTGGAAGTGGTGTTCTGGTCTGGGGAGCTTTTTGGACCAGAATTTCCAATGCAAGCTTTTCACAACTTTCATTGGAAATTCTGGTCTACCTCTAGCAAGCTCTAGGTCTTTTGGTTATCATCCCACAAACATTGAATGGTGGACACTAAAGGGACCTGTTAGCCAACCATCTCCATCCATATCTGCAAGATATTTGTGCGGACCACAGTGCCATCTTTCAACAGGACAAAGCACCATATAATTAGGCTCATATAACTACTGAATGGTTGGAAGAACACAACAATGAATTAGTCATATTGCCTTGGCCTCCAAACTCCCCTGACTGTAACCCAATTGAACATTTGTGGGATATGTTAGAACAAGGTATGAGAACTGCTGAACCTTTTCCATGGAATGAGCATGATCTGACGGAACTGCTGCAGTGGACATGGGTCAAGTTACACATGGAGGATGTTCGACACCTTGTAGAATCTGTTCCCAGGCATCTACGAGCCGTGATTTCACAGAAAGGAAGACCAACGCATTATTTGGTATGCGTTCCTAATGCAAAGTTAACTCACAGTATATGAGATATGTACAGAAGACTGGAATATACACTGTGTAGGCAAAAGTATTTGGACATGACATATGCAAATAAACATGCATTTGCAGAACTAGACATGCACAGTGACATTTGATGGAAGCTAGCTGTATGTAAAGGGGAATATTGGCACACCTGTCAGACTATACTTGAAGCAACTACGCAGTGCAAAGCTGAACTGATGGACTTTGAAAAGGGCATGGCGGCTGGATAATCAGTACACATCATTGCCACTCTTCTATGATTCCCAAAATCCACAGCCAATGATGTTCTTCATCCATGGAATTGAACACTATCTATGCTGTGGAAATACCTTTGGCACAGACCCTGCCAGTTTCAGCAAGATTAAGCATCCTGCCACACTTCAAGGTCTATCCAGCCCTAGTTTGAAGAAGCCATCCTGGTGTTGGATTAGCTGGCCCAAAGTCCTGATGAAATCGTACAGAACATCTGGGATGAGCTGGAATGCCAAATCCAATCTCAGCCAGTAAGACCTTTCCTTACAATAGTTCACGAAGAAGTTTTGCAGAGGGAATGGAGGAAAAACACAGTACAAATCTACCAGCATCTCATGGAAAGTATGCATAGAAGGGTTACTGCAGCATAATTGGCAAAAGGTAGGCTACGTACTGGTTTCAGCTAGCAAATACTTGTTACCATTTGACGTAGGTTTCTGCATATTTTTGTTTACATATTGTGTGTACACACACACACACACATACGTATATATGCACATGTCATACCATGAGGGGTTGGAACTTACTCTATCCAAATATCATCAGATGGTCCTGGAGGGGAGAGATAAGACCATGTTTTAGCACAGACAAGAGCCCAGGCTAAGGAGGCATTTAACAACTGAGAAATCTCATAAAAAGAACAAAGGGGAAAGTTTTACAAGGAACTTCAAGTCATACATGGCATAAACTCATAACCAAAAATCTCTAAAGAATTTAAAAAAATGTATTTTGTTTTCTAGTTTGGGTTGGGTGGTTGTTAGAGATTAAATTTGCAAATGCTGCTGAAAGCCATAGAGTGCCAACCAAATGTTAATTCACCTTGGTGACATAGACCTTGAACAAACACATATTACATAAAACTTGGAGTGAAATTTTTGCATAAATTCTAAGTAAGAATTTATGCAAAAAAATTTCACTGCAATTCAGCTGAACTTTAGCAAGTTTCAAATATCTTGCACTTTGTTTTCTGTCCCTCACAGATCTGTGTTGTGTGTGTGTGTGTGTGTGTGTGTGTGTGTGTGTGTGTGTGTGCGTGCACTTATAGGCTCCAATGTGGTTGTGGACAACTCTTTTTACTGTGTTTATTACCTCAAAACATTTATTTTCCCACAGATTAACATTAGCAGAAATGCAATGTAATATACATAAAGTACATTTCAGTTCTAGATTTGTATCTTATATTTGTTCAATATCTTACAATTTAACTTGAAATTATACATGCAATTTGAAACAAATTATATCAGCTCATTATAGGCATTACAATTTCATTTGGTACTTGGATCTTTTGAGAAAAAGAAATATTTTATAATTGAACATGGTTAAAGGATTTACTGTTTCATTTTTTTCATACTCTAATGATATTGTTGAAAATAAATGTTAAAAAATACCCCTTACAACATTGTTTTCACACAATGCCATTAAAAATAAGATGAACAACTTTAAAAATAGAGAAAATACTTGTTGTAACTGCAAAAATACAACCAGTAAGAACATTTTAATAATAATGACTGTTTTAGTGAATTTTATTATATTACTACATTTATGACTGGCATTTCTGAGTGTCTGAATGGCTAAATTATGAGAGTTCTAAATTTTAAAAATCAACAATATTTTTGACATATTTCATATTATAAGCTAAGTGAATACAGATTGGTGTTTTAGAAATCTACAATAATAATTTTTTTTTTTATAACTTTTGGGGGTACTATTCTACACAACAAAATACTACAATGTCCATTTAGTAATTATATGTAACAAAGGAAACTGCAATAATGTTTTGCAAGAATAAAAAAGTTAAGCATAGTAACCTCAGTATAGAGGCCCTGGAGATTTTTTGAACGTGATCGCAGTTTTGCCTCCTTTGTATCCATGTACATTGCTGTTCTTCCATAGGCATCCATATGAGACGTGTAGGATATTCGAGAAAGGTGTGAAGTGTAGCTGGCATTTCGGGATGTCAAGTTCATATTACAATACACAGGTATAACAATTGCTCCATCATCTTCAGACATAGGTGTTGCTGCTTTGCTATCATCTGCATAAGGTAGGTGCTTTTGAGCGTCCTCATATGTGTTTAAGACAAGAGGTTTTCTTTCGTCATAGCGTCGAACACCATTCCTCCAACTCACACTTCCCTTGCTGCTTCGTCTTGTGTTAAAAGGAGAACTAGGAAGACTTCGATTTGCCTGGAATTGAGAATTGATGCCCTTAGGTAAGCTGGTAGTCATTCAGCAGAATAGGTTGCTTGCACTCACTGCAGCACTTGAGATGTCCAGCAACAGCTTTTAATTTTTAGTTCAATTTTAATGAAAAGTCTAAGTCTGATTATTTAGAATTTTTTTAGCAATGGAAATTGGGATGTTTTTCTGATTTCCATAACATTGTAAATTAACATTTTCTTTGTTTTGTTTATAGTTACTTTTATGACATTCAAATGATTGAAAAACAGCAAAATTTAGCCATGTCATTCAATACCCACGAAAATAAGTAATGGAATGAAATTGTGAAGATATCCCTAAACACTAGACAAAAGTTTAAGCACGAAAATAAGCAAAATATATTTCAAAATAATATTTTAGAAGAAGAAATTTGAAAGCAGAATTTCTGATTTGCTTGGGTATATTAAGTGCTGAGTGCTGCGTGCAAAGATCAGCTAAAACAAAATTTAAAAGCAACAAGCAAATATCTTTAAGTATGAAGTGGTAAAAGCAAAAAATGTATAATGAATTAAACATATTATTTATGATATTAAACAGCAATAATGAAGATAATCTGTGCACATATACTAAAAGATAAAGGCATGAAATTATACTTGAAGGAAAAAATATCATGATAACAACAGCAAAAGCTCTGAAGTATAAAATAAATTACACAAAATATCAAAGATGACAGTTTTTTGCCCCTTGCAACAGTAAAACTCGAAGGATTATACATGATATCAGTTTTCCCATATCTAAGGCTGTAATTTTATATGTAACTGAACTCAGCATCCAACTGAAATGAAGGCATGATTAAAATTCACTTACAAAAAAAAGAAATAATAATAATAATAAAGGGAAATATATTCTAGTTGCTTAATGCTTACTTACGCATTCTGCTTCTAGAGCTGAGTTACATTTCTTACACGTTGTTAGGTCCTCGTTGAAGTCATTGTCCTTTTAGTAGATGATTCACACTCGCTCACTACACACATTTCACTTTGTGTAGACACTGTAGATCTTAATTTTAGGGTTCAACTAACTTCAACTAATAGCCGTTTATTATGCTCTATATTTTTATCCAGCCTTTGGGCATCCTCAGGAGCATGGCGATGCAACCACCGATGTTCGTGGCTCACTACTCGTCTATGGAGCCGATACTCTGCGCTGCCATTCGTCGGAAACTCTGTCTTCGATACGTTTCTTGAAACCTTGCTGGCACCATCTATGTTTCACTTTTCTCTTTAAACTTCTTTTTTTATTAATGTTATTGAACGTCCATGCCATTTATACCTTCATCTTTCCTTTTCCTATCTCTATTCTCTTGTCTTTTTTGTCGTCTTTTTTTTTTTTTTTTTTTTTTTTGTGTAGTTCTTTTTCTTGCGTGATTAATTCTTTCCAGGGGCTAGATAATGTGTTATCTAGCCACTGGAAAGAATTAATCAGGCAAGAAAAAGCACTACACAAAAAAATCCGACAAAAAAGACAAGAGAATAGAGATAGGAAAAGGAAAGACGAAGGTATAAACGGCATAGACGTTCAATAACATTAATAAAAAATAAAAAGTATAAAGAGAAAAGTGAAACATAGATGGCACCAGCAAAGTTTCAAAAAACGTACCGAAGACAGAGTTTCCGACGAATGGCAACGCAGAGTATCGGACTCCATAGACAAGTAGTGAGCCACGAACATCGGTGGTCACATCGCCACGCTCCTGAGGATGCCCAAAGGCTAGGCGAAAAATTTAGAGCATAATAAACGGTTATTAGTTGAAGTTAATTGAACCCTAAAATTAAGATCTACAGTGTCTAACCAAAGTGAAATGTGTGTAGTGAGCATGAATCATCTACTACGGACTAAAAGACAATGACTTAAACGAGGACCTAACAACGTGTAAGAAATGTAACTCATCTGCAGAAGCAGAATGCATAGGTAAGCATTAAGCAACTAGAATATTTCCCTTTAATATTGAAATTATGCACGCAAATGAGGATAGTAGTTTTTCCAATCTATTCGAAATATGAACTGTGAATTTGAATGGATAAATAAATAAATAAATAAGCAGTAATGCAGAAGTATCTATGGGATGTGATGTAGTTTAAAGCATTATAACACCATGCTGAAACTATTTTTATCCGGGTAAGCATGCTGCTTTTTAAATGTTTTGCATTTCAGATTTTGCAAAGTGCATACTTTAGATAATGGAAATATGGACTGTCTTTTACAAAAAAAAATTTAAAAACAGAATGAATAAGATGCCTTTAATTCTTAACAGAATACTTACAGTTTCAACCATTTTTTATTGATGTAAGTATTTTTAAAGCTTTATAAAAAGCTCAGTGAAAAGTAAATAGTATTATTTGTACTTTAGTTTGCGCAAGAATGATAACATGCACAATTTTTTTAAAACAAAATGAAAAATATAAAATTAACAAAAATAGCACTAAAATAAACAAAAAGAGCACATAAAGTCTGAGTTAATGCATAAGCATGTGTTTGTTGAACAAGATGCATATTTTGGATACCTCACAAGAAGAGAGACTTTTTCGTTTAACACATAAAAACTAAGGGGATGTAATAAATGTGTGCCAGAAAACAGGTTGAAGATGAAAATCTTTGCCCTACAAGGGACTCCTCACCACATCTTATAAATAGGGAATGGATTTTAGTTAAATAAATATTTTCACATAAAAACACATATTTTTGAAAATTTCATATGTAAATACCGTAATTTTCGGACTAAGGGCTGCAGGTAAGAAATTTTGCAATCTTGGAAGCAAAAGTTGCCGTAAGGGCCGCACCTGTGAAGTTGTGATACTGCTCAGAAAACTAAATTATCTTCCTTATTTTCATGAATTAACTCACACCCAACGTGAATATATGTATACTTCAAAGGCTAATTCTGCAACTCAGTGTCGATCTGCTTTATGCACTTATTTTTTCATGCTGGCAAACATTTTAATTTATACATTTTTTATTAATCATGCTAATGATGTTATTTGTTTGCCTTTATTAAATGCTCAAAACCATTAATGCAATCAATATAAATCACAGTTAATCTTAAGACTCCCGTTAGAATATCGCATTGCTCGTAAAACCGCACAATTGTCTAAATTCCATTCAATGTGGATGTCTGCTACAGGATGGTTCTCTGTTCACCGCAATAGAATCCGTCTTAGAAGTAATTAACTTATAAATTATTGCTTGTAATGCTTTCAATTAATGTTTTCTTTAATAATATGCATCTTCTATGTTATGCTTTTATTTCTCATCTACAGACGTTTTTGTTAGAATGAAGTTGCTTTATGATTCCTTTTACCAGCTCCTTGGCACGCGTTCACGGATCTCGCCGCCAACACTTCGAAACAGCAGTGCCGCTTTCTCTCTTTTAAGTGGTTTGATCTACTTTCATTTACTGCGCACTGAGCCTTCGCGTTGAGCTCCGCTTTTATATGAATGGGAAAGCTCTTCCTTCTTCTTCTTCTTCTTTTTTTTTTTTTTTTTTTGCATTTCTGAAGATTTTATCTTCAGCCAAGTATTAAATTAATTACCCATTGTTAACATCAGATGATAATGCTACAGCGCTTATTAGTGAGAAAGCATTTCCAGCCGAAGCCTTCAACTTGTCAATAAAAAAAAATCGAAGCAAAACTCAGGAGCAGAGAGCCAAGAAACACCTGTATCGCATGCCAGATTAACTGCATTATTCATGTTTTTAAACTTTTGTTCAGGTGAGTGCCCATCAAACCGGTCTCCCCACCTCAGTGAAAATCAATGTTCCTTCCCTTGGTTGCATCGCACCTTCCTGCATGATGTATGCTGCAAGCCAACAAAAGAGATACCCTGGGCCAGGGCGCGCTATTCACAGAAGCCTCGGACATCACGCTACTCGTCTTTGTGCTCATGTCCCCATTCCATCCCCCACGCAAAGGGCATTTGAGTCAGGCATTCCTGTCCTCCCCCACTTTCCCTCCTAAACCAACATCAGGACAGCAGATGATGTTGGTTTAGGAGACGTTTAAATAGACGTGTCCAACGCATGAGTTGAAAGGGGGAAAATAAAAAAATTATCACAGTCGAGTTTGTGAAAAAAAAGATGTGGTTAGAAAACATTTACTAAGCATCTGCATGAAAAAACAAAAGGGGGAAGAAACAGTCTTATCGAAAACAAATTCGGCATAAGGGCCGCACACCCGAAAAATTTCACTTTTAGTAACGTAAGAGTCGTGGCTCTTAGCCCAAAAATTACGGTACATGTTTTCCCAAATTCCGTAATAAAGGCATAAATTTGCATCTTTCCTCCTCGTTTTTTTTTCTTTTTATTCAGCATCTGGCATTATTGTCCACAAGGAAAACAAGTCAAGACCAAGTGCAAAACAAAAACATTTTGCAGAGTTGGTAGTTTTATAATTTTGCTTGGTATTTCTCATGCCTATTAGCAGTGTCTGTGAATACTTTCCAAATGACGATTTTCACCAGTTGGAACTTTTGATTCGGTCTGGCCATATCGTTCCTTTTATATGTAATATGTGTTCATGCTTTGTGCAGTTGTATGAAAATATTCAAATCCTTTATCCTAATGTGGACAATTAGTAATTAATGGAAGAAAGTGTTAAATCACCAAGAAGGATTGATATTTTCAAAAAGAAGAATCCTAATCTCCTACTGCCACCTTCACCCATAGTATCAAGCTAAAGTACCTAGCTCAATGGTGTGGTACACTATGCAGATCATTTTGAAAGTTTTAGATTTGCTGTCAATGAATTGAACAAATATGATGCTTTTTCAATTGAGATTGTTCAGTATTTAATGAATGATGGTAGTTTAAAAAGAGACTTGTCATGCATATCTGCTAATTTAAGTGTCTCATGTCATTTGATAAAGAAACTAAAAACAGCAACAAACCTTACTGTCTGGAACAGTTAAAGACATGGAGGATGTTGAAAAAAATTTAACACACTTCCCGGTTCAAAAATAAAAGCCCTATAAAACAAATTCATATGTGTGTTAGTAAAAAATAGTAGATCTCAAATTATGTGTAGAGGTGTTCAAGTTTTAAAAGGCCAACTTATACGTGAAAGTGACTGCATAAATGTTACTGACATCCCCTCATAAAATATGCAAGGTTGATTTCCTGTGATGTAGAATAATCATTTTCTCAATATCAGTCATTGTTTCATGACAACAGGCATAGATTTGCAATGGGAAATCTAGATGACATTTTTTGTCTGCTGCATCTCCAAAGAACTTTTTTCATCAAAGTTATAGCTGTGATTAATATGTTGAGTAATAACATTATTTTTTATCACAGAAAATAACAAGTTATTTTATTGTTGAAGAACATAAATTTTTATTTTTAGTAAATATTTTTTTTTATTTTTAGCAAATGTTTTCAAAATTATCAGCACATAAAAATACTGTTTTTTAGCACCTAAAATTCCATTCCCTACTTATAAAGTACAAAACCGTAGCTGCAGCAAGAGATTCGTCATGGCCATGACAGACATCGACAGATGAATAAGTATTGAGGATAGGCCGTGCATAATTAGTCTGTTGAATAGAATGAGTCATATGTCAAGGGGAAAATATGGCTAGTTGGTCACAAGAGCTGTTCTCACAGTGCCACTGACAAAGGAGCCAGCTGTTTGTACTCCTAAAACAACCCAGTATGACAAGGACAAATACTGAGTACAAAATTTTTGTGTTAATTATTACTATGCATATCAAAGACCAGGTGGAATCACCATTATTCACAGTCTTTGATATGCATCTGTAATTTGCAGTTACTGGCTCCCTGCCATAGGTGTAGCGTGACCAAAAATGGGGGAGGAGGGCACAAATAAGTGTAAACTGATGTTTTCCTTGGGGTGGGAGGGCATTCTTGGAAATAGTTTCTCCAAAAATGTTCCTGTTCAATTACCCTTAGTGCCATAACATAGGTTTTTTACAAGACTAATATGTGTACATGCAAAACTGTGAGGTGTGCCAGGCTTGTGATGATTCATCCTAATGAGGTTGAAAAAAATCCAACATGCCTTTCAAAGCACCTCATGTAGTCATCTGAAGATAAAAACCATCATCAGATGACTGCATGTATTGCACATGGAATGACTGCTGAAAAGCAGTCATAACAATGCTCGTTATTGTGTAGCATTGTTCCCTTGGCTGTATGTCACACTTTGAAACATTTAAAAAGCGAACAACTAGTGATTATTATTTTTTCCAGTTTTTAAGTTGGGGGAACATGCCTTTGATGCCACGCCTATGCTTCCTGCAAAAGAAGAGAATTAGAGCTAAAAGTACATTGATGACAACAATGCCCCTGCTTCACCTATTACTCAAACCCACACTCGGGGTGACAGGCAACATTTCAAATCCTTCTGCGATGGAATGACCTCAATGTCCCAAGAAAGAAAACTACTCAATGAACTAATTTCAATTTTTCAAAGCAGATTTAATAATCTGTTATAAGCATTTATAAGGACATTAATTATCAGTGGCCTCATTTAAGGCCACTGATTAGAGGAAAGGAACAGGATCATAACTATATGCCACACACAATGTCTGCATCTTACTTAGGATTCAAACATAGGCCCAGTAGTTCTGGTAGGACAGTCTAAGAAAACTGGTTTTCACTATGTTAGAGAATAAAATTATTATTATTGTTAAGGACCACTAATGCAACATTAAGAATAACAGTGAAAATCTTAGTAGCCCACTGAAGACACTAGTGGTCCACAGAGAGAATTTCACTCCTCACCCTGGAGATTTCACCTATGAAGATCAGTTAAGGTGTTAGGTTCATTAAACCCTTTGTATCAAAATCTCACAGAATAGTCTTTACATCTTTGAAGAAAGCACTTGTGAGCTCCCACTTTGTTTATTTTAAGTAAGACCTCAGGCTATATATGCTACCTACTAAGATCACAATTAGTCATTTCTGCCAATCTTCAATGCTCCAATCTTTCAGGGAGAGGAAAATTCTGAAGAAAATTTAGAGTTTGTATATTAATTTCCTTTTCTACAGGAAAAAAGAATGAAGTGTGGGGGGGGGGGCAAAACATCAAAATTTCAGTTTTCAGTTGAAATTCCCTTAGTTGCCCCAAGTGTGCAGATAACTGGCTATTTGCAAGCTTGCATTAATGATATATGGCAAGTGGTTGTTAGCCAGAGGTGGGATCTTCAAAGCTTTGGTAGCACAAAACAAGCAGTTATCTGAAAAGCCTCCAGAAACACTATAATAAAGAATTAGCATTAGAGCATACTTCATGAATTGATTTTCTTAAAAACATTATTCATACAGCAAGGCTTTGTAGTAGATATAACATAAAATCAACTTGCAAAAGTGCAGCCCTTCTGATACAACTATTAAAATATTGCTTCTAAAAATGTTTTACTGATTCTGCGTATGTAGTTCTTTAAAGATGTATTTAAAAAACAAAATGCTGTTCCATTTATTTTATTGTTTTGTTTATAGGAAAAAACTAGTAGAGATTTTCTGAATATTTAAAACAACTTGCAGTTTGTGTATTTGCATACATGCATATACAGATGGGGAAATACTGACGACAAGTAATTGCTGTTTTACTGGGTGATACTGCTATTTTTCCTATTCATGAGTAATGAACTGGAGCACTTATGGCTCAAAATATGACAGCATCAGAGGTAAAGCTGTACATGTGTAATTTTAACTTTTCTGTTGTTACTCTTATCGCAACAGTCAGACTTGGGTGCTTACTGCAGTGTCAGTTGGTGTAGAAATGTTTTCTTCATTAGTTATATCAGAGCAATCAGGTGGTAACACAGGGTGATTCAAAAGTCCCTGAACTCTATATTTTAAAACGTATTAACTGCAAAATCATAAAAGATATCAGAGTATTGCTGCTTGTGGCTGTTGTGCGTGATCTTGGCAAACAAGCTGCGCCATAGCATCACGTGACAGTACGCTTACGGGGACACTGGAAAGCAGTAATGTTCAGTCAGCCATGAGTCTCACGCAAGAACAGAGTTGCTTTCTTAGAAGTTTATTTTTCGGAAACATCTTACCAACGTTGCATCCAGCTCTTTTGAAGGAAATTGCCTGATGCTCCTATACCAAGGAAAACAACTGTGTATGACCTTGTGAACCGATTTCGTGAGACAGGCTGTGTTCAGGATAAGCCTAAAAGCGTCCGTCAGTCCGTGGTGACTACCAGAGGTCTGCACGGGCTGGGTCGGGTCGGGTCGGGTCGGGTCGGGTCGGGTTGGGCCTTTGCTCATTTCTAAGTCGGGAAAACAGGCCGGGCCTTTGCTCATTTCTAAGTTGGGAAAACGGGACGGGCCTTCTATATTAAATGTAAAACAGACACGGGCTGAGCATTTTTTTTATTCTTATAAGCAAAACAATTGCTGTACGATGCCTTTCTCATTTGGAAAACTTGCAACGTAAGCAGCAGGATAAGATTGAATAATTTCCACTGATGGAAAAAATAGAAGTTTTACAACATCCTTCCCTCCTACAAAACAATTGGAGTGGGTCAGCTCCCTTAGTTCTTCAATGTGAATGTGGTCTCTCCTCTCATGCTTCAGGGCAGGCTATTAACTGCAGCATTTCTAAACCAAGCCACCCGCTCGCAGACCAGGGCTGTCACAGACGATCTATTTCATTGTTCTGGTCGGCGGCACTTTGTTTTCTAGATGCGTGAAAAGCTTTTAAGTTGTCTTAAATGGCACGGGAAAAATGGGCTGGGAGAAACTTACTTCTGTATATAAATCTGTGCCGTATTTTCCCTATTTGTACTATCAGGCAGCCATTTTCAAAACTTCTGTGACACTGACTAGCTGGGCAGTCTGTCACTGTTTTCCCTTAGCATATGCTCAGTTCAGTGTTGCTGATAAATAAAATCTACCATACTTATTATGGAGTTTAAGAAAGCAAAAGATTTTCGTGAAAAAATTGCTTCTGGAGATATGTGCTTGTAAACAATGTAAAGGGGGAAACGATATTTGGAAATATTTTACATTACTGTCCCGTTCTGAAACACTAGTCGGCCGGTAAATGTTGTGCAGTGCACTAAATGCAAAAACTTTTTGAGTTACGATAGCACAAAGTCTGGAACATCGCATCTTAAGTGGCACAAACGTGCCCCCTTCCCCCCACACACACAAGAGACATATTAGGTTCCAGCGACATGTGATATGCCACTAGAGATAGGTGCAGTTTATAAAGCCATAAAATCTTCTCCCAGTAAAACGATCGGACTCATAATTCTGGATATTTCATACTTTTCGAATTACCCCCCTACCCTATCCCCAAGGATATTTCTGGGTCCGGTGGTAGGGAATGATAATTTTGAAAACCCAGAAAATTTGAAAAGCATGGAAATTGTCCTTTTCATGCAATATTTTTGAGTATACAAGCCCCCCCCCCCCCTCCTGACTTATACAGAGTCTCAGAAATATTTTGAATTAACGTTTACTGTAATAGAATACATGTAGCAATTAAGAAAACGAAAACTCTTCAGGAGTTGAATGACCGAGTGCATCAGGTGTCAAATTCGTGTTTTGGTAATTGTTAAAATTTTACGGGCCGGGCCGGGCTTTGAACACACATTTAAGCACAGCAGCTGAAGATGTACAAATGAATGTACAAAAGTACTAGCACTCATTAAAAAGTAACAATGCGTTAAGCAGTAATAGTATTTATTTTAAAGTTACAAATTGCTGTGTATGAACATGTGATTGTGACCTTTGATGTAATGATTGTGAAACCCGGATATAGGAAAAGATATAGGAGATAGTTTTGTGCTGGAGAGATGTGCTATGTTATAGGAAGTTTGGGCAGTAATCATTATAATCATTTGCATAATGAAGATGTGTAATGTGAAGCAAAATGTTGTTAGTAGGTAGAGATAAACATTTTCAGGTCATTCAGTCATGTTGAAAAAATAAATGAGTGTGTGGTAAGAAAATTTATTCTGCTTTAGTGATATGAAAACTAGAAAGAGAAAAAAAATGTAGTATAAAAGTTTTTTGTGGGACATATGATGGATGTCAGCAAAACTGAAGTTGTGTGTCAAGATTACTAAAACTGGCGACACTTATTTCATTCTCAGTTAGTAAATTTTGACATCATTCACTTTGATTTGGTATTTGATTTTAATCATGTTTGAGGATCCAGCATTTGGATCTCAGAGAACAGCTTAGTGGTATGTATTTATTTTACATCCTACATCAGTGGCATTATTATGATGAATAAATTACAGATGTTATTATTATATATCAATATAAGAGCTTGTATATTTCATATGCCTTTTACTTAGGCAATTTTTTCATGAAGCATGAGTCTAGTACGATATAAAAAGAAAAATTTATCATAAAATACTAAGTCAAAACATTTTTAAGTAACTGGTGTTTTTGAAGGCAGAACACTCAAAAGACAGGTTTGATTTTTATACATGTACTTACTATTTAAGCTCATTTTTAAGTGGTTCTTAAATCAATATACTTTGGGGAAATTACTCCCAAAGCATGTTAGTTTTTGATTTTCTTTAACTAATTGTAAATAAAAGCTTGTATTAATGCTTATTCAGTCAAAATTATTATTAAAAACATTGTATTTTATGGTAGTAGAACAAAGTAATGCTCATTAACCTACAATTTATCATTTACATTAAGTACTATCTTTCTAGATTCAGACTCTGTCAAACACAGTAGGCTATTGCAGTTATTGTACTATTAAAATAAATTATCAAAAAAATTAGTGCAGTATTATTTACTTGTGGATTGTGACTACAAAAACTTACAAATCCTAAATCAATCTAAAAAATATTTTTCTGCACCTAACCATTTTACCTCTTAATAATAATGCAATAGTTACAGAAATCCATTTTACTTTACCTGAACTTCAATGCTCCCTGGGAGACTAGCTGAATAAAGTACATGGGTAAGTGAACAGTTAATGAACATCAGTAGGTTCTACTCAAGGGTGTACTGATAGCCCCAGCAACTCCAGCATTGTGGGAGGCCTCACAGCTAAGAGGGCCTATAGCCTCAGCAAAAGGATTTCAGAAAATTTTCCACAGAAACTCCATATGAAATTATTTCAAGAAATAGCCAGGAATTTATGTAGCTTTGAATAAAGAATTAAAAAGAAAAGCAATTTTTTTTTCACAAAATAATTAAAATCTTTAGAAATCAGTTTTGTTATTTTTGTTCATAAAAGCTGGATGATGGGGAAGCAGCTATTCCAGAGGACTTCAGGCCCCTTTTTACAGCCATAGCAATAGTTCCTATTGCATGCATATTAATTAACAAGAGAATGTGAAAGAAATACCAGTTCAACTGAGTGGAATTTTTACACTAATGAGGATAAGATGTTATGTATACCAGTTGTTTGCACAAAACTAAACATCTTTCAGAATATAATGAAGTAACGGGTGTTTGCCGAACAACAGAGCAGAAACCTGTCTGGTTTTTTTTGGTTTTTTTTTTAAGAGTTGAGAGAAATTTTTTGCTATGTGCAAAAAACATTGTGACATTATGTTGTGTTTTTATATTCAAGAGTAAATAATTTAAGTAGTTTTGCTTTTTTTGTGCCAGAATTCTTTATGGTTACTTAGTTTTTGCATACTTATGTTCTGCATTTTTGTATAAACCAGAAAAAGCCAAAAGACATTGTCACACAGTGTTCAGTTACATGTTTTTTGTGTGTGATCATGAGGCATTTTTGAGAGGCTGGCCTTAGTTCTCTAAAGGAACAAAATTTGCATGATATGATTAAACTTTGGTGTAAGTGTTTTAGAGTACTTTGTATCACCATAAAACTAGGGCAATCATTTTAATTACAATGTGCACATTTTTGTTTCAAGTAATCAAATGTAATAATTTTGGTTTTAACTAGGTTCCAAAGAATTTTATTTATTAAAATGTCTGTAAAGCCTAGTTAATAGGAAGTTAAAATTTTCAGTAACGGAAAGCTAATAGATTTTCACAAAGAGGCCTCAAAAATATTTTTTGCAGAGAGGGAGGGGTGGCAAGTTTTTCTGGTACACCACTGGTTCTACAACCAACACAGGCAGTTGTCTCGCAGTATAATGAAATGTTAAAAGAACTTCATTTCAGGACTGCAGATAAATGTCACTGAAGCAATATGATTTCCCTATCATCATTACATTCACTGATTGAAAACACAAGGCTTGTCTTTCTTTAGCAGGCAACTTGAAAAAAATTTTAACTTGCTCAATAATTCTTCCTCATGTTTACTAATTGAAACTGATGTAACAATATGTTTCATTATAGTAGTATCACATGCACATATGTAAATTAGGCATGATATACAGAATAGTATTAATAGTAGTGCATTATCTAATCATACGAATTTCAACAACTATTAGACCACTAGTATGTTCCACAGCAAATTTACAGATTTAGGGGAATGGGACTCCATAAACCGGGCTAAATGAAAATTAAACAATAACAAAACAAAATCTAAAGTCATACACTTATATTTAATGAAACTCAAACTTGTACTCATCATGAATCAAAAGGAAAAAAAAAAAAAGATTATATAAGGCATACCTAACTTTTTCTTTCTTCACTTGGTGTAACTGTAAATTTTCATAACAGAAAATCTATAAGATCACAGAAAGTTCCTGTAAGATATATATATATTTGTAACTTTTCTGTATTTTGGAGGAAAGGAGTGGGATGACGCAAAGGCGTTAAGTGCTACAGAGATGAGGAAGGAAGACCTACAGCCTTTCTCGCTATGATTTTAGAAGGAATGCTACAAAACTTCTATTGAGAAACAGGGCTTCATCATGCAGTAATGAGGTAAAAATATCAGTTGCATTTCCAGAAATAAATAAATTAATATGCAGATGAAACAAAACAAAGGAAAACTAAAACAACTATGAAGTTTAGTTGGGTGCTACTGGTTTTTTCTACAAGAAGTTACTGAGTCTAACTGGTCTTGAATAAATATGAAATCTCAATCTACAGGTGAAAACATTATCATTTAGGAAGACAATTATGACATCACACAAGTCACACATGGAAGGTTAAACAGTTGAATCTATGATATCTATTCAAATATATATTACCAAAGTAAATGGTATCTATGATACATTTAGAAATGCTTGGTACTATTTATATGTGATATAAAAAATATAATAATTACAAGAAACAACAACAGCAACAAAAAAAGAATACAGGTTTCATGGGTAAAATATACAATGGGCATTAGACATATTTTTAGCATATATATGCAAAAGTATTTAAACATAGATAATTTCGCATATTTGTACACACACACAACACACACACACACACACACACACACATACAGAAGAATTTTGCAAACAAAATATATATTACATAGCAGAAAAACAGAATAGTTTATTATTCAGATTTTATATAAAATATTGCAGCAATTTTAAATTTTATGATGAATACCCCATCAGAATACAATTCCTTTGAAAATGGGGGGTGGGGGTAGGGGTAGTGAGAGAATTCCATTTGAAAATAGGATACCAAACTTTATCAGTTTTAAGATTGTTTTAATCTCAAATGAACAGCCAAAACTGTGGCCATGGGTATAAAAACTAAAAATATTAAACGCAAATACCAGCCAGGACATTCAGCTTTCCTCTTCTCAGATGTGAAAAAGATGTTTATACACCAGATTGTCAGTCTGTGATTTGGGCACAATTTTCATTATGGTATAGTTCAACAAAAGAAAACTTAGGTGGGTATCTAAAGTTTAGGACCCAAGCGAAACTACAATAAGACCAGAAATATTCTTCTAAGATTATTTCAAAAGTAAAACTTAAATCGGAAATCAAAACTAGTTTCACATTGCGAGAATAATTATAATGGCTTCATTTATTCTTTCTTTCTTTAAATTCATATAGGACGCCCAGGTGGATCATTCGTCCAAAAGGGGTCCGGGTTCAAATCCCAGTGAGGCATGGATGTTGTGTTTGTCATATGGCGCTGGCTCTCTCCCTTCCCTGGAATCAGTGACCCTAAATTAGGGGCGGCCGACTACTTATGGCCCATTGAGTTGCACACAGTGGTCGTTAAACCTCCAACCCCCCAAAAAAAATAATTAAAAAAAAAAAAAAAAAAAATCATGTAGGCATTTCCTGATAAAAGAATTTTGCTCAATTTTCATGATATGAAATATGCAATGGCATGGGCCATATACAACATTGAAAAGTTTCACTTGACAGAAAAAATGAAGAAGGGATATAATGAACATATAAAAATATATGAAAAAGATTTTAATTATAATGCCTAAAATTTTGTTTTCGACAAAGTTTCTAAGTAAGTACTTAAGTTTAGAAATTCAACACAGTTAAAGACATGTTTTGTCTAGGATCGGCTATATTAGAAAACTAGCATTCATGACATAAAATTAAAAGATTTTTGGCATGTCACAGTGCATTTTTATGTTCAAAGGGTTATAAAACTAATGCACACTAATATGGAAGATACTGTTATACCATTTTTTGGAAATCAATTTAAATTTGTTTTGAATATTAATTTATGAGCGAATGAGCATTTATGTGTACACAAAATATTTTAAAACCTGAGATGAATTTTCTCTCACTTGTAAAATGTACAATAGAGGGAAAATTTTCATTTTTTTTTTTTTTTTCAATTTGCAATACAAGGAGGAATTTGCCACCCCAAGCACTGGCTTCTGATCATTTGTCTAAGTTGAGTCCAGGTCCGGAAGCTTGGATGTTGTGTTTGTTCCCTTCCCTGGAACCAGTGGCTCTAAATCAGAGATGGGCAACTGCTTATAGCTCATGAAGTTGCTCACTGTGGTCGTTAAAACCACCCAATCAAGAAAAAAAATCAAGGAAAGATTTCCTGATGCCTTGAATATGCACACTAATATTTAATGGTGTCCACTCCTTAGCAACGGGCACCATTAATTTTTTGAAGTAGCATCCTTCACATGCTTCAAATTTTTGCAATGCTGCATTCCCTTTCTCAAATATGTGCAATAAGCCATAACGTGCAGATGCCACGAGTTGGGTAGCAGCAGTGGATCATTTCACTTCTGTGTCAATGCTGAATACCTGGGTTTGCTTCCTCCTTCAAGACAGCAAAACTGAGCTCACTGTTTTTGCCTATACACATTCTGTAACATCTCTTAAATGCTCTTGACAATGTTTTCCTAATTTCACATCTCAATCTTAAAACCACAAATTTTTTATTCTTCTCTGATACTGAAAAGCAGTTTACCTATAAGAGCTCGTATAACTTGCACACACACTATGGATAGCAAAAACATTTGTATTAGGAGCTAAACCAATTTGAGGCAGCAACGCAGTTCTCGTATAATCTCAGTCAAGGATATTGAAGATGAACAGTACTGCCAATCTTATTACTTCTTAAAATTGCCCCATAACAGAACAAATAGGTGGTGATAATACTAACTATAAATCAAGAGACTTTTAAGGAGATTAACAGCATATGATATGCTAACTTAATTATTGATGCCTCATACTAAAAAGGACCCACAATCACATGAAATTATTTAACACACAAATTACTCCTCAGCACAAAGGCAGGGACATAAACCAGAACTACAGTTTTTCATACTGGAGCAAAAATCCAAGCAAAAAATTGTGATTTAGTGATGTATTAGACAATGAAAATTATAATAATAAAAAAAGAACAAAAGATGCAAAATATTTATCCTCGATATTTCTAACAACTGTTCCCCAAAACAAAAAACTATGTTAACCGTTAAAATATTGTTAAATATTTTATGGTTAACACTTAAGGATTTTTGAAATTCGGAAACTAATTTCTTCCATTCATCCCTAAAATTTGTTTCCAATGTTTTTTCATTTGATGATTTGTTTTAAAAATTGTTTCCAATGTTTTTTCCATTTAATGTTTCCATTTGTTTTTTCATTTGATGACTTAGGGATTTTTGAAATTCGGAAACAAATTTCTTCTCTTCATCCTTAAAATTTGTTTCCAAATTTAAGTCCTCAAATTTCAAAGTTATCTTCACTCCTGTATCTAAGATGATTTACTCTGCAAAAAAAGGACTTAATTCCTGACATAAATTCTTGGGGAATCTATCACATCCAGTGTCAATGTGGTCTGTCATACATAGGTCAGACATGGAGATCACTTAAATTCAGATTAAAATAACACCAATCATATATTAAAAAGAATGAAATCAAAAAATCTTCCATAGCCCAGCACTGTTGGGAAAATAACCACCAATTTCTGTTTAATGATGCAAAACTGTTAGATAGACCTAAATCAATATTTGACCTGGACTTTTTAGAAGCTTTTCATATATTTCAAAACAATAATAACCTAGCAAAATGATTCATCTTCATTTCCATACCTATCAAGTGCATGGAAAGCACTCGTCAATCTGCAATCTGATGGCTGCAGGAGGCATTTGACACGTGAAACTGGTAGCATTGTCAGAAACAAGAAATGAAAATGCTTAGTCCTGACGAAGTTGAACCATAGCTTTCAGCGAAACTACTAGTATAGTTGACTTTAAATTAAGAAAATTGCATTCATAAACATTGTTTCCTGAATTAAATGAAGCATATCTATTTTATTTTGCTCTGTGTTTATAGTTTATTAAAATAAGACATTTGATCACTAATGGTAACCCCACCTTCCTCCAGATCTCCGTACTCAAGTCCTGCTCTTATTTGGCTTAGGAAAGTCTAGTCATGGATGTGTTATGACATTAGAGAAGTTTTTTAAGCATCATTTCTGAAATATCTCAGAATTTTTTAGCATCATTTCTGACATACCTCAGAAATGTATGCCATCTTATTTACTACATATGCACAAAAATTGCTGTATGTAAAATGCACATGATAAAAACCATGCACACATTTAAAAAAAGAAAAGGTTCAAAAGTAACTGGACAGCATCATCATCTATGGTACATTGTATGCCTTTTATTGGAGATAAATGAGGCCACTGGTCACAGTGGCAGGGGGAGACTGTTTTTAATACATTTGGACTCCCCTGTGAAGCTCTTATCTAATAACATCAGAAATGAAAGCACAGTAGAATCCCAAAAAGTGATGCAGTACAGAGGAATTCTTACCAATGTTTTCTTGCTGTGACCATAAAACTTCTACACTTAATGGGTAAAAGAGCCCCACATTATGCTTATGAGAGAGGGAAGGGGGCAAAAGGTTGTGGGCATTTCATAGTGGAGCATTTATAAATCCTGCCGCACTGGTGTAGCTTATCAGGGTACGGAGGAATTATGTTTTGTTTAATCTATGGTCGAAACCTACAGAATGGCTTATGTGTCTATTCCTGAAGCCCCTTTTCACAGTGATAGAATAGTTCCTATGAGTGTATATTAACAAGAGAATGTGAAAGAAATATCAGTTTGAGATTTTTATACAAATGAGGATAAGGTATACATATTACAGCTGTTTGCACATCACTAGACATCCTTCAGAATTAAATGAACTAAAAGTTATTCTTTGAGGAAATGAAGAAACAGAAAATTGTGTCATTTTTTTTATAATGGAGTCAAGAGAATTTTTTTTTTTACTGAGTACAAAACATTGTGGCATTAAGTTATGCCTATTTTTTATATTCAAGAGTAAATAATTTAAGTAGTTTTATTTTTTGTGCTATAATTCTTAACTGCTACTCATTTATTTACTTATTTATATGTTCTGCATTTTCATATAAATTGGAAATGGTCATTAGACACTCTCATATGACAGTTACATGTTTTGTGGGTGATCGTAAGGCATTTTAAAAGAATAAATTGGCATAACTGTTTTGTAATACTTTGTTTGGAATAAAACCAGGACAATCCGTTTAATTACAATGCCTACGTTTGTGTTAAATGCAACAAAGTGCACTCATTTTGGTTTTACAAAAAATACCTGTAGCTTCAAAAGAATTCTAATTATTCAAAACCTATAAGCCCTAGTTAATAATATGGAATTAAAAAATGTGAGTCATTGAAAGCCAACAGATTTTCACAAAAGGGCCTTGAAGAAGTTTTTTGCGCATGAGGCCCTGAGTTCATTCTGGTACGCCACTGCCTAGTCGCGTATAAGCATGCAGGTTTTGAGACTTCATTTGTCAGACCACAAGGCACCCAGCTAATGATTATTATGCTTCATTGACTATAATCAATGAAGCATCAGTACTCCACCTTCTTTATAACTCAATGTCTATCATAATCGACTTATGAAGTTGTTTCTTCATATACAGTATCCTGAACAACCATTGGAATTTATGTTACTGAACACAGTCATAAGCCACGCCTAGCTAATTTCCATACATCAGAGACAGGTTTTTAAAATTAAGTTTAGTGCTGCGGTATTATAAATGGAATATGTGGTAGTAATTCTGTTAAAATAATTTCTGCATTACCCTGTGTTTTCAGCTACTGCACTGAGTACATTATTGGCAGAAAGGACATTTCATGTAATATAATGAATACAATAATGAAGAAAAAAAATTTCACATTATGGTTCATTATGTATCTAACATTAAACACTAGTAAGATCTTTCAGGTGAAACAACAGCCTTGTTCACACTGGTAGCAAGTATTCGTGTAACATGGCTTCTGAAACTGTTGCCAATAGAGATTTATGGTGCATCCAAATTACAAGAGTTTTTACTGGAGAATTTTATTGCTTTTCCCCGTAGAGTACGGGCATTTTTTTTGAGAAAGAAGCAATCCTTTTGCTGCTGGTCCAGTTTGAAAAGGCAGAGGTATCTTCAATTCTCAGAAGAAAAAGAGCAGAAGTAGGAAGGCTTTATCTGGCATTGCTTTTATGTTCCATAATTCTGCAGTTGATTGAACAAAATGTGCTGCCAATACACTTTCACAGGCGAAAAATGATCTACTTCCTCAGGGGAAAAATGTTAAATTGGCAGCACTTTTTGCTGAATCAACTGCAGAATTATGGAACATAAAAGCAATGTCAGAAAAAGCCTTCCTACTTCTACTCTTTTTCTTCTGAGAACTGAAGATACCTATTTCTGCCTCTCCAAACTGTACCAGCACCAAAAGAATCGCACCTTTCTCAAACAAGTTTTCCGTACTCTACAGGGAAAGCACAGAAATTCTCTTCAGCAAAAAATCTTGTAATTCAAATGCACCCTTCAGAACCATTCCAATTATTTGAAAATCTCTGCTGGCGACAGTTACAGAAATGATGTCCACCATGTGAATATTTGCTATTAGTGTGAACAAGGCTGATGTTTCAGCCGAAAGATCTAACTAATTTGTAATGTTAAATATGTAATAAAACATGGCGTGAATTTTTTTTTTTTCATTATCGAGTACATTATTTCTACTCCTTTTTCTTTCTGCTAAAAAGAAAACATAAACATGAGCTCTACCAGTCAGAAAAGTTTTTGGCGTAATGCATTTGCATACCATTACTGCATATTTTGGGTTCCAGTCTATGTCTTCATTGAAAACATAGCATAGATTTTGATGCCTTGGCAAAACTTAAGGTGTGAAATTTGTTTGATGATTACTCACTCCATCAAATAGTTTAGCAGTCACTGCATGCACATGGTTTAGACTGGGTGTTTGTTTCACTGTTTTGTAGTAGGTTGGCAGTGTCTTTATAATTTTTTTTATTATTTTGCTTTCTATGACATGGTTATTTCATTTTTTTCATTATTTTCATGCTGTAACTTTTGATCTGTTTTTATTAATAATTTCCAGGGTATTGGTAATTCACACACTATATCACTGCTGCAAAGATAGAAGAATATTCCTCTATGAGCATGGTCTCTGGCAAGCATAATTATTTTTCACATTTGCATTGGATTAGATGCTGAATCTGGATCAAAGTTGTTTTGCACATGAAATTGCTTTTGTGATTAATAAAATCTTTAATGTGATAAAATAGTACAACTATACTAGTTATCCGAATTTATTGGTGTAGATAAAATCGTAGATAAATCAAGGTTTATTTTGTAGATAAATCAATTTATTGGCATAGATTTTATCAAGGATAAAATCTACACCAATAAATTCAGATAACTAGTATAGTTGTACTATTTTATGTATAGTTGGCATACAGTTCCTTGCATTATTATTTAATATAAGTTTCACTAGAATTTTCTTCACTTCAATATGACAGATTTTTGAAGAATGTATGGCACCCTCCTTGGCTCTTCACTGTTTACTTTTGTTGTGGTTAAGGTTAACAGTATGAAATGGTCATGGTTAACAGCTGTACCTGTCTTCTTTGAGGTCATGGTTAAGAGAGAATTTGGTTCCATTAGTAGTAGTGTGGTATACACTTTGAAGATCTGTCAAAATTTAAAAAAAAAAAGGATCTAAAAGAATCCATATTAAAAATTCTTTTAACTGTAAATGTCTGAAGCACAAGCATAGTAACTGGATCATTCATTAACAAAATTGAATTAATGCTGTGAGCCCAAGTCACTCAAAGTCAAGCAAATGTGCTAAATGTGGCACATAGGCTAATGAATACACAGAAATAAAAGAAACTATCTAGTAATTAATGACTTCATGGTTTCCTCTTATTACTTTTAGTATTATAAATATTTAACGGGAATTATCGAGGATAAATTTATTAGGTACATTACCTCTCAAATTTTCGATCTAAACACTAGATCTTCCTCAGGAGTTCTTGCTTCCTTCTACTTCACTTCCACAGGTCTGGTGACCAAGCCTGATGGATTTTCCATCCAGCATGGTCATTGATGTTGCCACCTTGTGTCTTGTAAATTTCCAGGGATTCCTCTAATTTCCGGATAATTGCATGGGATTGATGTTTGATCACTTTTAAGGAGTCCCAATCCATTTTGTGGCCAGTTTCTTGTATGTGCCTGTCTAATCCTGTTTTATTTGAGCTGTTCCTTATTGCTGCTTTGTGTTCTTTAATTCTGGTGGTTAACCTTCTTCCTATTTCTCCTATATATAGTAATCCACAAGAGCAAACTATTTTATAAATGACTCCTTCCTGGAGTAAAGTATTTTCTTCTTTTTGTTTTAGGGATGGTAAGTATTTTTTAATTTTGTTATTCAAACCTGGAGCTAACCAAATTTTATATTTAGTGCTGATTTTTTTCAGTTTTTCAAACAGTCCCTTGTGGTAAGTGACTTTTCTTGTGAATAAATATTCAATTTTCTCCTTATTTTTGTCTGTAGTGCCTGTTCTGTTCCTAGTAGGATTTTCCGTCCAGTAGTTCACGAATTTCTTTTGAAGGGTAATCATTTTCTAATAAGATTGATTTTAACTTATTTTTATGTTTTTTCTTAGCTTCTGAAGTTGAATTCAGCTTTCTCTTTAAATTGTAAAGCTACATTTTTCTGAATATATTAATTAGGGTGATCTGATTTATAATTTAAAATTTTGTCTGTATTTGTAGGCTTCTTGTATAATTCTGTGGTAATGTATTTTTTTCCCACTTCAAAGTAATATCTAGGTAATTTAGCTTATTTTCATTTTGCTCTTCTAAAGTGAATTTTAGGGATTCATCTTGGGCATTAAAACCTTCTAGAATTTTTGATGGGTATCCACTCGAATCTTGATCTATGATGAAAAGGATATCATCCATGTATCTAATATACATGCAGAAAATTGAAGGTTTCAATAGGAAGGGCTCTTCCATTTTACTTACGTAATAATTTGCTAGGAGAGGTGCTAATGATGAACACATTGCTAGCCCACTTCTTTGCTTATAGAAGCAGCCTTGGAATTGAAAAAAAAAATGTTGTTTAGAGCAAACACTGTAAGTTCATGAAGGCCTATTGCTTCTTCTTTATTGTATTCATGAAACACTACTAGGCTCTAAACAAAAAAATTTTTCAATTCCAAGGCTGCTTCTATAAACAAAGAAGTGGGCTAGCAATGGGTTCGTCATTAGCACCTCTCCTAGCAAATTATTACGTAAGTAAAATCGAAGAGCCCTTCCTATTGAAACCTTCAATTTTCTGCATGTATATTAGATACATGGATGATATCCTTTTCATCATAGATCAAGATTCGAGTGGATACCCATCAAAAATCCTAGAAGGTTTTAATGCCCAAGATGAATCCCTAAAATTCACTTTAGAAGAGCAAAATGAAAATAAGCTAAATTACCTAGATATTACTTTGAAGTGGGAAAAAAAATACATTACCACAGAATTATACAAGAAGCCTACAAATACAGACAAAATTTTAAATTATAAATCAGATCACCCTAATTAATATATACAGAAAAATGTAGCTTTACAATTTAAAGAGAAAGCTGAATTCAACTTCAGAAGCTAAGAAAAACATAAAAATAAGTTAAAATCAATCTTATTAGAAAATGATTACCCTTCAAAAGAAATTCGTGAACTACTGGACGAAAATCCTACTAGGAACAGAACAGGCACTACAGACAAAAATAAGGAGAAAATTGAATATTTATTCACAAGAAAAGTCACTTACCACAAGGGACTGTTTGAAAAACTGAAAAAAATCAGCACTAAATATAAAATTAGGTTAGCTCCAGGTTTGAATGACAAAATTAAAAAATACTTACCATCCCTAAAACAAAAAGAAGAAAATACTTTACTCCAGGAAGGAGTCATTTATAAAATAGTTTGTTCTTGTGGATTACCATATATAGGAGAAATAGGAAGAAGGTTAACCACCAGAATTAAAGAACACAAAGCAGCAATAAGGAACAGCTCAAATAAAACAGGATTAGACAGGCACATACAAGAAACTGGCCACAAAATGGACTGGGACTCCTTAAAAGTGATCAAACATCAATCCCATGCAATTATCCGGAAATTAGAGGAATCCCTGGAAATTTACAAGACACAAGGTGCAACATCAATGACCATGCTGGATGGAAAATCCATCAGGCTTGGTCACCAGACCTGTGGAAGTAGAAGGAAGCAAGAACTCCTGACGAAGGTCTAGTGTTTAGATCGAAAATTTGAGAGGTAATGTACCTAATAAATTTATCCTCGATAATTCCCATTAAATATTTATAATACTGAAAGAAACTATGTTTCAGTATGAGTGGTAAATGAGAGTTACTCAAATCTAATGAAATTTAAATTACAATGCAAATGTTTGCATTGGATTGGTTCCTTTGGAGGTTAACAGTATGATAGAATTAGATGACATTAGTCCATCTTCAGCTAAGGATCGAGAAAGTTGAAAATGGCTTCTTCTTAGCCTGTTTGCAGTAGGTGCCAACAGGCTAAGAAGAAGAAGAAAAAGTACATCTTCACTGATAGAAATTTTGTGCACTTTGTGATTCATTTAATAAATTTCATTTTGCCAATTTTTTTTTTTTCTCTCACTGTCTCTCTCTCTCTTTCTGTTGTGTAATGGATTAAAAAATGGTTAACTAAATCAGTACCTAAATAACATAAATACAAACTAGGTATTGTGTAAAGAGACTTTCAAAATGAATGGACCGAGAAATTTTTATTTGTGGCTGGAAAAGGAATTAAGTCTCAGCGATTGCTATGTTTATCAACAATTGCAGTTCCAAAGAAATTTTTATCTTCAGAGACATTTTTTCAAAAATTATGGAGATATCCATGGCAAATACCATTTGGGCACAAAAGTGAGAGCAGAAACTATTCATAAGCCCTTGCAAAGCCAACAATTTGCTTTTGCAATAATAATAATAATAATATCACAACAGCCATGGTATTATCATGTAATGAAATTACAATCTTAGTAGATAAAATGGGTAACCCTTTTATACAGTAGCGAACAAAAGTATTTGGCGAAACACTTTTTCGACCATAATTTTTTTCTGCTGGACCAAATCGGCCATTTTGGGATATGATATGTGTTGATTCGTGGGTTACAATGCCGCATAGTTTGTATTTCGCTCAGAGCGAATTTGCATTCGAAATAGGTCATATTCAAGAGTCGCCAATAATATCCATTTGTTTGCTGCATGTATTAATGGTTTTTCTTGTAATTTTTGTGGGTTTTGTGATGTGTAGTGTATCGATAATAAGTCAATCTCAGGTTTTCAGAAATGGGTAAAAAGGCGGAGATCCCTGTTGGAGCTCGCCAGGCGGCCATGAACATGATGGAATCCGGAATGTGTGTCACCGACATTGCGAAAGCCCTGAAGATCCGACACCAGTGCATTTCAGCTATCCTGCAACGTTATAAGAAGACTGGGACCATCGAGAACAGTCGGCAATGTGGTAGGCCTTGTTCCACTATGTTGCGTCAGGATAGACGCATCCTCCGTCGATCTCGTGCTGATCCCCACCTTGACTGCTGTGGACATCGCCACCAAATTCCGTGACAGCGACGACCTAAACGTCAGCCGAATGACCATCTCCCGTCGTCTCATTGCTGGTGGATTGAATGGAAGACGCCCCGTCAAGAAACCACTCATCTGAGTCAAGAATCGACGAGCCAGAGTCGCGTTCGTGCGCCGTCATCGACACTGGACCGCGGCAGACTGGAGTAAGGTGCTTTTCATCGACGAGAGCAAGTTCAACTTGTTCAGAAGTGATGGCATCTGATACGTACAACATCCGTGTGGCCAGAGATTCAACCCCCAGTTCATTCAGCCGACTGTCAAGCACAGAGGAGGATCGCTCGTGGTTTACGGTGCCTTCTCTCACAATGGAATGGGCCCCATCATTAAGATTGACAGAATAATGACTGGCCAGAGCTACACGAACATGCTCATCAATGATGTCTTCCCATGGGCAAACCAGAACATGCCACCCGAATGGATCATGCAGCAAGACAACGACCCAAAGCACACCTCCAGAGTAGCAAAGGCAGCCTTGCACACATGCACACATGAAAACTAAGTGTGATAAACCTATTTTTCCCAATTTATTTCATGCTACCATTCAGGTAAAAAAAGGTAAGATAGCCCTGATGTAAACCGTTTTGTCTTTTCCAGTCATTAGCATGCTGTGTGTGAGAGTTCGGATTTAAGCACATTCTTAGTATTTCCTATACATCTTAGATCTCGTGGTACTTGCAGTTTGTTTAATGTCAGGAATTGGTGTAAGCACCTGGTTTCGATAGTTTTTGTTTGTTTGTTTGTTTGAGAGAGAGAGAGAGAGAGAGAGAGAGAGAGAGTGTGAGTGTGTGTGTGTGTGTGTGTGTGTGTGTGTGTGTGTGTGTGTGTGTGTGTGTGTGCTTTATAATTAAGCCTTTTTATGTTATTGCATTTGTATCAAAAATTCCTGTCACCTTGACTTATTTTCTTTATTGATTCAAACACATTTTTCATACACAGTAAGTATCCTAAATATCATTTGGTTTTTGTCTTTCATACTTTATGAAGGTTCTTTGTGCACATGCATGTGTGTGTGTTGCTTTTATTCATATACTAGTTTATTTATAATTTTTGCATTGCAACTACAAATTTTTGTAACATATTTTTACCTACGAAATTACATTCATTTTCTATTTCGTCTTACTTAAATGGGTAAATATAGGAGATTCCTGGAACTACTTAATTTTCAATCTGAGTTAAATAAAGCAGCTGCTATGATGATGATTTTCTTAAATGATAAATAAATTTGGTTGATATTAGCAGGCTTTACACAATACACAATAAACATAGAATTGAGTGACAACACACAGAGTTGTATACATACCTCTGTGTGTCCTCACTTAAATCTAAGTTTATTGATAAATAAATTTCTTAAATTATTCTATTTTATTCACTTTTGCAACTAACATCATGGTATTTTATAAACTTGGAAGTTCACATTTTTGCCCCATTACTTTTGCATGTATAAAAAATTTGTGATATTGTTTCATCATCATCATCATTGTCAACCATTATCAATCCACTGCTGGACGAAGGTCTCCCCAAGTTTCCTCCACAATGGTCCGTCTTGTGCCAGTCTCCTCCATGTCACTCCCGCATATTTACGAATTTCATTAACCCATCTCCCATGTGGTCTTTTTCTGGGTCTTTTCCTGTCCCTTGGAATCCAATCTAAAATTTCGGCTGTCCATCTATGGTCTGTCCTTCTGGCAGTATGTCCAGCCCATTGCCATTTCAGGCATTTAACTCTGATCATGATGTCTTCCACTCTTGTCATTTTTCTGATCCACGAGTTCCTCTTCTTATCTCTCCTGGTTATACCAAGCATGCACCTCTCCATGCTTCTTTGAGTTGTCTGCAGCCTTTGTATGTCTCTTTTAGTTAAGGTCCACGTCTCTGCACCATACGTAAGCACTGGAAGGATGCATTGATCAAACACTTTTCTTTTAAGACATAATGGCATATTGCTCTTTAAAATCATGCTGTTTCTTCCAAAAGCTCTCCAGGCAAGTTTTGTACGCCGATTAATTTCTTCATCAATGTGACCCTCACTTGATATCTGCTGTCCAAGATAAACATACGTGTCTGTTATCTCCAGTTTTTCTCTATCAATCGATAAATCTTCATTTCTTGTAAAAGCATTGAACATCACTTTTGTCTTCTGAAAGTTCATTTTTAATCCCACTTCTTTACTCTTGTCAGCAAGTTCCTGGATCATACTCTGCAGCTCTGATGGGGTAGTTGCAAAAATGACTACGTCATCAGCAAAACGAAGGTGGGTTAGATAATCTCCATTAATCTTTATCCCTTTGTTTTCCCAGTTCAGTGATTGAAAGACATTTTCCAATGTGGCATTAAAGAGCTTCGGAGATATGGTGTCACCTTGTCTCACTCCCTTTCCAATTTTTTATGTATGTTGTATTTTCAAACAGCCGAATCTTTGCACTTGCATTTTCATAGATGTTATTAATAATATTAATGTATGCATCTTCAATACCGCAGGATTTCAGAGCCGTGGTAACTGCTGATGGTTTCACCGAATCAAAGGCTTTTTCATAATCGATAAAAGCCATGCACAATGGAAGTTCATATTCCCTCGCTCTTTCAATTAGTTCTCTCAGTACGTGGATATGATCTATTGTGCTGTAGCCACTCCTGAATCCAGCTTGTTCTCTCGGTTGAGCCATGTCCAGTGTTACCTTCAAGCGGTGTGAAAGAACTTTAGTGAAGATTTTCATAAACCACTGATAGGAGGCTGATAGGTCTGCAGTTCCTGAGATCCTCAATGTCACCTTTTTTATGTAGCAGGATCATTGTAGCATTGTTCCAATCCTCAGGAATCTTCCCTTCATTAAGGCATCTAGTGAAAATTTGGGCGAGTACTGTTTCAATTTCTCCACTTGCTTCTTGTATGATGTCTATAGTAATTCCATCTTCTCCTGGAGCTTTTCCTCGCTTCATGTTCTTTGATTGCATGAGCAACTTCTGCTGGGAGGACTGGAAGAACTCTGGTACCTTTCATGATGTCTGGAGTACATGTATCATCCCTTTCATATAATTTAGAGTAGAAATCTTTCACTCTTGTCAAAATTTTGCCTCTATTTCTTGTTACAGAACCATCTTCTTTTCTCAGTGCCATAATCTGTTTTCTTCACTTACTGAGATGTCCCTTTGCTATCTTTAAGGCTTTGGTTGTTTTCAATTGCTTTCCTCACTAGCTCACAGCTGAATTTCCTTACGTCTTCAGTGATACTTTTTCGTGCTGTCTTGCATAGCTCTATATATTCCACTTTGGAAGTCACATCTTCTTTAGTTGTCCTCATCTCTCTTCTTTTTTGCATCAACATTTTGGTTTTTCCTGATAATTTGTTCACATGCAACTTGTTCTTAGACCCAGCTAATTTTGTTGCTGTTTCCATAAGAGCTTTGGTTACTTTTCTGTTAACTTCCGAAATATCCACTTCTTCCGATGTTAGGCCTTCTAAAGCAGAAAATCTGTTCTTCAGTTCCAACTTGAAAGAATTATGGTGTTTTTTAAGGTTGGTTATGTCAATACATTTTGTTTGTCTTATGAGCTTGCCATGTTCCAGTTTAGTGTTGAGGTGCATCTTACATCTCACCAATCTATGGTCACTACCTGTGTTGAACTTGTTCAGCACACTGCAGCCTTCGATGACGAATTTTTTGTTACACATAATAAAATCAATTTCACTTGTCGTCCCAATTGGATGTCTCCATGTCCATTTCCTGTGTGGCTTTTTCTTGAAAAAGGAGTTCAAGATGAAAAACCCTTCTGCCTCTGCAAACTCAACGCGAGTATTTCCACGCTGGTTTCTGTTGCCGTGACCGAATTTACCTACTGAAGTTTCATTCTGTTGCCGGTGCCCTATTTTTGCATTGAAATCTCCCATAATTATCTTCAAGTGCTGCTTACCTTTATTATTTAGATGACGAATTTCCTCATAAAATTCTTCAATTTCTTCTTCAGGATGACTTGTGGTGGGTGCATAAGTTTGAATAATCTGAGCCTGGTATCTTCTCGATAGTTGGATAACGAGTCGTGCAGCTCTGTCAGAGGAACTTTCAACCTCTACCACTTTATCCTTCAGTTTCTTGTTTATTATAAATCCAACACCACTAGTTCTGCCAGTATCTGTCCCACGATAATAGAAGAGATGTCCACTTTTCAGTTCAATGAGATCTTCTCCTTTTCTCCTTACCTCACTTAGCCCGACGATGTCCCACTTGATCCTTTGTAGTTCCTCTTCCCACTTGATCCTTTGTAGTTCCTCTTCCAATTCAAGAAGCCTTGAATCAGAAGATAGGGAGCGTCCGTTATAGGTAGCCAAGGTCAGCATCAAATGGCAGCCTAGTCCGGTCCTCCGGGGATTCTTAGCACCCTCTGCCTTCATGTCGCACTGGCCGCTGCCTTGGCCAGGTACATTCCAGCGGCCGGAGACTGAGGGCCAAGATTTAAGTTGTAGAGTCATTTTGGAGGTGTTTGGCCATAACTCACCACGCTGGCCAAGCGGGTTGGTGAGTGTGGGATAGCATTTCCTCTGATCCCGATGGTATAGTTATACCGCTATTGGCGGTCGTCAGAGCCCCTTTAGTGGGAACAGGATGCACCACGAGAAGGCGGGGTTGACATTTGTCAAGGAGAGGCTGTGATGTTACGCATCACCTGACCTTACATCCCATATTGTTTATATATATATATATATCATCATCATCATCATTGTCAACCATTATCAATCCACTGCTGGACGAAGGTCTCCCCAAGTTTCCTCCACAACGGTCTGTCTTGTGCCAGTCTCCTCCATGTCACTCCCGCATACTTTCGACTTTCATCCACCCGTCTTTCATGTGGTCTTCTTCTGGGTCTTTTCCTGTCCCTTGAAATCCAATCTAAAATTTCGGCTGTCCATCGATGGTCTGTTCTTCTGGCAGTATGGCCAGCCCATTGCCATTTCAGGCATTTAACTCTGATCATGATGTCTTCCACTCTTGTCATTTTTCGGATCCACATGTTCCTCTTCTTATCTCTCCTGGTTACACCAAGCATGCACCTCTCCATGCTTCTTTGAGTTGTTTGCAGCCTTTCTATGCCTCTTTTAGCTAAGGTCCACGTCTCTGCACCATACGTAAGCACTGGAAGGATGCTTTGATCAAACACTTTTCTTTTAAGACATAATGGCATATTGCTCTTGAAAATTATGCTGTTTCTTCCAAAAGCTCTCCAGGCAAGTTTTGTACGCCGATTAATTTCTTCACCAATGTGACCCTCACTTGATATCTGCTGTCCAAGATAAACGTATGTGTCTGTTATCTCCAGCTTTTATCCATCAATCGATAAATCTTCATTTCTTGTAAAAGCATTGAACATCACTTTTGTCTTCTGAAAGTTCATTTTTAATCCCACTTCTTTACTCTTGTCAGGAAGTTCCTGCATCATACTCTGTAGCTCTGATGGGGTAGTTGCAAAAATGACTATGTCATCAGCAAAACGAAGGTGGGTTAGAAAATCTCCATTAATCTTTAAGCCTTTGTTTTCCCAGCTCAGTGACTGAAAAACACCCTCCAATATGGCATTAAAGAGCTTCGGAGATATGGTGTCACCTTGTCTCACTCCCTTTCCAATTTTTACGTGTGCTGTATTTTCAAACAGCCTAATCTTTGCACTTGAATTTCCATAGATGTTATTAATAATATTAATGTATGCATCTTCAATACCGCAGGTTTTCAGAGCCATTGTAACTGCTGATGGTTTCACCGAATCAAAGGCTTTTCATAATCGATAAAAGCCATGCACAATGGAAGTTCATATTCCCTCGCTCTTTCAATTAGTTCTCTCAGCACGTGGATATGATCTATTGTGCTGTAGCCACTCCTGCATCCAGCTTGTTCTCTCGGTTGAGCCATGTCCAGTGTTACCTTCAAGCGGTGTGAAAGAACTTTAGTGAAGATTTTATAAACTACTGATAGGAGGCTGATAGGTCTGTAGTTTCCAAGATCCTCAATGTCACCTTTCTTATGTAACAGGATCATTGTAGCGGTGTTCTAATCCTCAGGAATCTTTCTTTCATTAAGGCATCGAGTGAAAATTTGGGCGAGTACTATTTCGATTTCTCCACTTGCTTCTTGTATGATGTCTACAGTAATTCCATCTTCTCCTGGAGCTTTTCCCGCTTCATGTTCTTGATTGCATGTGCAACTTCTGCTGGAAGGACTGGAGGAACTCTGGTACTGGTATCTTTCATGATGTCTGGAGTGCATGTATCATCCCTTTCATATAATTTGGAGTAGAAATCTTTCACTCTTGTCAAAATTTCGCCTCTATTTCTTGTTACAGAACCATCTTCTTTTCTCAGTGCCATAATCTGTTTTCTTCCCTTACTGAGATGTCCCTTTGCTATCTTTAGGCTTTGGTTGTTTTCAATTGCTTTCCTCACTAGTTCACAGTTGAATTTTCTTACGTCTTCAGTGATACTTTTTCTTACTGTCTTGCATAGCTTTATATATTCCACTTTGGAAGTCACATCTTCTTTAGTTGTCCTCATCTCTCTTCTTTTTTGCATCAACATTTTCGTTTTTCCTGATAATTTATTTACATGCAACTTGTTCTTAGACCCAGCTAATTTTGATGCTGTTTCCATAAGAGCTTTGGTTACTTTTCTGTTAACTTCAGAGATTTCCACTTCTTCCGATGTTAGGCCTTCTAAAGCAGAGAACCTGTTCTTCAGTTCCAACTTGAAGGTATTATGGTGTTTTTAAGGTTGGTTATGTCAATAGATTTTGTTTGTCTTATGAGCTTGCCACGTTCAAGTTTAGTGTTGAGGTGCATCTTACATCTCACCAATCTATGGTCACTACCTGTGTTGAACTTGTTTAGCACACTGCAGTCTTCTATGACGAATTTTTTGTTACACATAATAAAATCAATTTCACTTGTCGTCCCATTTGGATGTCTCCATGTCCATTTCCTGTGTGGCTTTTTCTTGAAAAATTAGTTCAAGATGAAAAACCCTTCTGCCTCTGCAAACTCAATGAGAGTATTTCCACGCTGGTTTCTGTTGCCATGACCTAATTTACCTACTGAAGTTTCATTCTGTTGCTGTTGCCCTATTTTTGCATTGAGATATATATATATATATATATATAGAAGAGCAAAACTGAAGACTAAGGAAAAACTTTAGAATTTAAAACGAAGGTTGCAAAATAACCTGAAAATCAAAACGCGCAACGCAGCAGTTTTGAAAATTCAGAATTCACATTCTATAAAGAAGATACCTAAGCAAAAAAATGCAAATATAATTTTGACTCACACCTAGTACAACATAGAAAAGGTTATGTGTCTACCTGTGCGAGTAAAAGGAGAAAAGACAAAAAAATAAAATAAAACAACTGAATGTAGAAGGTGTCGAGAATACTGAGCCTTGGCTTTATCAAGGACCAGCAAAAACTCTGCATTTTCTCACTTCCACAAAGACCTAGTTGGAAATGGGTTTCTGCAAGGCCATAGATGCAAGTAACATTCCCACCTAAAATAGTTTAAAAAATATATATATATATGTCATGTCCTCCGTAGAGTTGCATGACCTAGCACTAGTTAACAATTTCGCTTGCATCCATTAACCTTCATGGCCCGACCCATGCTCTTCATCTGTTACTATTAAACAGAGAGAAGAAGATTAAAGAGAACTCAAGCTGTGAGAGTGACATAATAATTAGAAATGATTTTCAGCCAAAACGAAATTCCAAGTTCGTTTGAGAGAAAATTTAAAACTGAAAAACAATGCAAAAGAAATCCAAATTTTACATTGCAATTAAAAAAGGAAATGTTAATTTTTAACGAACAGATTTTTGAAAGAAAACTTGAGTCTAAAACCCCTACTCTACAACTTATGACAGCACGAAAACGAGAATAAGTTAAAGATAATAATTAACTAAAGAAAACTTTGTGAAAGTTATATACCTTAAACAGTTAGTTGCAATATGTACAAAGTATTTCAGCAGTGCTTTAAGTGCATAATTAATTAGTTATTAAGAACTTAACTACTTTGAAAAAAACAGCGCAGAGACAGCGCATAGAAAAGGAACAAGCTTAGCCATCTTCTGTTCCTAGGTACCCCAAAAGACGCTCAAAGTTACAGAGAAAAGAAAGAGTTAAAACCCGCAAAAAATGTTAACAGACAAACTAATGCCTAAAAGCTGAAAAGCTAAAAAACGACAGAGAATAAGTACAAACATTGAACTTATAAAACCTAGAACCCAAAAACAAGGAAGAGAGCTTACCTCTTGTGTGACAAAACTTTTCTCCTCACAAGAGAAGAACATGGCTGACCTCTTCCGCCACTCCCTATTATTATTTTTTTTTTTTTTTATTTGAGGTTTTTTTTTTTTTTTTTTTTTTCATTTTCTAATTTTTATTTTTAGTATGTTTTGGATGCAGCTTTTTGGAGTGTAGTTTATACTCGAGTTTGGTCTTTTCTTGGACTGCTTATTTCTAAAAAGTTTTTCCTAGTTGGTTTGCTCAGAATTTGTATGTTTTGGCCCAAGTGGAGTTCTAAGGACGATGAAAGGATTGGAGGTCAGCTCAGATATTTTAAGTCCTCCCGCTCGGTTAGGCTAGCACCCTTTCCCATAGTGTATGAACTCGCTGGCAAAGGTAATCTAAAGTTATGAAATGACAAACGTTGTTTGACATGTAAATCCGCAGATCCTAACCTGTATTCTTCTGTTGAGGATAATTGCTCCAACAAGTTTTGCAAAGCCTACAATACCATCTATAAGCTCACCTGTACTGTCTGCAACCTTAGCTATATTGGCCAAAGTAAAAATCCTCTTCATCTTAGGATTAATGGTCACAGGTCTCTAGTAAACAAGTTCTCTAATTCAGGAGTGTACCCCTCCACAAACGCCAACCAGTACTCTACCTTTGAATTAGAGCATTTCCATTCTCATGGTTTTGACAAAGTGAAAATAGAGGTACTACATATTATCCCTGACCTCTATGCTCGGCTAGAAACTGAATCCCTTGAAATTTTGCAGCATCAGTCTCTTTATCCCTATGGCCTTAATTCCACTCTGTCTGACAATAAGCATAATCAGCATAAATTTTCAATTCGTGAACTCTTCTTTCTTGTTAATAATAAGAGCTGCTCTAGAGGTAATAGAGGACAGAGGTTATTTCGCACATCAAGCAAAGTTGATTTTGCTAACTTGCTAAAAACTCTGGAAAGCTTTAAAACTGGCACTAATTTTGTTAAAAATTCTTACAAAATTCTCAAGTCCTTCAAGCACTCTGTCCTCAAAAGTTTTTTCAAATTCTGGAATGAAACTGCTGACCATGTTGATAAGCATGTTTTTGCTTTGGTTCTGGATATTCTTAAACATATTCTTAAAGATAAAATTTCTCTTAAAGAATTTTCCAGTAATTTTGTTACCATCAGGTTCCTAAATAAAGCCTACGATAATCTCAATGTTAGGAAGCTGTTCTACAATAATGCAATTTTTTTTCCCATCCACAGGCACCAGTCTATTGTAAGTTTTAAATATGTTAAGACCTTAGGGTCAACAGTTAAAAACTACAAACTTAACTCTTCGAGCTACATTCCTGTAATTACTACATGTTCTTGTGATGAACATAAAGAAACAGTTCACTATGATAAGAATTACAACCATATTATCACCGGAAACTTGAGTTTTGTTGAAAATGAAAAGCTTAGGAATTTATTAGAGTATGGCTCTAAATTCAGACCTTCCTTCACAATTTCCAAAGAAAGGATTCTTGAGAGCTTCACTCAAGATGTAAATAAGTACATCGTAAAAACCAGTTTAACGTACAATCAGCCTATTGAGGCCTTCGCAGAATGGAAATATAATATAATCAATAGCTTCACCGGTGAGTTGGCAGGTCTGGACTTTTGTTTCGACAGAAATCTCTTTTTTCTCTGGAGAAGCTAAAAGGTCACTCTCCAAACTACAAGACCAATTTATCTTTACCACTACGGATAAAGCTAGCAATAATTTTGCAATTATCTGTAAGAAGTTCTATTTTGAATTGTTAACTATGGAACTCAATAATAGAGTAACATACGAGCCCGTAAGTTATTCTACCAAGCAGTTAGAAAATCGGTTTAAGGCATTCTTCAAGAAACTTAAAATTCCACAAACTAGAAGATATGAGCCTGAATTTCCATTTCTTTTTGCAACGGTTAAGTTTCATAAGGATCCTGTGAAGTTCAGGTTCATAGCTAGTGGAGTAAGGAGTCATAAAAGAAAATAGATCTTGCTTTCGAAGATGTCTTAAAGAAGGTTTTGAAACACATCAGAAACTGTTCTAACTTGATGAACAGAGATTTTTGGATAATTAATAATAATGCAGAAGTAATTTCTACTATACTCAAAGTTTGTCCCCTAGATATTAATAGTTATGATTTTGAAAACCTATATACTAATCTGCCTCTATCAGATATAATCACTACCTTTAAAGAGCTGTATGCAGAATTTAAACTTAACCGATTTGTTGATGTAGGAACTTGGAACTCTTATCTCAATTGCTGCATAAAAAATAACCATATCTTATATAATAATACTCTCTATAAGCAAGTGAACGGTATTCCAATGGGAACATCAACGTCCACGAATATCGCTAATCTATTCCTGTTCTTTTAAGGAATATAAATTCATTAAAAATCACCCCACCTGCTCAGATAACTACCTTTACACTTTTAGATATATTGATGATCTGCTGTGTATCAATAATTCAGAAGTTATAGAGAGTATTTTGATAATATCTATCCTAGCTCTCTTAACTTATGTAAAACCAACCACAGTAATCAGGAACTTGAGTTCCTAGACTTAAGCATTAAGCTCAACAGAGGTAACCCATCTATTAGCCTCTTTGATAAAAGAGTTAATTTTCCTTTCAAAGTAATTAAATATCTACACTGGAATAATAACATTTCAACCAAAGTAATTGAGAATGTACTAATTTCTCAGGTCCTAAGAATTTCAAGAATTTGCAGCAACAATTTGTACTTCAATTACCACATTAATATACTATTAGAAAGTTTTCTAGAGAACGAAATTCCTTCTTCTTTCATCAAAAGAACTTTAAGAAAAATTATTCTGAATAATAGAGTAAGGTTGGCAGATCTGCTTTAATTTTCTACACAGTTAATAATATGATTCTGACCAATCAAAGCCGTAAGGAAGTTGGCTAGAGGATGCCTATTAACTACCTAAAGGAACCTTAGTGCTATGGATATGATGGTCCTATTAAAACAAAAATTAAATAATATAAACAAAATCACAAAAAAAGTTTAAAAATCTGTTTATAAAAGAAAATAAAAACAAATAAAAAAGAAAACTAGTTATTCATCACTAGGATAGCTATACTAAAAATAGTAAAACCAACATTAAAATTAATAAGATTCTGATTAATCTATAGAAGCTCACTAAGGTGATTTAATACATGCAAAGATTATTGAATAAACTGCTCGTGTATTTTATAATATTTCTCATGTATTCTGGAGAGTTAATTCTGCTCTTTCTGATCATACAGATCCACAGTCTTAAGTTTATATATTTTTTTCTCTGGTTAAAATCTCCGCGCATTGGTTTCTTGCTGTATGAGGAGGCCATCAGCCCCACCCTCACTGCCCCCAGCGTCTAGGGAGTGGCGGAAGAGGTCAGCCATGTTCTTCTCTTGTGAGGAGAAAAGTTTTTGTCACACAAGAGGTAAGCTCTCTTCCTTGTTTTTGGGTTCTAGGTTTTATAAGTTCAATGTTTGTACTTATTCTCTGTCGTTTTTTAGCTTTTCAGCTTTTAGGCATTGGTTTGTCTGTTAACATTTTTTGCGGGTTTTAACTCTTTCTTTTCTCTGTAACTTTGAGCGTCTTTTGGGGTACCTAGGAACAGAAGATGGCTAAGCTTGTTCCTTTTCTATGCGCTGTCTCTGCGCTGTTTTTTCAAAGTAGTTAAGTTCTTAATAACTAATTAATTATGCACTTAAAGCACTGCTGAAATACTTTGTACATATTGCAACTAACTGTTTAAGGTATATAACTTTCACAAAGTTTTCTTTAGTTAATTATTATCTTTAACTTATTCTCGTTTTCGTGCTGTCATAAGTTGTAGAGTAGGGGGTTTTAGACTCAAGTTTTCTTTCAAAAATCTGTTCGTTAAAAATTAACATTTCCTTTTTAATTGCAATGTAAAATTTGGATTTCTTTTGCATTGTTTTTCAGTTTTAAATTTTCTCTCAAACGAACTTGGAATTTCGTTTTGGCTGAAAATCATTTCTAATTATTATGTCACTCTCACAGCTTGAGTTCTCTTTTAATCTTCTTCTCTCTGTTTAATAGTAACAGATGAAGAGCATGGGTCGGGCCATGAAGGTTAATGGATGCAAGCGAAATTGTTAACTAGTGCTAGGTCATGCAACTCTACGGAGGACATGACATATATATATATATATTTTTTAAACTATTTTAGGTGGGAATGTTACTTGCATCTATGGCCTTGCAGAAACCCATTTCCAACTAGGTCTTTGTGGAAGTGAGAAAATGCAGAGTTTTTGCTGGTCCTTGATAAAGCCAAGGCTCAGTATTCTCGACACCTTCTACATTCAGTTGTTTTATTTTATTTTTTTGTCTTTTCTCCTTTTACTCGCACAGGTAGACACATAACCTTTTCTATGTTGTACTAGGTGTGAGTCAAAATTATATTTGCATTTTTTTGCTTAGGTATCTTCTTTATAGAATGTGAATTCTGAATTTTCAAAACTGCTGCGTTGCGCGTTTTGATTTTCAGGTTATTTTGCACCCTTCGTTTTAAATTCGAAAGTTTTTCCTTAGTCTTCAGTTTTGCTCTTAAGTATATATATATATATATATATTTCAATGCAAAAATAGGGCAACAGCAACAGAATGAAACTTCAGTAGGTAAATTAGGTCATGGCAACTGAAACCAGCGTGGAAATACTCTCATTGAGTTTGCAGAGGCAGAAGGGTTTTTCATCTTGAACTAATTTTTCAAGAAAAAGCCACACAGGAAATGGACATGGAGACATCCAAATGGGACGACAAGTGAAATTGATTTTATTATGTGTAACAAAAAATTCGTCATAGAAGACTGCAGTGTACTAAACAAGTTCAACACAGGTAGTGACCATAGATTGGTGAGATGTAAGATGCACCTCAACACTAAACTTGAACGTGGCAAGCTCATAAGACAAACAAAATCTATTGACATAACCAACCTTAAAAAACACCATAATACCTTCAAGCTGGAACTGAAGAACAGATTCTCTGCTTTAGAAGGCCTAACATCGGAAGAAGTGGACATCTCTGAAGTTAACAGAAAAGTAACCAAAGCTCTTATGGAAACAGCAACAAAATTAGCTGGGTCTAAGAACAAGTTGCATGTAAATAAATTATCAGGAAAAACGAAAATGTTGATGCAAAAAAGAAGAGAGATGAGGACAACTAAAGAAGATGTGACTTCCAAAGTGGAATATATAGAGCTATGCAAGACAGTAAGAAAAAGTATCACTGAAGACGTAAGAAAATGCAACTGTGAACTAGTGAGGAAAGCAATTGAAAACAACCAAAGCCTAAAGATAGCAAAGGGACATCTCAGTAAGGGAAGAAAACAGATTATGGCACTGAGAAAAGAAGATGGTTCTGTAACAAGAAATAGAGGCGAAATTTTGACAAGAGTGAAAGATTTCTACTCCAAATTATATGAAAGGGATGATACATGCACTCCAGACATCATGAAAGATACCAGTACCAGAGTTCCTCCAGTCCTTCCAGCAGAAGTTGCACATGCAATCAAGAACATGAAATGGGGAAAAGCTCCAGGAGAAGATGGAATTACTGTAGACATCATACAAGAAGCAAGTGGAGAAATCGAAACAGTACTCGCCCAAATTTTCACTCGATGCCTTAATGAAGGAAAGATTCCTGAGGATTGGAACACCGCTACAATGATCCTGCTACATAAGAAAGGTGACATTGAGGATCTTGGAAACTACAGACCTATCAGCCTCCTATCAGTAGTTTATAAAATCTTCACTAAAGTTCTTTAACACCGCTTGAAGGTAACACTGGACATGGCTCAACCGAGAGAACAAGCTGGATTCAGGAGTGGCTACAGCACAATAGATCATATCCACGTGCTGAGAGAACTAATTGAAAGTGCGAGGGAATATGAACTTCCATTGTGCATGGCTTTTATCGATTATGAAAAAGCCTTTGATTCGGTGAAACCATCAGCAGTTACAATGGCTCTGAAAACCTGCGGTATTGAAGATGCATACATTAATATAATTAATAACATCTATGAAAATGCAAGTGCAAAGATTAGGCTGTTTGAAAATACAACACACATAAAAATTGGAAAGGGAGTGAGACAAGGTGACACCATATCTCCGAAGCTCTTTAATGCCACATTGGAGGGTGTTTTTCAGTCACTGAGCTGGGAAAACAAGGGGATAAAGAGTAATGGAGATTATCTAACCCACCTTCGTTTTGCTGATGACGTAGTCATTTTTGCAACTACCCCATCAGAGCTGCAGAGTATGATCCAGGAACTTGCTGACAAGAGTAAAGAAGTGGGATTAAAAATGAACTTTCAGAAGACAAAAGTGATGTTCAATGCTTTTACAAGAAATGAAGATTTATCGATTGATAGAGAAAAGCTGGAGATAACAGACACGTACGTTTATCTTGGACAGCAGATATCAAGTGAGGGTCACATTGATGAAGAAATTAATCGGCGCACAAAACTTGCCTGGAGAGCTTTTGGAAGAAACAGCATAATTTTCAAGAGCAATATGCCATTATGTCTTAAAAGAAAAGTGTTTGATCAATGCATCCTTCCAGTGCTTACGTATGGTGCAGAGACGTGGACCTTAACTAAAAGAGACATACAAAGGCTGCAGACAACTCAAAGAGGCATGGAGCGAGAGGTGCATGCTTGGTGTAACCAGAAGAGATAAGAAGAGGAACTCGTGGATCCGAAAAATGACAAGAGTGGAAGACATCATGATCAGAGTTAAATGCCTGAAATGGCAATGGGCTGGACATACTGCCAGAAGGACAGATCATCGATGGACAGCCGAAATTTTAGATTGAATTCCAAGGAACAGGAAAAGACCCAGAAGAAGACCACATGGGAGATGGGTGGATGAAATTCGAAAGTATGCAGGGGTGACATGGAGGAGACTGGCACAAGACAGACCGTTGTGGAGGAAACTTGGGGAGACCTTCGTCCAGCAGTGGATTGATAATGGTTGACAATGATGATGATGATGATGATGATATAGCAAAAACATAAAGGAAGAAGGCAAGAAACCAAGACCAAATTTGAAATTCCAAAGCGCCAGATGTTGCATAGAAGAAAGATAAAATAATATAAAAATGTGAAACTAAAGAGCAAATTTTGAACAAAGAAAAAAAAATTCGGGAACGCGATGTAGAACAACAGTCACCACTTTCCAACTACAAGAAGCAGGCGAGCTTTAAACGATGGAAATTTAATGAACAGAAGAATGCAGGGAATCATATTAATGACTGACTCTCTGTATATGTATATATATATACATTTTTTTTTTTTTTGCAACTTTCGTTTTAAATTCTTGAGTGTTATTCTTATATTTTCGGCTCTGATCTTAATTATATATATTCGAAAGGTCTTCCATTGTTGTTTGGATATCTGGTTTCTCTACACAGTTTTTATTCAAATAATGTTTTACCTATCACATAGCTCACACTAAAAATTCTGCATTTTCCTTCTGTATAATTTATGTTCAATGTCTTACAATGACATCTCTGCAAATAAACAGAATAGTGGGGATTTTTGATGCTAAGTAAAATTCTAAAAAATATTGTCAGATACATAGGTAAGTATTCCTTTAATTCCTTGTATTTGTAGAAGTTCATTCTCTTTTATTGGATTTTCTTCTATATATTTAATAGATTGGTCTACAGGTGTGCTGGAGTACAGAAGCATTGACGATTTGTTATAACCTGAATCTCTCTGCCTCTCTCTATCATCTGAATTCTTAATACTGTCCTGAAACTTTGGGTACTTAATGCTGAAATTACTATCTTGGATAAATGTTATAAATTTAATAATACATACACGTGTCTTCCCACAAACCCCTGTAAGTAAGCTGTTCTGTGATATTCAGAGGTTAGCTCCTCAAAGAAAGACCATTTGGGAAATAAACAATTAACAGATAATACAAACCATCAGATAAATTTCTAGCTGATTATTTACTTACTGTTGCCGTATCAAGCTTCTCCATTTACAGCGATCGTGACACACAGCACGAGCTTCAGTGACATCCATCACACGAAGTACACGAGACCTTCTATACTTCAAACTCAAAACCTTTTTGTCATTCAGGAACTCCTGAATTTGATCCTTCAATGACTTTCTTGACCTTCCTCTGCCTTTCTTTCCTGACACTTGGGCCGAAATTTTTTTCTTCGTAAGCATCTAATTACACATTTTTTCAACATGGCCACCTAAGAATATTAGACTCCACTTTGCTAACAATATTTTGCTTCGCATTACACAACTGCAACACATGTTTACTCCTCACATGATCTGAACGTGTCTTCCCACAAACCGCATTTCTCCGGCACACAAACAACTCCTATGTCTCTTCTGTATTGCCCAGGTCTCACTGCCATACATCAGAGTAGGAACAATTACACTTTCATACACAGCCATTCAGTACTCTTTTGAGAATACGTCATTCCTGTGAAAACCTCCTAAAGCAGCTATGACTTTCAATGAAGAACTCACTCGCCTACTAATTTCACCATCTAAGTTGTCCTCTCTGTCAAACATGCTTCCTAAATACACAAACTCACCTGGTCAATCACAGTGCCATTTGGACTTATATTCCAGTCCCTTGCTCAAAAACCATAACTTTGGTTTTTTCCTTATTTATACTCAGTTTGAATTTCATAAAAACTTCGTACATCCGGGACAACATGATCTGCAACTCACTTTTACTCTCTGCCAACAGGACTGTGTCATCAGCATACAGCAATCTGCACACGTGGGTATTACCAAGACATAAACCAGTATTGTCCATCTTGGCATCACGCATGCATGCATCGATAAATATATTAAACAGCCATGGTGACATTACACAACCTTGCCTGACTCCTGCACCAATGGAAAACCATTTTGATAAGACACCATTTACTCATACACAACCTCTACTGCCAACATACATGGCTTTCACACTATTAAGTACATTCCCAGTAACACCATATTCATTCAACATCTTCCACAGAAGTATCATATTTACTCGGTCATATGCTTTCTCTCGAGAAGATACCAGGCTCAGATTATTCAAACTTATGCACCCACCACAAGTCATCCTGAAGAAGAAATTGAAGAATTTTATGAAGAAATCCGTCATCTAAATAATAAAGGTAAGCAGCACTTGAAGATAATTATGGGAGATTTCAATGCAAAAATAGGGCAACGGCAACAGAATGAAACTTCAGTAGGTAAATTCGGTCATGGCAACAGAAACCAGCGTGGAAATACTCTCGTTGAGTATGCAGAGGCAGAAGGTTTTTCATCTTGAACTCCTTTTTCAAGAAAAAGCCGCACAGGAAATGGACATGAAGACATCCAAATGGGACGACAAGTGAAATTGATTTTATTATGTGTAACAAAAAATTTGTCATAGAAGACTGCAGTGTACTAAACAAGTTCAACACAGGTAGTGACCATAGATTGGTGAGATGTAAGATGCACCTCAACACTAAACTCGAACGTGGCAAGCTCATAAGACAAACAAAATGTATTGACATAACCAACCTTAAAAAACACCATAATACCTTCAAGTTGGAACTGAAGAACAGATTCTCTGCTTAGAAGGCCTAACATCGGAAGAAGTGGATATTTCTGAAGTTAACAGAAAAGTAACCAAAGCTCTTATGGAAACAGCAACAAAATTAGCTGGGTCTAAGAACAAGTTGCATGTGAACAAATTATCAGGAAAAACCAAAATGTTGATGCAAAAAAGAAGAGAGATGAGGACAACTAAAGAAGATGTGACTTCCAAAGTGGAATACATAGAGCTATGCAAGACAGTACGAAAAAGTATCACTGAAGATGTAAGGAAATTCAACTGTGAACTAGTGAGGAAAGCAATTGAAAACAACCAAAGCCTAAAGATAGCAAAGGGGCATCTCAGTAAGGGAAGAAAACAGATTATGGCACTGAGAAAAGAAGATGGTTCTGTAACAAGAAATAGAGGCGAAATTTTGACAAGAGTGAAAGATTTCTACTCCAAGTTATATGAAAGGGAGGATGCATGTACTCCAGACATCATGGAAGGTACCAGTACCAGAGTTCTTCCAGTCCTCCCAGCAGAAGTTCCACATTCAATCAAGAACATGAAGCATGGAAAAGCTCCAGGAGAAGATGGAATTACTGTAGACATTATACAAGAAGCAAGTGGAGAAATCGAAACAGTACTCGCCCAAATTTTCACTCGATGCCTTAATGAAGGGAAGATTCCTGAGGATTGGAACAACGCTATAATGATCCTGCTACATAAAAAAGGTGACATTGAGGATCTCCGGAACTACAGACCTATCAGCTGCCTATCAGTGGTTTATAAAATCTTCACTAAAGTTATTTCACACCGTTTGAAGGTAACACTGGACATGGCTCAATCAAGACAACAAGCTGGATTCAGGAGTGGCTACAGCACAATAGATCATATCCACGTACTGAGAGAACTAATTGAAAGAGCGAGGGAATATGAACTTCCACTGTGCATGGCTTTTATCGATTATGAAAAAGCCTTTGATTTGGTAAAACCATCAGCAGTTACAATGGCTCTGAAATCCTGCGGTATTGAAGATGCATACATTAATATTATTAATAACATCTATGAAAATGCAAGTGCAAAGATTCGGCTGTTTGAAAATACAACACACATAAAAATTGGAAAGGGAGTGAGACAAGGTGACACCATATCTCTCCGAAGCTCTTTAACGCCACATTGGAAAATGTCTTTCAATCACTGAACTGGGAAAACAAAGGGATAAAGATTAATGGAGATTATCTAACCCACCTTCGTTTTGCTGATCACATAGTCATTTTTGCAACTACCCCATCAGAGCTGCAGAGTATGATCCAAGAACTTGCTGACAAGAGTAAGGAAGTGGGATTAAAAATGAACTTTCAGAAGACAAAAGTGATGTTCAATGCTTTTACACGAAATGAAGATTTATCGATTGATGGAGAAAAGCTGGAGATAACAGACACGTACGTTTATCTTGGACAGCAGATATCAAGTGAGTGTCACATTGATGAAGAAATTAATCGGCGTACAAAACTTGCCCGGAAAGCTTTTGGAAGAAACGGCATAATTTTCAAAAGCAATATCCATTATGTCTTAAAAGAAAAGTGTTTGATCAATGCATCCTTCCAGTGCTTACGTATGGTGCAGAGACATGGACCTTAACTAAAAGAGACGTACAAAGGCTGCAGACAACTCAAAGAAGCATGGAGAGGTGCATGCTTCGTGTAACCAGGAGAGATAAGAAGAGGAACTCGTGGATCCGAAAAATGACAAGAGTGGAAGACATCATGATCAGAGTTAAGTCCCTGAAATGGCAATGGGCTGGACATACTGCCAGAAGGACAGACCATCGGTGGACAGCCGAAATTTTAGATTAGATTCCAAGGGACAGGAAAAGACCCAGAAGAAGACCACATGGGAGATGGGTGGATGAAATTGAAGCTATGCAGGAGTGACATGGAGGAGACTGGCACAAGACAGACCGTTGTGGAGGAAACTTCGGCAGACCTTCGTCCAGCAGGTGATTGATAATGGTTGACAATGATGATGCTTTCTCTAAAACTATGAAGGCAGAAAATTATTTTTTCCAATAGCCAGATACTTTTCAATCATCATGCCTAACGCAAAGATTTGGTTAGTGCAGCCTTTACTAGGCATAAAACCACTCTGAAAATCCCACACTTTCTCTGATGCAAGACCTCGTACCTTTTCAATAATGACCTTACCAAACACTTCCCCTGGCACACTCAGTAAGCTATTACCCTGATAGTTCTTGCAGTCAGTCTGATCACCTTTTCCCTTATACAAGGGAACAATGATAGCATTCCTCCAGTCCCAAGGTACCATTCCTAACTCCCAGCATAACTGGCAGATTTCAGTTAACCAGTCAATTACAGAAGCACCACCATATTTCAACATCTCAGCAGTTATGCCATCAACTCCTGGAGCCTGGAGAGATTTTAGAGTTTTACACACCTCTTCTCTCAAGTTCCCTCCTGTGCATCCATTTCTCACTATGACATCATCTGCTTCTGCTGTAGAATCATCCTTTCTTTCTTGACCTAATAACTCAAATTTAATAATGAAAACAGAAAATGAAAAATGAAAATGAAACAAAGAACTGCCTCTCAGACAGTGGGAAATAACAACTGCCAAGTGATAGTCCTAACCACATGGGCAAACAAACAGCACACCACAGAAACCCTCCAAAAAGCTCCAATGCCAATGAAATTTATTTCTTCTGAAGATGATGCACAATAAGAAATCATAAAAAGCACTTCATGACTTTGCCAAACATTTTGTATTTTTGTGTGACTACTAAACTTAAATAGTTTCATGAATAATCATCATGAAATCAGTTCAATGCTTTAAGTTTGCCAACCATCCAAAGCTTACCTAATGTTTCAAAAAAAAAAAAAAGGCTTGAACCCAAAAGGGACAATAGTAATAGTATGCAAATATACTCACTCTCTCTTCACACACACACTCTCTCTCTCTCTCTCTCTTTCTGTACACTGAGAACTTTTCCAACAAATAGAATTAAAGTTTATATCGTATTTTTCACATTTTTAATAACAAATATTTTAGCAAATAATATAACAGAATGTACTCAATACAGCATACGAAAATGCAGGATAACATACAAATTGTTTTAACATGGTTACTTTTTAAAAAATAGGAGTAATTTATTTCAAAAAACTGTTATGACATTCATGTTTTAGCTTAGCACATTACAAATTGCTTCAAGAGTTTACTGTTTGGCTTCAATCTTCAATAAGAAAAAAATATATAGGATGATTGAAAATACAGTAGATCTCATGAGATCATCACTTTATTAGGAATGGGACTAAGCACATAACACAACCATCATTAAGCAGAAGAAGGATTTGTCAAATATGCATTTTAAAGAATTTCAGAGAATTGGGCAGAGCAACTCGTAATGTGAAGTTTTCCATCCAAACTCTGGCTGAAAAAGAATTAAAGATCTATAGTTCAAAAGCTTCCATGCAAAGTACAACTTATACGTAACTTAAGCGTGTTTCCACCTTTTTCACATATCACTTTTAAAAGACTTTTTCTATTGAATAGGATGCCCACAATTTAAAAAATTGTTAACTGATATTTAGTTTAAATTCTGATAATTTTTCTCCGATTTTGATATTATCAATAGTATCTGATTACAATCTAGCAACATTTCTTCACCTGAAGCATGAACATATATGAATATTTTTACTGCTCTTTATAAATAAATTTTGAATAATATGAACTAATTAAAAAATTGTATCCCTGGCATAACAGAATTACAGATATCCTGCAATCTAAAACACAGCAAATGATTTACCACTTATTTTCATCAGATGCATCACATGGTAGAATTTGATGATCTAAAAAAAATCATTACGGCCAGAAAAAAAAATGTGCCATCTAGACATGATAACAGGTTGAATGTTAATAGAATTCAAATACAATAATATTTCTGCTAGCTATATATCTCATAACAAGACATTGTGCTACAGATAGAAATTTTCCATGAAAGAACCTTCAGTATTATCCATATAAAATAAAATTTATATAAAAAATTTCAACAAAGGAATTAGCTTTTTAACATTAAAAATTACCGTCATCATGGTAACTCATTATTGTAGAAATATCTTAAGTAGTGGCATTCTTAAAAATCCTTAAGAATTTTTCCTAAAACAATTAATTTGAAACTTTATTGACTATTTTATGAAGAAAGCTGGTTTTATAACTATTCAGTTATTTTAACAATACCAGAAAAAACAACTGAAATTTTGTGGCGAAGCCAATTGCCAATAATCTATTACACACCTTAAAAAACACTTACTTATATATTCTCAGTCCATAAGGTTTTGCAAGTAGCAGAAATGAAAACTAACTTTTAGACTAATCCAGATACTCTCATTGCTACTCTGGACTAACAGTTTTGTCATGCTTGAAAAAGGCGCAATTTAGAAACAAAAAGTATAAAAGGCTTCTCACTAAAAGTTGGATAATTAGTTGATGGAACATGATTTTTGGCAGATTGAAGTGCTAGAGGAAAAGCAGATCTGTGACATTTTAACAATGATATGCATGCATATTACGCATCAATGACAGGCTTTGTGCAGCTGGGGGTTATTGCATTATCTATTGGCTTTTTGTTTTAATTTGAACTTATGCAAAGGGAAATGAATTTTCATAGCTTGGTGAATTCCCAACACAATTTTTGCTATGAGCATGGGCAATGCAGTTGTGAGTATGAATAGCATCTGTTTGTGACAGAAGGAGCAAAATTAGGTAATTATTTGCATTTCAGTTGCCGCCTTGGAGATCAAGATAACCAATGAACACCCCTCGTACGCTGCATAACATGCAATTTGTTCAAATGGATGGAAAGAAAGTAAGAACAAGAGCAAGTAACTCAATGTTCAAATGATCTCATATTAACTAGTCAGCTACCAGAAATACTAAAATTTCTGTCTTACACAAAGTTTTGCCGAAAAAGAAAAATAACACATATCATGATCATCCAAACATTTTGTTTATAATGAAGTCACTGCCACATGGATACCTTTGTATTCTTGTTTCACCATTAACTGGGAGCATGTTACTATTCCTGAGGAGGAATAAAAGTACTGCATGGAAAAAACCAGCACCATGTGCTAATCTACGTATGTTAAGTTACACAAAATACAGTTCCAAAAACTACTAATTGCACTAATTGTAGACTAAAGTGTGCTAAAAATCTGTCAAAGCAACAAGTATAAATTTGGGGATGAAGGCTATAAAATTAACTGAAAAGTTCTATAAGAAAATCATCAGAAACTTCTAGACAACAAGAGTAGAATTTGGGCTACACTTTAGACTTTGGCCATTGTCATCTGCTTCAGCGAACATGCCGCTGGAATGATGGGAGAAACGTTTCATGATAGGTGGCACTGCAGCTGCGTCGCCATTTTCTCCCGCACTGTGTTGTTACGTAATCATTGTTTGCTGAGTGCATGAGCCGTAAATCCCATGTACTTACTTATGTTTGCCCTGTTTTAAGCGATACGTGGCTTGTGTCTTTTGCAGTGTGCGTTGTAGCTCTGTCAGTTACTATGTGGAACTGGAGGCGTTTCTTCGATGAAGTTGGGAAGGATGAAGAAACATGTATTGCATGGTGTGAGTGGAAAGGATTGCTTCCAACCAAACGAAGATGTTCCACAGGTCATCCAATGAGTTTGCGAGTGGATATGTGTCATCGTTTAGGACAATTCAGATGTAGGAAGAATCACGTTACAGGGAAAAGTGAGCATTGTTCCTGTTTACTTGGGACGTGGTTTGAAGCTGCTTGTATTCCTCTTGATAAGGTGATGACTCTTTTATATTGTTTCGCCAAAGGATTGTCTTATGATGATGCAATTGAGGAATCTTCCCCGGGTGGGGTTTCCACATCCTCTGCGACAGTCAGTGACTATTATCAGTCTTGCAGAGAACTTGTTGCAGAGTTTATGGTAGCCTACGAACAAGATGAAGGACAGCTTGGAGGCCCTGATGTAATCGTAGAAGTGGATGAGGCGAAGGTTGGGAAGCAGAAGTATAATCGTGGTCGTCTCATTGAGGGCACCTGGATCCTTGGCATCTTTGAACAAGATTCAAAACGATTCAGGGTTGAGATCTTCCTGGAGAATAACCGCTCTGCTTACACATTGTTGCCAATCATCCAGAAACATGTTCAACCTGGAAGTACTGTAATGACAGATCAGTGGGCTGCGTACCGCAATTTCCCATCCTGTGGTTTCTAACATCTGTCAGTAAACCACTTGCTCAATTTTATCAATCCGACTACTGGGGCGCATACGCAAGGTGTTGAGAGCAATTGGCGGCCCCTCAAACGCACACTATCTAATGGAATTCACAAAGACCACTTGGCAGACCACATTCTCAAATATTTATTCCGACGAAATTGTAGTCTTTCCTCTGAACACTATTTTGAGGTGACGATTGCTATCCTGAAACAGTTCTTCCCTAGTACGTAATGTTTTCCACTTAAATATTCGTACTAGAAAGACAGGTTCTCAATGAGGAGGAAACACTTTTTTTCCGTCGTCATAAATATTTAACAACACCTGAACTACTCACATTCCAGAAAGGCCCTTTTCAGCGCCAGCCGTATTACAAAATAAACCCCTTCCTTTCAAAAATACCCCCGCATACCCCAGCCGCATATTTCGTGTCCTGACACTCCTCCTGTACAACACACACACTGATTACGTAATGCACGCAGCGAAGGAGCAAAAACGTCGACGCAGCTGAAGCACCACCTATCGCGCTGAAAAAATTCCAGCAGCGCATTAGCTAAAGCAGATGATAGGGGCTGAACATTGAAGTGCAACCAGAATTTGTTTGCTTAATGTATAAAGACATTCATAAGTTATTTAGAGAAAGAGAGAAATGGCAAACCATTGGCACTTTATCATATGTGAATGTATCTAAACAAACATGAACTGATGGAAGAACTAGAAAATTTTCACAAACATTTAAAATGTAGTCTGCTAACTATTCTTTAAACTCTGCTTCAAGCCGTTTTTCTTGTACACAGCACAGTGGGTACAGAAAGCCTTTGATAATTCTGTGGCTCTTCACATGAAAGAAACTTATGACTGCATGTCCCACATAATGAGTATAATCACATGTGAGAAATGCTCTAAGCAGTCATCGTAGCTGGAAGGTCCTCACACATATTCTTAGATCTCAAAGTGATTATTCAACAACAGTACCACCATTAAGCTTCTCACTCTCCCACCAAATCAGTAAAATAGTCAAGAAGGAGAACAAAAGTAATCATCAAGAAGAACAAAACTAAGTGAAGAAAAATTTCATTCTTTATAAATGAATACATGCCATTAGTCAATTTTAGGTGAACAATTTTTCCTGTCACACAGAAGAAAACCAATTGTTTACATGATAAAGAATTTTGCAAAGTTTTTGAATACAAGTGGTTTTGAACACTTTCTATTTAAACAAGAAAGTTGACCACAAATGAATAAAAAATAATTCAAAAACTATCTTTGCCATACTGCAGGTAAGAAGGCCTTGCTTGATAAATGGTGCAGTGAACAGAACAAGCTGGATTCAGGAGTAACTACTAGTGCTGTAGATCATATCCATGTACCAAGGGAATTAACTGAAAGAGCAAATGAATATGAATCCCCACTAAGTATGGCTTTCACTGATAGTAAAAAGGCTTTTGATTCCATGAAACCATCAGATGTTTAAATGTTTTTTAAATTCTGTGGTGTTAAAGATGCATACATTAATAATATTAATAATAATATCTATTAAAATGCAAAGTTTCACTTGTTTGAGAAAAGAGCATCTATAAAAATTGGAAAGGGAGTAAAACAAGGTGGCACTGTATCATCCAAGCTCTTTAATGCCTCAATGCAGAATGCCTTTCAATCATTGAACTGAGAAGACTTGAATAAAAATTAATGGAGATTATTTAACCCACAAGTCTTTTGGTGACATCATAGTCATTTTTGCAAGAGTACTTATGACAACAATGTCAAGCAAGGTCCAAATTGGAGAAGAAATTAATAAATGTATAAAACTTGGTCTAAGAGCATTTGGAAGAAACAGTACAAATTTCAAGAGAAATTTAAAATTATTATGTCTCAAAAGAAAAGTGTTTAAAAAATGCATCCTTCCGGCTCATACTTAAGGATCGGAGACATGGAAAGACACACAGAGGCTTAACACAACTCAAAGATACATGGAGAGATGCATGCTTAGTGTAACCAGGAAAGATAGGAAGAGGAACCCATGCATAAGGAAAATGACAGAGGATGGCATCAAGGCCAAAATAAAGGTGCTTAAGTGACAATGGGCAGGACATATTGCTAAATAGCTGACCACTATTGGACACTTGAAATATTAGACTGGATATCAAGGGACCAAAAACGACCTGGAAGAAGATCATATGGAAAATGCAAGTACATGAAATTAGAAAGCATGCTGGAGTTATATGGAGGATTCCAGCAGTGGGTTGATAATGGTTGCTGACAACACATTGTATCTCATTTGATTAATTGTATATAAAGCATCTGAATCTATAGCTTATGGGTAACACAAACAAGAAGAATTATTGATGGCAGCTAGAACTGTGATAACTGTTTAAATTCAAGATTCCAGATATAAAAAATAATTGTTTGCTTCCCATCCTATAGTGCCATTAGTCAGAACAAGATGAACAATTTCACTGAGGCATACATGACATGGAACAGTACTATTATAGTTAATATGTTTTGGTTATGATGGAGAACTATTGTAGATATAGGGTAGATGATAAATATTACTATTCATAGAAATAAAAAACTCCACGATGGATTTAGAGTGAACAATATTTCCATTCTTTTAATTTCCTTCCTTTTTTTATTTGTTATTGTTGAGTGCTTAACTTATATTTTACCATAATAAGACCACAATGATATTTGATCATAATGAGATCCAAAGTTTCTTATCCTTCCAGATACTTCTCACTCTAGCACTTTTGGGCACTAGGAATATCTTCACACATTCATCTTTTTTTTGTTTTGCTTCTTGTTTCTATGCTTAAAAATTTTAGTAGACTTATTGTATCAATAAAATATTACATTAAAACCCATTTTTACTGTATATTTACTTTAAAAATAAAAATATTACTAAAATGATGTCTTTAGGTTCCTGACTTCACAGCAAAAATAAGATTGGTTATCATTCTAGTAATATTTTCATTTTTAAAGTAAATATATGGGGAAAAATGAGTTTTTAATTAAAATATTTTGACATAATGAGTCTGTAAAAAATTTTGAACATAGAAACAAGAATAAAAATTAATGTGAAGATATCCCTGGTGCCCAAATGTATTGAAGTGAGAAATATCTGAAAAGATAATAAAACTTTCAGTTACATTGGGTGTAGCATGTTTAAAATACAATTGAAATTTTTCACAAAATTTATATGAGATTATATTTACCCATAATGAAAGATTGTTACCTTATTAGTGGACTCTACATTAGTCTCATATAAATACAATTTATGTTTCTAACTGCATACAAGATATGGAATTTCATATAGCATGAGTAGCAATAAAGATTATGGGGATAATCAAAACTTCTGCTTCTTACAAATTTTTGCAATTTCTATCATGAGTATAACCCATTTAATATTGAAACACTTATTTTACCTATAATGTTGACAAAAAGCACATCACTTTTGTCCACTGTAACTAATGAAAACACCACATTCAATTATGATAGCTGTTGCATGTGCCTTTCCTATCATGCAGCATTAACATGCTTAAAATGTTTACAGCAAGTATGCATTTAATATACTTTTGTGTTTTTCTAATGCACATCTTAGCTAGTTTACATGATGCCAAAGGTTTACTTTTATTCATACATACCCATATACAAGGATTTCAAAATAAATAAATAAATAAGTGGGTAAAAAGACACATACATAAGCACAAAAGCTAAAGTACAATACAAAGAAGAAGAATAAATGCAACGGAATAGTATTTCATAAAAAAAGCATAAACAAGCAAAAAATGAAGTGGAGACTAGGGAGTTTGTAAAATATAATGCTATGCTTTGGAAGTGTGATGTTGGCATATTTACAGCAAAGGGAATATTAGTTATTATTATAAGTATAATCAGGGGCTATAAATTATTATTGAATTTATTCAATGGTTAATTCTCTATTATATTTAGCAATGCTTTCCAGCAGATTTACCTTTTTCTTTCTCTTGGCTTGTCTCTGCAAATCCTGCAAGGGAAATATATGCTTTTTGTTGAAATAATTCGACAGTCACATAAGAGTTTTCACTCTAAGATGCAACAGTGCACATGAAATGAGATCTCTCATATTAGAGAAGTACTGTAAAGCTATTCAATCTACTTGAATAAATCAGTGGTTCCTAACCTATCAATGTACCTATTCTATAGGGACAACAGTGCATTATATGCATTTATTGCTCCCACTGATACTGAAAGACATCAGAGCAGCACACTTTGTCCTGTTGGAAGAAGTATAACATCCAATTAGTGGGATTATAAAACTCAGTTCTCCAAGTTTCATGTAACTCAGATTAACTGAAACAAAAAGTTGGGTGGAAACAAAAAATATCAGTGAAGCAGCACTGGGCAGTGATGCATGTTGTTTTACAATGTAAACAATCCCTTAACTTTTTAATGTTGTTCAACTGCAGGCAGCATTTCCACCTCCTATATTAACAAAATTACCATGTCTGTCTGTCTGTCTGTCTGTAGCCTGCTGAAGAAACTACTTAACAAAGACACTTGAAATTTGGAAGACAAAAAGTGGCCTAATGGGGTGATGCACCTCACAGCTGGATTTTTAAATTCCACTTACATAATTTTAAATAAATTTATTACATTTTAAAGCATTCAACCCTGGTTGAAGAAACCATTGTTGAAATCATTGTTGTGGATTTCTGTACCATTTGGAAGTGTTAACTTATCAACTAAACACTTTTAGCTGGTGTAACTTTTCATCAGAAATTTTACATGAAATATTAATTTTTCTATAAATTTTGTGCATTTTAAGAAGTCACTGGAGTGTTAAGAAACTGTTGGTTCTGAAACTTACCATATTCTTGGCACACAGGAACTTATCATAGCCTTACCCTCAGAAAATCATTTAGAGTAATATATTAATTTATAAACAATCAATATAACTTTCACATTAGTATTATTTTTATACCGAATAATACTAATGTATGAGGATCTGATTTATGCTTTCAATGGCGTAGAGTGCATCACGGCAAAATGGCTAATTTTCTCTGTGAATCTTTCTCAGACATGCGTGCATGTAATACAATGAACAAATGTTTAATATAAAGGGATAAATCAGTGGTCGTATAGTTGGCCCTCTTTATGTTGATCAGTTCCAGTAAATGCTTAAATGAAGTTTTCATTGTAAGAATTAAGAAATGTCACAAATTTTAATTGACTATCACATTTTTCACATCAAGCACTGCAGTTCATGTGTTCTGAAGAGTTTAATTTTGCTAAAAGTTTGACCAATAAACTGATATTTAAAGAAAAAAACAACAACTCAAGACTGCATGTCTGATGATCTAAGAACAGCAGACATCAATGAACATGTCTAATGTCAGAGCTGCCAACCTTTTAAGTTGTCTATTAGTAATCATTCGAAATGTAAAGAAGCATTAGCGTTACATCACACAGTTTTTGAAAGTAACAAACCAAAATTACTGCATTATAAAATAAAACTAGCACACTGCCCTTATAGTAGTATATCAAGCATGGTGAAAAAGACTTCTGAAATCTGTTGTTTTTCCAGGTTTGTACTGTAATGGTACTATATGTGTACAGACTGTCATGGGGAAAATTAATCCAAACCTGTGGTTAGACCTTTACCTAGCATATGTCTTAGGCCTAATATATACCGTATTTTTCTTCATATAATACGGAGACAGTGAAATCAAAAAAAGAAAAAAAAATTCCTTCATATAATCTGCGGAAGAGCATAATCTGCAGGACGTGAAATACCAGCGACGCTGAGCCCAAACTGTAAGTTTGTACAGATAAGTAGCAATTCACGGGATGACCTCATGGTCTAAACAAATAGAAAAGAAAAAATTATCTCATTAAAAAAAATAATTGCCATTTTTAAATGATTTTCTCTTACTTTCAAGTGAATAAAGAGCAAAAAATTATGAGTTTTTTCAGCAGCTCTGTAGTTAGACATAAGGCACCCATGAGTGTGAGTGATGCTAAGTTTTCCACAGCACGTGATTGTCTGTGAAAGCAAATAATATAGTCTTCCTTGTGTCGAATTTCCTGCCAAAATGCTCGTAAGTAAAAAAACTTATTTCCAATTGTTTGTGGACCTCCAACTTAATATTGCATTAAATTTTACTGTTATCAATGCATTTCTGGTAATTTCTCAAATATACGACCTCTCCTGACAATTCCAACAGCAATTTTTTAAAAATCAAAGTGCCACAAAAATGGTTATATTCTTTTTTTTAAAGCGGTGAATTATCTACATCGGCATATAATCTTTAGAATCTAAATTCATAACTTTTTTTAACAGATAACCCGTGGATTATATAACGTTAAATACATTATTTGGGGGAATTTAACGTTTTTGTGACTGTCTAATTTACATGAAGCTTATGTGATCCGATTTTCATGCTGGCAGCTAGAATTCAATTGGAAGTACAAAAACTGATGATAAATTTCTCGCTGTCTTGCAGGAGCTTTTTCAGGCCCTCTCTCAGGCCCTCTCCTTTCTCTTTCCACAAATCTGGTTTTTTTTTTCCAGGTTTGTACTTGAATGGTACTATACACTGAAGAGCAATTGAATTAGAGATACCTGTCTAGTAATGTGTAGCACCACCTTTCGCCCTGATGACGGCGGCGATTCGTCTCGGCATGGACTTGACAAGACACCGGAAGTGTTGGGAAGCCATACGGATCCACGACCCCTGAACAAGCTCCCACAGTTCACGAACATTTGATGGAGGGGGTCAGAGCCTCGAACATCTCTCTCAATGGCATCCCAGATGAGCTCGATGGGATTGAGGTCAGGTGACCTAGCTGGTCAAGGAAGCGAGGTCACGTCGGTGGAGTGTTCATCCAACCATTCGGATACAATTCGGGAGCGATGGCATGGTGCATTGTCTTCTTGCAGGATGAGGTCCCCAGTGGGATGTTTAAGACACACAAATGGGAGCAAATGGTTGTTCAGGATATCCTGGTAATGTTAACCTGTGAGGGACGATGTCACACGTACCAGGGGATTCCATTTCAGTCCACGTAAACAGTCCCCAGATGAGAATGCCAACCCCACCAGCTTGAAGAGTACAATGCTGGCGAGAAGGATCCATCGCTTCATGTGGTTTGCACCGTACTCGTATGCTGCCATCCGCATGTACCAACGTGAATCTCGACTCATCAGTCCAGGCAACTTTTTCCACATGTCTAGGGTCCAGTGGCGATGTTCCTGCACCCATGCTAATCTTTGCACCCTGTGATGTACGGTCAGCAGCGGTACCCTTGTGGGAAGATGGCTTCTGTACCCCATAGCGAGGAGATGACTTTGGATGGTGTGGCTGCTTACACGTTTTTGTGCACCAGCGTTAAATTGCAGAGTGATTTCTTGCACTGTGGCCCGTCTATCTGCTGTTACAATGCGAGCTAGCCGACGATGACCCTGCTCATCCACACACTGTTGTCCATGGCAGTTGGCCCTTGCAGGGATGGTTTTACTGGATTCGATGTACTCACGGTGCACCAGTGACACAGTGGCTCATGAAAATCCCAGTGCCTGCACGACTTCCGAGATGGAGTGACCCATTCGTTTGTCGGGCCCCGACAATTTGCCCACGTTCAAATGCACTTAGATCCTTCGTCCGACTCTTACTGATTCCTGTCGCATCACTCCTTATATTGTTGGATCGCTGCATACGTCATGTTGTTTCTATTTACAGGGCCGCCCACAGCAGCACATTTGCATAACGCCAGCTGTCTCTAATTCAATTGCTCTTCAGTGTATGTGCACTAATTTCCGTGCCTAAATTCCATCAAACTGCTCTGACAGTGGAAAGAGCAGTGAGGAACCTTCAGAAAATTATATATAAATATAACTTTAAATACCAATATATCTTTTACACTGTTCTGGAAAAACAAAAAAAGAAATAAAAAAGAATACACACATGATAGGAGCTGCAAACATGTAGCATCTTAAGACATTTGGTAGCAACGTTGACGCCATGCGATGGATCTATCAGAACAGGCTTTGACATCATGTATGCTTTGCAAAGCTCAAATAGTGTGTCAACTTCCCGTCTTTGTTTTAGTAGCAGCACTCCAATGTCCACATCGCCCTTCACAATACCTCACAGTATCACGATGCATCGTAGTACTGCTCGTCAAAAAAATTAAACACTGATGTGAAACTGAAATAGTTTTTTTGGAATATACTGATACATTGGCTCGCCTTACTGTTGATCAAAAGTTACAAGTTCATTCACAAATGCACTGCAGACTGACAAGCAAGTAACTTTCAGTAATTGTTTAGGTATGATCCATAATCCTGTACAGTCAACTGAAAATCGATATTAATTACAGAAAATCCATAATAGTTGTCAGCTCTGTGATATTTAAAATCATTAATAAACATGTATCATTACAAACCTTAAACGTTTATCAAATGTTACCTAGTAATATCTCTCACTATTTTTCATTATTGATCTTAATGTTGAAATTTAAAGATATGGAGCAAAAAACTCGGGTAAACTGCAGTCCCATCTTCAACAGAATGTGATGTTTTCATCTCAATCATCTCACCAACATGGCTGTCGAGACCATGACATTATGACCGTGATGTTTCACTGGCCATTTTGATTACACAAGAGAAATCAGCCAACCTTCACTCCCAACATGATTAAAGCTATTACAAAAACCCGTTTTTTATTGGCAGAGCAACTTATATGTTAGTTGTAAATGCATTTATGGCACCTCTATTCATAGTGATTGTGGAATAACTTTTTTACGGGTCTTATAGAGGTTATTTTTCATGAAAGTTGGTTGTCAAATTTTCGAACTAAAGCCTAGTTCGTCATCAGGACTGTGTCACTGGAGTAGTTGCTGCCACTCAGTTGGAAGAGTCCAACCGCAATTATCATTAATTGTGGTACTTCTTCTTCTTCTTGCTATTTCGATCCCTTCTTCTAGTTTCCTCTTTACTAAGTTTGACTGGTGGGCGATTATTTTCACTGTGTTCCAATTTATGGAGTGTCCACTTGCTTGTATATGTCTGTCTAGCCCTGTTTTGTTACTAATGTTCCTAATAGCTGCTTGGTGTTCTTTCATTCGGACCTTAATACTTCTCCCTGTTTCTCCTATATAGCTGAGTCTGCAGTTACAGTCGATGCAGTAAATTACTCCTCCCTGCAATTGGATGTCCAATTCTTTCTGCTTTAAAGCTGGCAGGAATTTCTTTATTTTGTTATTAAGATCTGGAGCTAGCCTGATATTATATTTTGCTCCGATCCTTTTCAGTTTCTCGAAAAGTCCCTTGTGGTACGTAATTTTGCTGGTGAATTTGAAGTTGGTTTTATCCTGCTTTTTTTGGCACTTGTTTAAATATTTTCTCAACATATGGGGAGGGGTAATTGTTTTCTTCCAATATTTCCTTTAATTCTTCTTTGTGAAGATCTTTCTGAGTAGCTGAAGAGACCAGGATTTCAATTTTTTCCAAAATTTGTCTCGCCGTATTCGATTTAATATAATCAGGGTGGAATGAGCAGAAGTCTAACATCTTCCCTGTGTTGGTGGGTTTTCTAAAAGCTGAGTGAATATTTTCCCCTCTCTTGAGGTCAGGTTAAATCTAGGTAGTTGATGCTATGGTCTTTTTCCTGTTCCAGGGTGTACTGCAAGGTATTCTCTAGTAAGTTAAATTCTTCCAGAATCTGAGAGGGTAGAGATTGGTCCACAGTATCTACTATAATTAGGACATCATCCATGTACCTTACATAGAGAGCAAACAAGGAGGGTTGTATAAGGATTTTTGCCTCTAGTTTACTTATATAATAATTTGCTAGCAGAGGTGCTAGTGGAGAACCCATTGCAAGTCCTGAAGTTTGCCTGTAATATTTCTTTCCAAACTGGAAGAAATTATTCTTGAAGGAAAATAGGAGCAGTTCATATATGCCAAGTAGTATTTCTCTATTGTGATTATGGAATACTATTTTTTCTGCAAGGTCATCTGCAATGAATTCCAGTAGGAGGTCCAGGTTAATGTTGGTATACATAGAGACTATATCCAGGCTTGCCATTACTGGATGAATTAATTCTGGCAAGTTGTCCAGTTTTCCTTTTAGCTGCATGGAATTTTTTAGTAGGTAGGGAGGAGAAGGGAAAATATCTCTGAGGTGACCAAGTAAATAATAATTAATGTTGGAGAGTGGCGAATTTCTAGTGTCTATTATAGGTCTTACTGGATGGCCTTCTTTGTGAACTTTTATCGTACCATAGATCTGTGGAATTCTTGACTGGATTTTGGAGAAGTTTTTGAAGAGCTCATTAAGCTGTTTTTTATTTCTTAAAGAGCTGATTAATTTCCTTAGATTTTTGACAGTTTGATCTATAGGGTTACCATTGAGTTCTTTATAATAAGGCTTGCTCAATTCAGCTTCCATTTTATTGTAATACTTCTCTTTTTCTACCAATACCAAAACTTTGCTCTTATCTGCTCTCAGTGCTACAATTTTGTCATTGGCTTTGAATTTTTTAAGGTCAGCAATGGCATTTCTATTAAAATTGTAATCAACTTTTACTGACTTTTTTACAAATTTTGAGACACAGTCTGAGAATTCTTTCCTTAAAGTAACTGCTGTATTTTCATCTTCTCTTTCTACCTTACTACAGATGCTTTCTAAATCAATCAGTATACGTTTTTATCAAGTGTTGCGGAGGAAAGTTTATAATTATATCCCTTATTGAGGAGATTAATCAGGTTTTCATCTACTCCTTCTTCCGTCAGATCTATGGCATGTTTGTTAGTGGGGGATGGTATTAACTGTGGGCCAGGTGCTGTAGACTTTAACTTTGGATTCAACCATTTATTCTCTTTAATCTTCAATTTTTCCTTAAACTTTTTGTTTTTATCTCTTACTGCTTTAGCTAACCAATTATCAATATTTTTCTTTTCTGCTTCCGGAATTTCACCTAATGAAGAGGTCCAAATATGAGCTTCTATTTGTTCGCATTGCTCAATAGTTTTGAATTTATTACGAATCGCGCCATTCACCGTTTTTAGTTCTATTTTTTTAATAAAATTTCTAGATAGATTTTCCGCGATGTTTTTTGTGAGTCTCAAAGAAGGTGGAACAAAATTAGCTCTCTTACATTTCTTAAGAAAATATAGTTGTGACTTACATTTGTCGCTTTTGCACTTACTCCTTTCTATCTTTCTGATGTTTCGCCATATATCCAGCCCGTATGTGGTTTTAATCCTAGTTGTAAATGCATTTATGGCACCTCTATTCATAGTGATTTTTGACAACCTGGACAACCAACTTTCATGAAAAATAACCTCTATAAGACCCGTAAAAAAGTTATTCCACAATCACTATGAATAGAGGTGCCATAAATGCATTTACAACTAGGATTAAAACCACATACGGGCTGGATATATGGCGAAACATCAGAAAGATAGAAAGGAGTAAGTGCAAAAGCGACAAATGTAAGTCACAACTATATTTTCTTAAGAAATGTAAGAGAGCTAATTTTGTTCCACCTTCTTTGTATACCAACATTAACCTGGACCTCCTACTGGAATTCATTGCAGATGACCTTGCAGAAAAAATAGTATTCCATAATCACAATAGAGAAATACTACTTGGCATATATGAACTGCTCCTATTTTCCTTCAAGAATAATTTCTTCCAGTTTGGAAAGAAATATTACAGGCAAACTTCAGGACTTGCAATGGGTTCTCCACTAGCACCTCTGCTAGCAAATTATTACATAAGTAAACTAGAGGCAAAAATCCTTATACAACCCTCCTTGTTTGCTCTCTATGTAAGGTACATGGATGATGTCCTAATTATAGTAGATACTGTGGACCAATCTCTACCCTCTCAGATTCTGGAAGAATTTAACTTACTAGAGAATACCTTGCAGTACACCCTGGAACAGGAAAAAGACCATAGCATCAATTACCTAGATTTAACCTGACCTCAAGAGAGGGGAAAATATTCACTCAGCTTTTTAGAAAACCCACCAACACAGGGAAGATGTTAGACTTCTGCTCATTCCACCCTGATTATATTAAATCAAATACGGCGAGACAATTTTTGGAAAAAATTGAAATCCTGGTCTCTTCAGCTACTCAGAAAGATCTTCACAAAGAAGAATTAAAGGAAATATTGGCAGAAAACAATTACCCCTCCCCATATGTTGAGAAAATATTTAAACAAGTGCCAAAAAAGAAGCAGGATAAAACCAACTTCAAATTCACCAGCAAAATTACGTACCACAAGGGACTTTTCGAGAAACTGAAAAGGATCGGAGCAAAATATAATATCAGGCTAGCTCCAGATCTTAATAACAAAATAAAGAAATTCCTGCCAGCTTTAAAGCAGAAAGAATTGGACATCCAATTGCAGGAAGGAGTAATTTACTGCATCGACTGTAACTGCGGACTCAGCTATATAGGAGAAACAGGGAGAAGTATTAAGGTCTGAATGAAAGAACACCAAGCAGCTATTAGGAACATTGGGAACAAAACAGGGCTAGACAGACATATACAAGCAAGTGGACACTCCATAAATTGGGACTCAGTGAAAATAATCGCCCACCAGTCAAACTTAGTAAAGAGGAAACTAGAAGAAGGGATCGAAATAGCAAGAAGAAGAAGTACCACAATTAACGATAATTGCGGATGGACTCTTCCAATTGAGTGGCAGCAACTACTCCAGTGACATAGTCCTGATGACGAACTAGGCTTTAGTTCGAAAATTTGACAACCAACTTTCATGAAAAATAACCTCTATAAGACCCGTAAAAAGTTATTCCACAAACTTATATGTGCCAAACTTGAAGAAATTTGTGCCAATAAATTCGTGTCAATAACACTAACTGTTAGAATGCTGTCGTTGCACAATATAACATATTACTGAAAGTCCATAGTCCATTTTGACTTTCAGTAATATGTTATATCGTGCAATGATGGCATTCTAACAGTCAGTATATGTGCCAATCTTTTACACACCTACAGGTGGCTGTATCGAGGAAGACTCTCGCAGGAGAAAACTATGCGACAAAATACTTATGGGAGAATAGAAGCAACAATATTAATAAGTTGCGGCAAAAGTTTTGGAACAACACTTCTGAAGTGTTATGTGTATCCTTTTGCTGTTAGTTGTCGGTGGATTTTTTTTTTACATTTTAGACTGCTGTTTTTTTGTGTGTTGCCATGCACTACAAATAGTTTCAAGTTATTTCTGTGGGAATATTTTGAAAAGATTTCTTCAACCATTGTTTTGAATTTGACATAGTGCATGTGATTTACAATTTGAAATTTGATCTTGCTGTGTACTGCATTAGAATTCCAAAGTGGTACTGTATATTTCCGGTGAAGTTGTTGACGGGTTTGTTTATGCTTTAGACCATGGCTCTGTGTGTGCTCCTAAGTACTACAAATTGTTCCAAGTTACTTCTACGGGAAGATTTTAAAGGCATTTCTTCAACCATTGTTTAGAATTTGACAAAACACAAGCAATTTATGATTTTATCTAGCTGTGTATACTGTGTTAGACTTCCAATGCAGGTACCTTTCCAGTGCAGTTGCCAGTGGGTGGCGTGTTTACATTTCAGACCAAGACTTTATGTGTGTTACTATGTGCTATAAATAGTTTGATTACTTAAAAAAATATAGTAATGTGATTCTTTTAGAGAGGAAATATATTTCAATGAAATGCAAACAGAATACAAAAATGGAAAGTGAGAAAAATGTGATTTTCTTTCATTTAAATTATTTTAAGCCTAACATTTTTATTCCTCCATTCATGCATTCTCCCACTTTATCTTGCCATTTTTTTTTAAACTTGATGTAATCTGGATCTACTAACAATCTGAAATGGAACATGAATGACCATCAAGAAACATATGTAAAATGTCATTATGCCTCACATGATGCACATTTCATGCATTCCAGTCATATCACCTGACCTTCCATTTTAGTTTAAACATCTACAGTTTCCTGTTGTCCTCAGTTTTGTCATGAGTACCAAAAAGACACAGGTTCAACATTTAAGTTAGACTCAATCTGAAAAATGTATGCTTTTCCAATGGTCAGCTCTATGTTGCTTGCTCCTAAGTTGGTAAAAATAAAAACCTCTTCATCTTGGCTACAAATAAATATAGTAATGTGATTCTTTTAGTTCTCCAGAAAGTGCTGACTGCATCGACCGGAACAAACGATAATCCGATGGTGCAATATCTGGCGAACATGGTGGGTGGGGTACAACTTCCCAGTCGAATCCTTCTAAGTACTTTTTCACAAGTCGAGAAACATGTGGTCTTGCATTGTCATGCTGTAAGATGACTTTATTGTGCCTATTCTCCCATTCCGGCCGTTTTTGCGTGAAAGCTCGTTTTAAACGCATTAATTGGATTCGATACCAATCACCAGTAATAGTTTCTGACAGTTTTAGCAGTTCTTAGTGGATCACACCCTTCTGGTCCCACCAGATACACAGCATTACCTTTGAACCATGGATATTGCGTTTCGGCGTTGAAGGACCTGGCTCACCTGGCTTCACCCATGCTTTCTGCCATTTAGGGTTATTGTACCATATCCATTTCTCGTCGGCAGTAATTATACGATGCAAAAAGCCCTTTCTTTTTTGCCTTTGAAGCAGCAATTCGCTAATGGTTTTTCAACGTTCAAGGTCTCTTTCCCGCAAAGCATGTGGAACCCAATTCCCTTCTTTTTGCACCATTCCCATGGCAGCTAAACGTTGTGAAATGCATGGTTGACTAACATTTATTGCTGCTGCTAGTTCTTTTTGAGTCTGGCACGGATCCTCGTCGAGTAAAGCTTCCAATTCGGCATCAGCAAGTTTTTTTGGGTGGTCCAGAACATTCTTTATCACCGACATCGAAATCGTTTCTTTTGAATCGTCTAAACCAATACTCACATGTTTTTATGGATGGGGAATGTTCACCATAGATTTCTGACATTAAGCAATAGCTGGCGGCAGCACTTTTCCTGACAATAAAGTAATGCACTAACACTTCCTGCAAATGCTCTTTTGTCGGGATGAAAGTTGCCATTTTCTATCGAGTAAAACAAATACGTCTTCACACCTCAATCGAACGTCGTATACTAACTGTGACAGCTGGCGTCTCGTACTGCAATATCACAGTGTTGTCACCTTAAATACATGCGAACAGTAATAAGTAAGACACCGAACCGAAATCCCTCAAAACTTATTTATGTACGCAATACGTTTTGTTAAACCAGGGCAACACCAGGTCGATCTACTAGTCTTTGTTATGAATGCTCACTGTATTAACTTGAGGAGTGTCAAAGCCTATATGGATAATGGTATTTTAAATACACTAGACTGTGAATACTCAAAAAATGCATGTAACTTATTAAATCCATTTGTTTTTGTGGTGTAATAAGCACAAAGATTTGCCACGCTTTTACATTCCCCAGAAGGCTTTTTCAAGGCAATGGCAGACATAAAAATGCATTACAATGGTAGACAAAGAATGCAATTTTATTGCCTTAAAAAAGCCTCCCAGTGGAGTGCGAAAGCTTGGCAAATCTTTGTGCTTATTACATCACAAAAATAAGCAGATTTAATACGCTATATGCGTTTCTTGAGCCTATATGGATATCTTAAATAACAGCACAGTCATCTAGTTCTAATATATGATTAAGTAAAGTTCTTCCTGACAATTGTTTAGTTTTGCTCTCTACATAGCTTACTAATGTTAGCAGTTAAGATCTACCTGTAGATGAAGATTAAATTATCAGTAGGAAAGTATCATCCTTCCATTAGCACATTCACAACCAGCTACTCTGTGAATGATTTAAATATTTCACTAGATAGCATTACATATTTCTGAGTGCTCTTTCAGAACTATAAAACATAGCAAGCTGAAATTTTGCATATACCTTCAGGCAATACTTTAGCAGCACCCAAAGGAGTGCACTCCCAGTATCTCATCCATGTCAGATGTGGAAGTGAATGTGTTGCATCATGTTTCTTGAAATATTGTTTCATCATATTTCTCAAAATCTTCTCAAAGTGTTTTTCCTTAACCACAATAGAAGGATGATGTTTAATGGTGGTTGATAGCTGGCAATCTGTGATATATTCATACTTGTCTTTCACATAAGTAACTTTGCTTCACCAATGGAGGCTACCAATAACAAAAATAAAATTAAAAAAAAACTGTGATTAAATAATTTAGCACTTCTGTGCACCTAGCAAATGTAAACAGTAGTCCCATTTAATTCCAGTAAAGAAAATAATGATTAGGGCAGCCAATACAGTATGGGACTATCCTGAAAAATGAATTGGACTAGCACAATAATGCACCAGCATTAGACTGTTTAGTTACATTAATGACTACAGTGCTGATGATTAAGGATGAATCTCTAAAAAAACTTCAAGGAAAAATGATGCAAAAGCAGGGTGGTCTTCCAATTATAAACACTTTCACATAGTTCCCAAGTTTGTGTGTATTGCTGCACCATGTTTACATGCAACCAGATCACACCCACCATCACAAGCAAAGCAACTAGTTCACAATACATTGTATGTGAAGTTTTTCTTAGAATAATAATAGATTAGACGTTATAATGACTTGGATTTCTTAACAGCAAATTAGGGATGTAAGTTATTGAATAACAGCAGAAAAGACTTTTGTGTTCATGTGCAAAAAGCAACATTTAGATCCCTTTGAGGAGTCAAAATTATTCAAAGTACAGAATTAAAAAAAAATATTTTGATAGATATTTATTTCAGAGCAGATTGCTAGACATCTGTGGAGTTAGTACTGTGCTTAGTTCCTTTTATATAGGAGTTTGCAGCTGTCAAGTCCTTAAAGTAAGTGGAAACCAGCAGCTGATCAGAACAAACAGACTTGTGGTACAATTTAACTGAATAAAACATGCATTTTGTTAACATTCTGTGTATTTATTTATTATAAAACTAGCTAAAATATTGTGCAAAACAGAAAGTCATATTATTACACCACTGAAATTCTTATTTTGATTTGTAAAAATTGTCCACATGCAACTACCAATAGCCTAATTTTCATTTAAATTAAATTTCATAAACAAACAAACAAACAAAAAAACTCAGCAAATGGCAAAAAGGACATCACTGATCAATTCCACATCATAACCAAGGTTATATACAAAGACACTGATGTTACATAATTACAAAACTGGAAGTCTGATAAGGTGGAAATATTGCCTGAAGTTGAACACAGCTATATGGTGAGTCAAAGTTTTTGAATAATTTGAATGTGCGTGTTGAAAAATGTACTGGAACTTACCAAAAAGTGCTGTCACAAATTTTATCTTCACTGTTACATTGAAGCTTTAAGGTAATGAATCTTGTTTTCCAATAACGATGTTATGGTGCACTTTACAGTTTCACGGGGGGAAAAAATCACACTATTTTATAGAAAATCATAAAATAACCTGATTATGTAATTAAATGATGAAGGATTTTAGGATTAGTGAAGAAAAGGCAAGAGCAATGGAGTGGTAGGTTTATAGCAAAATATGAACATACTCTGGGAGGTGCAAAAGATATAAGGTTGGGAACCACTGCTTTAAGATCACTTAGAATCTTATAAACAATCTTTTCATTTCTTTCTTGTTTTTTTTTACAGAAACTTTTTTTCTCTTTAATAGCATGCTGTAAACAAGACTTGTCAGATTTGACACATATGAATGCATGTACCAAAATAAGCATGAAACATTCATTCTCATAATGACAACTAAAAAATGCTTGTCTCCCATTTAACATTTATTGTTTTTTGCTTTTACTAAATTCCTTCATTTTAGAAATTCTTTGTCACATGCTATGATAAATGTCAAATCTTACAAATGCTGCTAATGAATGTCAAAACTATTACTGATAATTGGTGGCAAGCACATGCAACAAAACAATAAGGTTCAAATGAAACTGGTTAATGCAAGAAACCAGACATATTTTGTTGACTATAATAAAACACAGCTCTCACTTGAGCTAAATGGTTTTCTTCATATTTTCCTAGCACCAAGAGGTAAAAATATCTTGGTGCTAAGAAAATATGTCAAATTTCTATGCTCTCCACCTCATCTACATGTTTTGATCAAATGACTATACAACAAAAGGGCTAAGAGTCCTATATTGTAAATCATACCTATAAATGTCTAGAAAACTATAATGACATGTTTTCCAAAAGTATGAAACTATATAACCAGTTTTTCAAAAATATGTGCTGTACAAGCTTCTGCTGCTTAACGAAATAATTCAGACTTTTCTGATCTTTCTTACAGAATGCAACATACAAGGAATTTTAAGGCCTGTTATAAATGCCTCACTTCACTCCACCTGTTGACACAGAATATGATTTTAATATTGATGTACCAGATCATCACATTCATGTTATAGCATCTTTTGAATAAAAACATAAAATTAAAGAATATACGACAGCTATTGAAAAGGGTGACCAGAGCAGTACAATTGTAAAACATGTAGAAACATATAAGTGCAGGCCAATGTGGAATCAGATTCAAATTTTGGATTATTAACCTAAAATCAACAGAAAACTAGTAAAAGAAACCTACTACATCAGAGAGAAAAGTCCAATCAATGAATCTACCAAAACCATAAGTCCAATTTCAATGTTTGGTTTAATGACAACAATTAAAATTCAAGAGCATTAAATATATTTTATTGAAAAGATCCTATAACATGAATCTGGTGATTTGGCAATAATATAATATTTAAATTGCATTCTGTGTCAACAACAAAGGTGGAGAGAAGTGAAAAATTGATAGCAGACCTTGATAGTCACCAAAAGGCCAGAAATGTCTGCAAGAAGATAAAAACACTCAGAAGAGAAAGTGAAGATGAAGTAAGTCTTCAGTTTAAAAGACTAAAAAATATCTCTGAATAAAGCCAATAAATTTAACTTCTTAATACAAGGAGTTAAATTTAAACTGTAATTCACCTAACATATGGATTAAGGCAATCTGATACAGAAATCACAATATTCCCCATTAATAATAAATTATTTTGATACTTTTTTCTGATTGGATGATATTCCATCCTTTTTAATAAAAAAATCAAGAAGCAATTAAAAACTGGTTAAAAGAAACGAAGAAATATACACAGACAAAATAAATCTCAAGTCAGAAACGGCAAAGATCAAAACAAAAATAGTTATCTAAATTAAAATTTTCGTACTTTAGATTGCCGACTTAAATTCTATATAAAAAGTAAAAACATTAAGAACTTTTCAAGCTGAAATTGATGTCATTAGACTTTTAAGCTACTGTGCATCCAGAAGTTATTTAACCATCTTCACACACTGTGTGATTTGTGAATAAAATCCATATTCCAATTTTTATTACTAACATGAAAAACCAGCTTTATTTCAAAAGAAAATTGTTAAACAAATACTGTTGAACTGCCATAAGCAACATATTGGAAAAATTCTATAAGAATCAAATCAGAACTGAAGAGCATTGCACATATGTTGAAAAAGTGAACAAAGAAATATTGTACAATAGCAAAACATATGGAAGAGAAGTGCAAACTTTGTAAAATCACACACAAATGTTAGAATTCAAATATTACACTAATAATAAGAAGAAAAAGAAATATGGAAAATTATGATATATGTATGTATAAAAAGGCAAAAGAAAGGTTCAAAGCAATGATTAGAAACAAACCCTTGCTTTAAGGCATTTAATAACAACTGAAGTGCACAAAAATGGCATTTTAATAAAAGACATAACAAAATATGCAAAAGCATTCTTTGTAAATAAATTTTAGTATATCGACCAACATTTTAAGAAATGGACCATGATAAATATCCACATGATAGAAATGACTGAATAATTAAGAGAATAAGAATACAAACTGAATTCTTCAAATGAAAAATTGATTAGCCTAGAGGAAAACCACACATCAACTCTGTTATTTCCAAGAGTTTGATGGGGGGGGGGGGGGGGGGGATCCCATTTTCTGGATCCTTCATTCAGCTTGCACAGTTTCACAATCAATCAACCGCAAATCACTTTGAGACCAAAGTGAATTACTTGTGTTTCCGCTTGCCTATATACCTATTTTTCTCTTCTGATAAGTTCTACAGCAAAAATTACATTAATAACATAAAATAGTAATAATTGTTTTATTATAGTTAGTCTTTTCAGAACTGCATTTTTAAATTGTTTCAAGTTTTCAACTATATCACAATTTATATCAATTCTTCAATATTTACAAGAATTACTTTCCCATGAAAAATATAGTAATTGAGATAGATCATGCTGGAACAATTTAATGTTTGTTATTTTACAGTTTTTGCCACTCCTGTATAAAGCTGTAGTAAACTGAATTAAAGCTGAATTGTTATCACCTATAAATAAAATTTCTCTGGTGAATGTGTGCTCACATATTACATGTTCATGCCTGTTAACAGCACATGCTACTGTTTCACTAGATCAACATTTACTTTTGAGTTCAAAGTGCTTTTGGCATGCACACAAAATTCAGAGTATTTCTGTTATGAATGCAGATAAATTTTGACATTTTTATTCATAAAATTCAGTCATGTCTTAGAGGGCAAAACAATATACCAACTACTGTATTAAATTTTGCATAACTTTTTGGCAACTGTGCAACCAAACGTATCTGCTATATCAAACAAAATTTCCTAAAGAAGTGATGAGACCTGCAAGAGTTTCCGAGAAAATCTTGTCTTAAAAAGAGGCAAATGCCTATTGAAAATGACTAGTGTTATGGAAGCATGTTAACACTAGAAAGAAATTGGTAACTGCAACGACAGTTTAGTGCAAAATGGCAGAATGCTGACAAACGATAAAAACAGTTAAGTGGGGAAGGGGATCATTTACAGCTTCTGAAACATCAGGTTAACTAAAGATGTTGTAATAAGGTATAAATTTAAGCTATACTGGCAGATACTTATAGGCAAGCATTAACAGAAGTTTTTATTCAGAATCCTGAATCAGTTGGACATGCAAAAACTAATGAAAACTTCTTAAAAAAATGTAAAAAGTACTGGAAGTTCCAGTGATCAACAATTTATGAAAAATAAATAAATGAAAAGGAGAGAAAGGAGGAAAAACTTTCAGTGATGCAGATGAGCAAGATACAAGAGTGCAACAGTTTTGGATTCAGAAATTTGGAGCCTGCACTAGTTCAAATGTTGAGAGAACATTATATGACTATAAAGCAGCCTGTAACTAAAACTTAACTTTGATAGACTCAACCTCAATGCTTTAAAACCAGTTCTCTTCACAAGCAGATAAGGAGCATGATAGATGTTTTACATATTCTAGTATGTGTGGATGCTTGGTATGAGTATTTGAATATGTACATATTTGATGTAAAATATATTATCCACAGCACTAGCTACAAAGTTGTTGACAGACAGGCAGATAATTATTGGTATAAATACCCATACATTAGAAGGAATGTTAATAGAAAATTCCTTCTAATGTTTGAAGGAATTATATTCCTTCTAGTGTAAAATTATGGTGCATAACTTTCACCATTTAAAATTCATCAATGTGCATACAAATAAGGATAAACATAAATGCATTAGAATTTTCAAGTAATTATTAACTACTGAGATACTCCCAAATCCAAAATACCCTCAATATTTGGAGATTAAATTAAAATAAAAAAATGCATTCATCAATGAAGAATTTATTCACTAAAGAATGTAATTACATTTTAGAAATATGACCGAAAAACATAAAGGAAATGAATCCAGTTTTTCAACATATGATTAGATAACTTGAAAAAAACTAATGTGTCTACTTTTTTAAATATTTCCTGTTGGCAATACATTAACTTAAATTCTTTTGACATTAATACTAGATTAAAAATAATTACTAATCAAAAACAACTATTATGGGAATTTCACTAGGAAATTTTTCATTTAAATTGCAAGTTTTCAGAGAAAACTCTTCTCCTTCTTCAGGCTGTCTTTTTGTTGTCACTTATTCCCGTCACTATAAAAGACAGCCTGAAGAAGGCAAAAAGACAACCTGAAGAAGAAGAGTTTTCTCCAAAAATTTGCAATTTAAATAAAAAATTTCCTAATAAAATCCCCATAATAGTTGTTTTTGATTAGTAATTGAATTAAGAAACTAGGAAGCCATTTCTCAAAAATGAGCTTTATTCAAAGAATTAAAAATAATGCTATTAAAAGAAACAAAAATGCCCCCAAAAAAACAGTGTTTAACAACACATGAAAGTATATTATATATTTGAGCTGTGTATAAGTGCTAGTTATCAAATATTGCAAGAAGCCATAAACATTTTAGAAAAGATTATGTTTCTTGATAATTGCATTAATTTCTGCACCCACCTTAATGCCTGATTGAAGTTTCAATTTTTATAGAGATACTTTGTGCAAGTTTTTGGTGGGAAACTGCATAACCCCTCCAAAACTATCATCAGCATTAAGGAAGAAGTGATATACTCATACATTATCTTACCCTAAAATCTGAATTCGTCCCAAAGCTGTTCAACAGAGTTAATACCAGATTCTGTGCTGAAAAGTCTATTTTAATTATTCAGTTGAAAATATTTAAATATAAGCTCTGTAATTAAAGCATAATCATCACGTTCATTATCCACTCTGATAATACTGCTATCACATTAGCACAGCACAACTCTCCTGCCTGTCTAAACAGGCAGCAACACTGACATATTGACCAAGTACTGATGGACATGCACATACACAAGCACACACATAAAAAACTCACATGAAAGCAGCATCTCTGCAAGTTTCAGCACTGGAATGGTAAAGGACATGGCCTTTACCTCACTTAGAAATCTCTAATTATTAAGCAGAAAAATTTGAAACACAGCTATTACTCAACAGAAGCTGTTTCTACTATTTTGTGCATCAGGCTAAGGATATGAGTGGGTCATTTTGTGGTGTAGCATACGAGCACCACCTCAGTGATGAAAATAACAAATGCAATTATCTCCAACATTACAACTAGAATTACTGTAATTTTAGGGATAACTCAAAATCTCATAACCTGTTTGAGGTCATTCAATGGAATTCAATGTACAACATAAGGAAAACGTATTTTGATCACTATTCAACTTTCATATTTTGTCCCCATATTTATTAAATTATTTCTGAAATTTAATAAGTTCAACTCTAGCATTGAGATCTCTCTTCAAAAATTACTAGTAGAATTCACCCTGCCCAAGTAATTGAAAAAAAAAAAAAAAAAAAAAAAAAAACACCATGGGAAAATTTGATTCAAGAATATCTAAAATGATTCTGAATATAAAGTACAAAATACATGACGTATGGAATGGATACATATGAAGCTTAAGTTGTGCGTCGAGATTGCTATAAACGGAGATATTTAGTACATTGGCAGTAACTAAAATTTGGTGTACTATCTTAAGGCAAATATCTAAAATTCAGAGAACAGTTCAATGCTATGTATGCATGTTCACAGTTTTTTCAGCTAGAAACAATCCTTCTCACATTTCTAATTCATTCTTTCTTCTGAACATGACTTTACTAGCGAGAATAACACATGCTGTTTTAAAGAGAAAAAATAATTTTGTTACTTTTTAAGAAAAACATAATTTTGTTGCACTTGGGCAAAAATAGTGAAAAAAGAGATAAAGTTTTTATGGTCATTTCTTTTCCAAGATAGCTAGTATTCTGATGATAGCCAATACCTTCTTACACATAAATGAGATAAACGTGCAAGATGAACAAGCTTTAACCATATTTTTTTTGTGTTTTCAATTTCCCTCTTGCTCTTTATTGCTCACTACTTTTGCTTAGCCAGTTGTATCCCAGTGGTACTAGGTGTATAGTTGTATCCCAGTGGTACTAGGTGTATAGGTGTATCCCAGTGGTACTAAAATTGCCACAAATCAAACTACAAAATTATTTGCTTTTCCAGCTGTCTCCTTCTCTGTATCCTTCTTTCAGCTAATTAAATTATGTCGGAAAACGTGTTTAAATGGTGTGAAAAAAAAACCCAATAATGCAGAAAATTTCACACATGTTTTATTATGTATTAAACTTCATATTTGTAAGTTCTTTCGGCTGCAGCATCAGCCTTGTTCAAACAACAAGCAAGTACTCACATGGTTGGCATCGTTTCTTTAGCTGTTGACAACAGAGATTTCCAAATTATCGCAATACTGAAGGGTGCGTTCGAATTGCAAGAGTTTTTATTGAAAAGAATTTCAATGCTTTCTCTGTAGCGTAATGAAAATTTGCTTGAAAAGAATGCAATCCTTTTGGTACAATCCCAGTTTGGAGAGGCAGAGGTATCTGCAATAGTCAGAAGAGAAAGTGCAGAAGTCGGAAGACTTTTTCTGACATCTCTTTTATGTTCCAAAATTCTACAGTTTATTGTACAAAAGGTACTACCAATATAGCATTTTTCACCCGAGAAAGCAGACACAGGGATGAGGTATACGCCAGGACAGTCTAAAGGATCAAGAGGATTTCTGTCTTTAGATATTGATTTGATGGTAGTGGGGGGAGAATCGATTGCAAGCCTGTAACCAAAACTTTTGAAAATTTTGACAAGTTTGTAAGAGCAAGAATGATAATAGGTTAAACATTGTTGTAAACTTATTTCTGAAGGCACAAATCATTCAAAATTGTCAACATTTACATAACAGAATTTCTTCTTGTTCAAGTTTTTTGTGCGGTGAAATTTTGATATGTTACCAGACTATTACTATCTTAAGTTCATATTATCACAATAACACTTGTACCACTTAATTTTACATCTATAAATGAAAAATATAAAATATCATAATCTACTGAAAAAGTGCTTCCATGAAGGAAAATGGACCTTGAGTTGCTAAGGAAAAGTAAAGGTGATCTGTAAAAATAACCAAATCAAAACTTTTAATTCCATGACAGCTACAGCTATTAGCCTGAAATTTGATGTGCTTACCATTATGCTTCTGAATATTCCAAAATATAGCTTTGGTTTTTGTTGTAATGACTTAGGACTAGCCATGACTCTACTTTCTGACGATCAACCATCACTATCTCATAATTATTGTATCTTAACAGAGCATTCCTAACCCTAGTTCTTAACCCATATGCTGTTTATTGCATTAACTCTTGAATTTGGTAAACTTAAAAAAAAAGAAAAAATGATCAGGCAAGCATATATTGCAGCAAAATTCACTGGTGTGATACCCAATTACCAGACCTTTTTCAAGTAATTATATGTGTGGTAACTTGTTTTTGTTTGCTACTATGTCTATGAACCACATTCACTTATCCACATACACATTTATAACTACTTTGAACAGGCAAATATCAAATGAGACAGACCTACCCATAAAAAAGGGTGTTCTTTAACTTTCACTTACACAGCATACACATACAAAAAATAATGCTTGACAGATCTTTCATGATATCAACAAAAGGCCATAAAAGTGTGTCCTTTTCAAAAGGTGGAAACCAGCAAAATTTCAAGACAGTCCAATAACACAAGCAAAAGTGCTTAAAAGGAATTTCACTTTATAGAAGAATTAGTAGCATGAACATTAAGACACCATGGAAGCCAAGTCAACACTCAGCAATGTTTCAATGGTTTACTTGATTCTCCCCATTTTACTCAAATGAGTCTGAAACTTGATATTCACATTGGAAATCTAAAATCTCAACAACTAAATACAATGCACCCTTAACAAAGAGCAAGTACAGAGGAAATGGCTACTCTGCACTGCAAGTGAATTTGTGCTATGTTGACATACATAAATTAGTTTTCCTTCCACACCACGATTTCATTACTTTCACTGATATTAATTAAAATAGTGATTACAAAAATACATGTTTTTATTATAATATTTACAGCCTCTAGACTTTTAACCTGCAGTTCTAACAAAAATTTTCAGTAAGGGAACAAAATCTCTTGGAAAGAAAATCTCTTAAAAGAATTTAAATGAATTCAGAAAATTGAACAGTCTTAAAGAACACAATGATCTTTTGTTGCTTGACAGAATTTTACTTATTTAAAATTAATATTTAACCCAAAATATCTACAACTTTGTATTGGTTGACGACTTCTTACAACACTTCCATCTAGGATATAAATAGAAAAATGTTGATGTTTCATCTATTTTAGGAGTTTCAATGTTAATGTAATTCTACCTTACTGTTACTTTCTGCTCCTTTCCTTTTACATTTCTTATCACTCCTTTGCAGCTCAGTGTGTGATTCACCAAAATGTCATATACTGAAATCCACTCAAAATATTCTGTGTGATTAAGTAAAAAGTAAGACAAATTCAGTAAAAACAATATTTGAGTTTTAATGTGACCTGCATTATTTTCTAATAATGTGTAAATAAAAGCTGTCTCATAAATAGGATGTACCTTTGATTTCTGAAGTTCACAAATTATTTTCACCATGGAAAATTGTCACTTATGTCAGAATGAACACCAGCTGAGAAAAATAAAACAAAACAGGAAGCAAAAACTCATACCATGCATTTACTCAGCTGCAAAGTGAACGCTGCTCATATTCATGTATAAGTGCTCAAAAAGAAATGAAAAGTGGCAAAAATGTTAACTAAATGCAAAATTGCTATAAACACATATTAACTACACTGACAGAAAAAAAAAATCCCAACACCAAGAAGGGGTTGTGTTAGATAAACAACAGTTGGTAGGCGGCGAGAGTACATCTGTAAGATGACGTCTATGCAAATTTCACGCTCGGCGCATACGTGTGGCACTGGTAGCGCCCCTCAGAACATGCAAAGCAGGTTTGCTGTAAATATGCGCTGTAACGTTCGTGAGCGTTAGTTATCGTTGAGATTCGACGTAGGGTGTTGATGTTAGTCAAGAATGCCTTTAAGAAGACGAAGAAGTCATTATCAACAGCTCATGGAGTTTGAACGAGGTCGTGTAATAGGGCTACAAGAAGGTGAATTTTCTTTCTGCAATATTGCAGAACGACTTGGCACGAATGTAGCCACTGTGCATGATTGTTGGCAGCGGTGGTCAAGGGAAAGTACTGCCTCAAGAAGACCGGGTTCCGGCCGGCCACGTGGCACTACTAAGAGGGAAGACCGCCGTGTACAGCGTATGGCCGTGGCGCATCGTACCGCGTCTGCAACAGCAATTCGAGCTGCAGTTGCGACCACAGTGACACAACAAACTGTTACAAATCGGTTACTTGAAGGACAGCTCCGAACCAGATGCCCTGTAGCGTGCATTCCACTTACTCCAAACCTACTGCCGTTTGCGACGTTAGTGGTGTCAAGCTAGAGCTCATTGGAGGACGGAGTGGAGATCTGTTGTGTTTTCTGATGAAAGCCGGTTCTGCCTGGGTGCCAGTGATGGCCGTGTGTTGGTTAGAAGGAGGCCAGGTGAGCGCCTGCAACCAACCTGTCTGCGGCCGAGACACACTGGACCTACACCTGGAGCTATGGTCTGGGGAGCAATTTCCTATGACAGCAGAAGCACTCTCGTGGTTATCCCACGCACCCTGACGGCACAGTTGTACGTCAGTCTGGTGATTCAACCTGTTGTGCTGCCATTCATGAGCAGCATTCCAGGGGATGTTTTCCAACAGGATAACGCTTAACCGCATACCGCTGTTGTAACCCAACATGCTCTACAGAGTGTTGACATGTTGCCGTGGCCTGCTAGATCACCAGATCTTTCACCAATCGAGCACGTATGGGACATCATTGGACGACAACTCCAGCGTCACCCCCAACCAGCATTAACCTTCCCTGTATTGACCGACCAAGTGCAACAGGCATGGAACTCCATCCCACAAACTGACATCCAGCACCTGTATGACACAATGCATGAACGTTTGCGTGCTTGCATTCAACATTCTGGCGGTTACACCGGTTATTAATGTACCAGCATTTCACATTTAAAATGGCTCTTTTTGCGCTTACAATAAGCTGTGATCTTGAAACCTTAATCGATTAAATATGTTACCTATACAAATGTATTGCCGCCATTTCATTCCTCTACAACTATTTTTTTGGGGTGTTGGGATTTTTTTTTTCCCGTCAGTGTATGTATATATCTCAAAATTAAACCACATCCCCAACAAACTTCAAAAATAGAATTTCAATTTAGGTAAAATAAATTCTTGGTACTAATGCATATGTTGTTGTTTTTTCCATGATCAGAATTTGCAGAATATATATTCATGCATGAAGAATTATGGTATGGAATTTTAATTTGAGATTTTGTAAAATGAATAATAAAGAATTTTCCCACTTATGCAGCTAAACTGTTTTCTTTCTGCATTACTTAGACTTGAAATCACATCTTTGCATAAGGTTACTGAATATAAGAGATGTCCAAAAAATATAAATACATAGTTTTTCCATAAAACAGCATCACTGAAACAAAAACATAATAGTTGTATATTTAATAGCTGAACATAAAAGAATATTGGAACTGACTAAGTTACGTACAGGAGAATTCAGATATAGACATGTGAAGATGACATATTACAATGTACAGCTAAGAAGCATGTTCTTTGATAAGTGCATTGTTTCACTTACAGATTTACTAAAGAATACACTTTTCAACTGGAATGCAGAAAGTACTAGGGTGAGTCAGAATTTTGGCCCATTTGTAGTTTAAAAAAAATAATGATGCAAGAAAGTCATACACACTCATCTCATTCTCAAAAGTACCTGCTATTTTTTTTCTATAGTCCTTTAATATTCCACCAAAGCCACTATTCCATGGCAGTACCACTTGTCAGCTATTTAAGGTTAGAAGGAAATTTTCTGATACCAGATTCCACATTCACCACTGAAGCAAAGTGATATACTTGTAAGAAATGGGCCATGGAGTGAAACACATAGTAATCAAATTAGGCAAGGTCCAGACCAAGCACTTTCTGTATTACAAAATTATAGGGGTTTTTTTTCCAAGGCATAAAGTAGATTTTTAGGTCAAATTAAATTTTCGGGTAGTACCCCTACCCATCCTCAGAACTACAGCTATAATAGGTGTTGCCATTCATGAGATAAATTCCTACCTTTCAAATTATTCAATGTTGTACCTCTTCTTCTCTCTATTTCCAGTCCTTCTGAGAATTTAAACATTCAAGTCTAGGAATAGCCATGTAATGTATTAAGTCTAGGAATAGCCATGTCATCAATTACTACCCTTCCCATAGTTTTTGGCAGACTATTCTGAAGGTGTGACTTGGGGCATTTTCCACATGCAGCAATGCTAGCTTCCTATTGATGAGTGCTGTGTAGCATTGGTGCAGAGCATCATGGACCCAGTGCAGTTGTTCAGCATATAGGTTCCCGTCTACAGCCAAACCATCTGGCACGAGTTCCCAGATCACAAGACCCTCACAATTCCACCAAATGCACAGCATAATTTCCCCCTTAAACTGTCTGTTTTGCACCATTGGATGTGCTTCCTGGCATAGCCTCAGCTACTGGTTCCCAGTGGTCAGATAATATAGGAATATCCACTTTTCATCACCTGTGACAATATGATGCCAAAAACTATTATTCTGTGAATTTGACAGCAATCTGCTACAAAGAGTGATATGTTTTTCCACCTGCTTGGGTGTCAGTTCATGGGGAACCATTCTAAGGCGCCTGGAGAAACCAAGCTGGTGCAGGTGACAAACAACAGTGGACTAGGAAGACCTCACCTCAGCTACCGATTCTCGTTTAATGGCACCAGGGTTCACTATCACAGATTTGACAAGGGTGTCAGTGTTAATGGTCATTGAACCTCCTGACCTCAGTTTGTCTTTTAAACTGGTGTCCTCAGCATTGAAACGTTGGAACCATTTTCATGCAGTGCTGCTGTCCACTATTTCACCTTTAACTGCACAAATTTCTTTCCCTCCTGCTGTTGTGTTTAACCATTTTTTCCAATAATGACATAGGAGCACCTGAATAGCATGTTTATCGATCTCCACCCTCAGCTCACCTGATAACACAATGCAGCACCATGCCAAATGCATGTCATCAGCCTCATGTGTTCCATATCACCTATGGTACCTAGTCAAAGCTGGTATGCATTTCACACATAAATGGAGGTCCAACATTATGTGTAGCTCAAAACAGGACAAACTTTTGACTAACCCTGGTAAGTATGGTATGCTAAATGATTATTGTTCCAAAATAAAATTATTTCTAATATGAGATGTATGATTCAGTCTGCCTGATAACATTTTAATTTTCATTAAATTTGAAAGACAAAAATAAAGCCTTTTTTCCTTTTTCTCAGCCAAAAGGAATACTACTCAATTTTTTGGAGTTGTGAATATATGTGATAATAAATCTTAAAAAATGTCTTGTCATATTTGTCCCCATTTAAATACAATCTGAACATAAGTAATAAAAAAAATGCTCTAACTCAAGTAACACAGAAAAGTATAAAAATGGTAAAAATCTCGATTTGGAGTAAAGGCCAAACAAAACTCTGAATCTATTCATTAAAATACAAACACATACCTGTTTGTTCACATTGTTTTGTGTATCTCTTTCTATGCTATGATTGCTCTGGTTGGTTTGCTAGTTATTAACCTCAAACAGGCACCATTTTTATGCTAATTAAGTGGCTGAGGTCAAATTTTCAAGGGAGAGGAGGGTAGACTCTAGTTTTTAATGTGGGGTCTTTATCCCTTAATGAGACTTTTCAATCAAGCTGGGTGGTTGGTTGTAATGGGACATGAACTAGGAACTCTATGGGCCTAAGTTGTACATGCTAATACTACCTGCAGTTTTCTACAAACTTGTATGATGCCACATGCAGTTTTCTAGATGAAGTTTTTGGAAAATTATGTGCAAATAACCCTACAGAGTTGTAAAATAATGGCAAATTTCAGCTATGATGCAAAATATAAACCTTATCAATATGCTGAACAGTGGTTTGAAATTTCTCTTTTAATTTTGCATTCCATACTTCTGACACGGAAATGATAAGATGACAAGGCATTATCACCAACATCTTCACCTCTAATCACACAAGTCCCAACAACTAAATGTTTCAGACATTGATCATAAACAACAAAATCTATTACACTTTTTTGTCCTAGAGTATGATTTTCCCAAGTATAAGTGTGGATATACTTATGGTTGAAAAATGTATTAGATACACACAAACTATTCTCAATGCAGAGTGTGATAAATGTTTAAAGTTGTAAACAGACTTTATGGACACCCTGTATTTAACTCTTTCTTCTTGAGAGAACCAATAATCGATATCAAAGGTTTTACTTAAAAAGTTGTAGAACATCTTCATCCTTAAATTACAATCATTAAGCCTTTCCAACAGTGTTCTATTTTAGAAAGATGGCTCGCTGTACCAATAAGATTTCAAATTATGGAGAATCCTGAGAATCTCATCTCAGACAAGAGAAGGAGAACAGTAGAGGGAAACCAGTTGCTTGGCCACATAATTATACTGAACTCAATGAACTGGATTTTCTGAAACTATTGTGTAAAATGCAAAGAAGAAATATCTTTTTTATTGCAAGTTGAATACAGCAAAAAATTAAAAAAAACATTTTACAGTAATAATAAATGTGTCATATAATAACTCTGACAGAGTTAAATTCTGTTCATCACATTCAAATGCATGGTCATTTACATTTAGGTATTTCCAGTCAACTTAAATTTAAGATAAACAGTATAAACACAGAATTCTGTTTAATATTTACAATGGACTTACTGCTTTAGTTGCATCTTGTAATTGTTCCACGATTCTGAAATGTTGGTCCACCACGGGGCCATGGGCTCAACAATGATGTAAAATATTTTAAATATGCTCCATGCAAGCACATTCAAAGAGCATTACTACTGTAGTATCATTTCTTCTTGGTCTACATTAAAAGACGAAGTCTCTTTAGAACTATGCTAAAGATTTCAATAGGATAACATTTTAAAATACGGAAATAAGAAAGTTCTTAATATTCTATCAAATTGTACAGCAGCAAATACAGCAAAATTGTACAACAGCAAATATGAAGATGATAGTGCAGTACACATGAATTGAGAGCTTAGGGAAATAGGCCAAGCACAGACACAAGTGTGTCCTTCAGATCCTCCAGAAGATGGCTGAGATTGCAGCAATAAATGCATTTGAGGTGGCTCAATCATAGGTGACTTGTAACACTTGATTTTAATTATGAACAAAAAGCACTTTTTGAAATATTTTTTAAAAATATATCCTATTGAAATCATTAATATAGCTTTAAAGAGACTTCATCTTTTAAATGCTGACCAAGAAGAAATAATTCAATAGTAATGTGTTCAGTTCTTCAAATGTGCTTACATGGAGTATATTCATGATATTCTACATCACTGCAGAAACTGTGGCCCTGTAGTGGACCAAAACTTTACAACTGTGGAACATACATTTTCATGAGAAAAAAATTACAGGATACAGCTAAGGCAGCAAGTGCAGAGTGAATCTTGTGAATGCTCTTCTTCATAATATTTGTTTAAATTGAGTGTGTTTAAATTGAGTGTTTAAATTGAGTGCAACAGCCTAAACATGAATTACCATGCATTTGAACATAACAAACAGTTTAACTCAATCTTAGTTAGTATGTGATTTGTATGTTAGTACAAATGCAATTTGAGCGTTAAAATATGATGGTGAAAGAGTGTACTGCAAGAACAACAAAATGTGAGATCCTTCAACAGTAATTTTAGACAGCTGTCAATAAGTTAAAAAAAATAAAAAATCTCATTAAAGATGGTTGCTATGTTGGACTCTACAAATCTATCCCTTTCTGTGCTGAAACTTAATCACTCAAATGTTGTTCAGCGTTTCTCAATTCATTTGCAGATTCAAAGTTGCTCAGTTTCAAACTGAATAAAGATCTCTTTTGAGATTTCGTACATCCAAGTTATTTTGATTAAACACATGCTCATGAAATTTAATACATGCATTACATTTCAACTTAGTTAAGATCAGAAATTTAAAAGAGAATAAGGCTGAGGAAAAAGTTGATTCTCAGTATTATTAAATCATCACACCTGACCAGCAGAGTGCAAAATTTTGAAATGCTCCATATTAGAACACACCAGCTGTACCTCCTTGTTTTATGATAACACAATCACTTTGCAAAGAGATACTAAGATACCAAAACTGCAAAATTAAGTACTACAATGTTACTAACATGTGAATAGGCAGAACAGAAAAAGCATGAGATGGTATAACTATCAATAAAACTGTGGATCTAATAAATGCTGAAGAAATATATTCTTGACATGAAATAGAATGAGGGTAATTAACAGAACTTATCCTTCAGAAGCACCACTACTAAAGGAGAACATGCATTATACCAACAACATATCAGCTGTGGGTACAAAACTAGATGTAGAGCCAATGACAGAAAGAATTATTCTTGTCATGTATCATGACTTTATCTAGAAAGCTTTAGGAATTTCTTTTTCAAAAACAGAAACATCAAGAGTCACCACTGATATAAGTTAATTATATCTATTGCACTCCATAGCAAATGGATCAAATATGACCAAAGAGTAGCAGAATTCATATTAGATAGAAAATAACAATCAGCTACAGTATTTAAGCATGTGTTGAAGCTACAGAGGTGCTGGCCCTAAGACAACTAACAGTTAATTTGAGATTCTATAGAGTATTACTCTTAAAATTGTTAGCTTAATATAGAAGATTACTTTTTCATTGATTCTGAGAAAAGAATGCTCCAAATTCTTATAAACCAATTTCTGTGCTAAGAATATGTCCTGGGAAAGATAATATTTTAACTGAAAATATGGAGGGGGAGGGGGGGGAGATTTAACATTTTCTAGTTTACTTAATAACTTTTTCAAATAATGTTTTTATGAGGTTGGCTAGGGAGAAATTGATGTATTTATTTGTCGGTAAAATTTTATATCATACCAACCTATGTCTGGGACTCAGTCAAAAAAAGTAAACTGTTACCTATCAGGTAATGACGACTGTTTTTTATGGTCATTTATTGTGGCTCTATCTTTCCCCTTTCATTTCCAGTTCCTCTTCCAGTTTTCTCTTACAGAAGTGCTGTTATTAATGTGCTATAAATGAACCTCTTTATTGCATGCTCAGCCTTCTGTATAGAACTATTTTAACTTGTAAATTATTCCTTCTTTCAAATAGGATTTTTGTCTTTTCATTATTTTGTTGACACACATCCAGCATTTTTTTCATGCGAACACTTCAGAATGTTGCTATATATTAGTTGTGTTCTAATAATTACTGTTTTATGCTATCTGATCATGAAAATAAACTTTAAAAATGAAACTTTTGTTAAAATAGTACTACTAATTTTTTGTGTCCTCTTATTGATACAAACTCAGAATGTATTCTGGTAAAAAAAAAAATCTAAGTGATACTGTGTTTGCATCAGGTCTAAATAAGAAAATAACAAAAATTCCCCTTAACATAAACAAACACAGAAACTATCTATTTGAAAGAAGGAAAAACTTACAATTAGAATACAGTTCTGATATCAGCTGTGGGGGTGAGATAGGAAGGAAATTTAAGACATGTGCATCAGAACATAATTAAGAGGTACATATGAATATGTACCTCTTAATTATGGGCACGTTCAGATAGTAATGCACAAAATACTGGAAATGCACTACAGTGCATTTTGCTAAAAACAACAGCACGTCATCAGGACTTCTTTACACCTTTATTAGAATTCCTGATACATTGGAACTTTGCAGTGTATGCTTCTTTAAAAGTTTAAAATAACTATAATCTTAGTATTCATCTTTATAGATTTGCATAAAAGCTAAATTAACAACTCGCTCCTCCCTATAATTCAACTCTACAACAAAGAAACAACACCACACACTAAAAACAACACACATAAGAAAGTATTCTTTTGCTGCTACAACATTTCTCAACACTGTGAATGCAGATTTTACCCTTCTCTTTCATTCACTGTGATTTCCCTCCCAAGAGGAAACCAATCAACTGCTACGATGAACTAGCATCTACAGGGACTGAAATACCACAGCCACTCGATCAGCGCTACCACTCGTGTCAAGCCATGGAAATACAAAGTGCGACAGCCACCATCGCAGACTGTGCGCATGTGTCTAGCGTCAGTACGTCACTTGAGCACTCCCGTGGAGAGAGAGAGAAAGCTACCACACGACGTAATAAAGCCGGCGAGTCAAAGATGGCATCATCGCGTGACACAGCGCTCATGAGGTCCGATAGAAAATCAAAGTGGATGGTTGCAGGGGATTGCAAATTTCAATTGTACTATTGAAATATTAAAAATTCCGTAAAAAAAGACTTTCATCTGTAAATCAGTATAATTAAGCAGAAATCCGTAAATTTTACAGATAATCCGTAAAAGTTGACAAGTATGTGTGTAGAGCGATCAAAAAGTTCCGAGACTAGGTATGTAGTGCCAACAGATGGCAATACACAGATGTCACTGCGGCGGTCATGGGCAGTAGTGACCTTCATGAGTCACTGTGCCGAGTGGCATCGTTGTGTGAACATCGGGAGCTGTGCTACATGATATTTGGTGACCAAGTGCAGAACGCAGCTGCAATTTCGGTATGGACTGCAAACTAGAGCAGCGAGCAAATATCTCTGTCAAGATATTTGTCAGCAGGGGTGAATGAACCAACATTCCTGTTGCAGTCATCACTGGGGACAAGACTTGGGTTTACGGTTACGACCCAGAGACTAAACAACTGTCGTCTCAGTGGAAGAGCCGGGCATCTCCATGACCGAAGAAGGTTCAAAAGGTCTGGAGCGTAACCAAAAGCATGCTCATCGTGTTCTTCGACATTCCTGGGTTTTGTGCACCGTAAATTCATCCCCCAGGGCCAGACCGTCACTGCCCTTTTTACTGCAATGTTCTGCGGTGTTTTAGGGAGGACATTTGTCGCAAACGACCAAAAATGTGGCGTAGTGGTGATTTCCCGCTCCATCACAACAATGCAGCAGCTCACAGAGCATTAGAAATACGCCAGTTTTGCAGTTGCAACAGCATGACTACCCTTCCTCGCCCGCTTTGGCACCCTACGACTTCTTTCTGTTCCCGAAGATGAAGCTGAAGCTCCAGGGTCGCTGTTTTGAAATCGTGGACAAGGTTCAGTGTGAATCACAGATGGTGCTTGACACGATTCGCGAACAGGACTTCCAGGGAGTGTTCCAACGGTGGCAAAAACGTTGGCAGCGGTGTATCGCTGCCCAAAGAGACTACTTTGAGGGAGATCATAACCAGATTTAAGTAACGTAAGTACTTTGTTGTATATCGACCTAATCTCGGAACATTTTGATCGGACCTCGTAAATGTAATCACAGTTTTGTTATATGTACATTAATACATAAAACAAAATTTTAAATAGAGTATAAAAATGTTCTTATGCTCGTATATCACAAATGTAAACTCCAAGAAATCTACACGTACAAGTGATTAAAAATGTAAAAGTGTTATTCCTTTACTTTAATTCAGTAATGCACCACAGATTTTACTATGGGATGGTGCAAAATATTGAGGATACTAGTAAGATAACACTATGCTGAAGAAAATCCCCCCCCCCCAAAAAAAAACCATTAGGCGGGGTAAAAATTTCCTTGCGTTACTACAAGTGTGTTTCTGATTATTAAGGAATCATTGTAGTGTTACTTGAAAACGTATAGTGTAAACCATTTCCAAGCCACTTGGTTTCAGCCCCTTTACATTATTTAGATTAGCACATAGTAAAAAAACTAACTAACTGTTTGGATGGCAGTTAAGGTGCCTCAATTTTTTTGTGTGTCATAGTGTGTAACCACCCACCACCAGGGGAAAAAAACCTTTTTATGGGAACAATTTCCAATAATTTGCTATTGTTAAAAATTAGGTAGCAAATATTTTGCTGTATTGGAAGCACTAATGTCACGTTAGCTACACTGAGGTTTAACCATATACATAGTAAGTCCCCCCCCCCAAAAAAAACATTAGGCGGGGTAGAAGTTTGAAATAAAGCTGAATGCCAGCTTCCAAAATATGATGATGCATTGCAGTGCAAACACCATGCTGTTGGTGAATACAAATCCGCAAATAAACTTAACGGCCAAAAAGGGGGAGGGGGGTAAAAATTTACAGAATTGTGAAACATGTCTGGTTTTCTTGTTTGCTCCTCTTGCATACATGATCAAGAACAACTGGTCTTCTGCCTTCCTGCTTTTTATCCAGAGAAATTATTAAGTATTTTTGGAAGGACTTCATAATAGGTTTGTAACATGAGACACTTGTTCTACATAATAAAAAATTTAGAAAAGCATTCTCATCTAGAGAAACAAATTTTGCTTTAGAGTATACATATTTTCATAACTACTTTGCTTCCAGAACTACGTTTTTTAATAAAAATGTTATTCAAAGAGCTAACATTGTGTGTGAAGTCATTTATGGCTGTAATTAACAACGAAAACGTAATTTTTTCTGTTGTTGTTAAGGTACCGTATACATTAGTGGCAGCATTGACTTGTCGGACTTACAAAACGTAAATATATACGTTGGTGGTCATTTTAATGTTTAAAACAAAGAAATTAATTTAAAACTTAGTATAATCTGAACGCTACTGAGACACTAAGTCCACGTGGATGCATTTTTTTTATTATAATATTTTCCCTAATTTTTTTTAATGAATTTCTCCAAATATTCAGCTACAAAATAATTAGACTAAATATAAGGAGATCACCCAAAAAACAATGAGGGCGGGGGGCATTCATGGATTGGGGGAGGGGGCTAAGCACCCCGAGAAGATGCCTGAATACATCACTGTTCAGTATATCAGCCACATAATTAATTTGTAAAAGAGATAACCTTTTACTTTCCATTGATTTTTGTTTGAATAAATCTCTGGGAATTAAATGAAATGCAACACTGAAGGAATAGATCCTTACCACACATGAGCAGATGGGTCAATGGTATGGAACCATATGATGAAATAAGACCTAATATGCACTTGACATTAAAGTTGCAACTCTTACAGGTTGCACATAAAGCAATGCATAAGAGTTGCAACTTCAGCATTACATCTGATAATGGGTAATATTTTTAAAAACTCAAAACGTTGTACAACATAATTACTAACCGTGTAAATCCTCACAGGACTTAGAATGTGTCTGAGATTTCTATGAGATAAAATGAAAACTAATGAAGTGCTGTGTCTGAGATTTCTATGAGATAAATGCCTAGAAACTAATGAAGTGCTTTACAGAAACAAAAGATGGCAAAGCCAACCAATGGACCCCACCAACATCAAAGTCAAGTGTACAGTAGGACCAGTGAGACGTTTTTAAGCATTGATGGCTGATAAGAAAAATGAACTTCTAACAGTTCTTAAAAATATGTACTAGATAAGAAATTTTAGCTGTTTAACCCCATTTTTAAAGAATCAAATGTGTCCATATAATTTCAACAAAAAAAAAAACAATATTGACTTGGCACTTTTCATTGCTAAGAAATTAGACAAGTGAAACAAGCTTAGTAAGCAAACTTAGAAATGATTTACATAAAGCAAAGGAAAACAGTACCATGCAGCTTATGAATGGGATGTTTTTATAAAGAGGTTGCTATGCATCTACTGTTTGCAAAATAACAGAATGAAAAGAACATCATTTGTAACATACAGTGTGAACTAATATCATAAATTTCTGTATACAAAATAGACCAACACATTCACCATATGCATACCATATGCATAAGGTGGCCTGATTTTGAATTCCCTCACAACCATATATGTAGCACTGATAACATTTCTGAAAAAAAATTCAAAGTTATCTTAGAAATTGTGAAAACAGATGAAACCATTTAATACTGGAATTCAATTTATTGAGGAACCAGGCCCTTCAGAAATTATTCTTCCCATTGTAAGACCCTTTTGTTGTCCATAGTTTTTGAAGAATCAACGTTGTTTATTCTTACATTCTGAAAACAGGAATTTGTCAGTGATGGAGATCCTAGCCGAGTCTCCTCGCTCCAGAGTGAGTTGCTGTAACCGACTAAGCTACACCAATTGGATGTATTGCTGTAGATTTGTCATATTGACATGTGCTTCTCCTCTGTAGTACATCACAACACACTTTAATTTTCTAAAAATAAAATAAGGACAGGGTACAAAATTTAAGGAAGTTTCCTTAACAGAAAATATGCTCACTGTGATAGGAACAAGACGATGATTGGTACAGGCAAATTAAATGCAATCAGGTTAAGAATAATTATGCTGATCAGTCAAGACTACACATATTCTACTTATGCAAGTTTGGAAAATACTACTACCAAAATACCTCCCAAGAATACTCAGATAGACTTCCAAATGGTAAAGTAAAATAACCACTGCTTCATAATTTTTGGAAAAACAACATACATACTAGTTGACTATCAATTAAGAAATATGTTATGTAGCTGAGTAAATGTATGATTATGTAGCTAGTGCTGACAAAATGAGCAAACAATACTTAACAATACTTAATATATTTTAACTGAAATGCATTCTTAGAGGGGGGCCAAGGGGCATGCCTCTTCCCAAAAATGTTTAATTTTTTTGTTAAAATGTGACCTACATTAGAAAAAATTATTTAATTTAATAAAACTTCAACTTACATTAGAAACTAATGTTTATATGTTTGTTCTATTTTTCATTAACTTTTATTTTGTCCTGGTGGATTTCAAAAACTTCCATTTCCTATCCCCTCCCCACTCACCCTCACCCCCAAAAAATTCTGTATACAGACAACCCTGTCTTAACTGGTGAAACAATTTCAAATTACTTCAAAGTTTTCTATTGATTAATCACTTATGCAATTTTCTCATCTTAGATAAAATGATAAATAAAATATAAATGCCTGATCTTGTATTATGCTGATTTTAACAAACTGTCCTATGGAACCATAATTTTAACAGCACAGCTTGACACTACCACTAGATTAACCACCTCCATCCTATTTGGATGCAAGAATGTACTACTGATGATACTGTTTGTTTGCTTGTTTTTTGTATTATTTTAATTAATTTTATTTTCTATGCCTTTGGCTTCTCACTGAAAAGTTTGTTACCTGAACAACCACCTGCTGAAATAACATACTTTTAAACTATAAATGGTTCATAAGAACTCAAATGAAGTTAATTTATAACATTCCTGATGATTAAAGGAACAGTAAACTTAAAAAGGTCCTTGAAAATACAAATTTTTGCTGTCATGTTATGTGGGTGACTGAGGGGTACTCATAGAGCCGAAATTTGTTTCCCTACAGCCATTGGGAGCTGAGTAAACAGCCGACAAAGTTTCTGGTGATGACGTCACACTAGACAAGCGGTCAGGCCACGTCTCCCACGCCAGCGGCATCTGTGTACTTGGTGTGGTAGGGGTTGTGAGGGAAAGTACGAGGTAATTAGAAAGTACGAGAGATCTTGTATTATGCTGATTTTAACAAACTGTCCTATGGAACCATGATAATTTTAACAGCACAGCTTGACACTACCACTGGATTAACCACCTCCATTGCCATATGCAAAGCAGATAAAGTTGGTTGCCCAGTCATCATTGGTAAAGAAATACTAAACCAAAATGTGCGTTCATTTCTTACTTCTGCTAACTGCATCCCTCTGCAGTCAGACATCACCAACTCACTCAAAAACTCAGTTGACAGATTATCTAAGAAAGAAACTCTTCAATCCTTCCTTGGAGATATCTCACCCCCTCCTTACTTTAGAACTCCCAGGCTTTTCCTGCAAGTTAAACTGCATAAAGCTGGTAACTCCATCAGACCTTTAGTTGAATATTCTTTTTCTCTAGAAGTAAAAGTAAACCTTGAAAAGAAATTGGTCCTCAAATGTAAATCCCTGGCAGCCAACCATCTTCATACTGTTGTCTCTACTTCAGACTTCATCCACAAACTTCCTAATTCCTTTCCTCCTTGTGTTAATCTGTATACTCTTGATGTGGAATCTTTGTTCCCCTCTGTACCATATTTTGAGTCCTACATGCTCCTCATGAAGAAGTTGATTCTTCATTTTGAACCACCCGGTACTCTTATCAAAGATCTTTATGATTGTTTCCACACTATTCATCAACACAGTTTTTTTGTTTTCAACAAAATTGTGTACAAGCAACAATCTGGTCACCCCATGGGCTCACCTCTTTCCCCTCTTCTTGCATAAATCTACATGCAACATATTGAAGTTTCCATCATTTCTCACCACCCTTTTCAACCTTCCCTGTGGTTAAGATATGTAGATGACATTTTCATTAGCTGGCCACATACCAAGTCTGAACTACAGACACTGATCAACTTCATTACAGAAAATTTCCTTCTATTAATCTCACTATATCTAAGGAAGTAAACAACAAAATTGATTTCCTGGATGTATCCATCTGCAGAAATGCTGATCTTTCCATCACTCGTTCCGTCTATCATAAACCTTCTGCGGCCACTAACATAATTCCCTACAAATCTTTCACTCTGCATTTCTACAAGCTTGCAGCATTGAAGTCTTACATCCACAGGGCTCATATCATTTGCAACAACCAACTTTCTCTTCAAGAAGAATTCTCCAAAATTTCTACAATAGCCCTCTCTCATGGTTTCCCTGCTCTTACAGTCAACTCCCTCTTAAAGAAATATGAAAACAATTCGAAAATTGAATGCCTCCTTCCTCAAAAGAAAGAAAACCTGAAATTCTCTGGTTCTGTTCCTTACCATCCTTCCTATGCTTATAAGTTACAGATTCTTTTTAGAAGTTTTGGTTACCATCTTGCCATTAAATTCACCCCAAACATCTTGAAACTTCTACAAAGGGATAGGGACAAAGTTGAAAATCTGGACCTCTCAGGAGTTTACTGCATTCCTATCTCTTCTTCAACAGGTGATAACTTATACATTGGAAGCACATACAGAAGCATTAACCACAGAATTTTAGAACATGTTTTGAAAGCCAATCCTAATACAGCCTTGTCTATTTTGACAATGGAAAATACATCTGCATTTCCCCGCTGAAACGAAGCAAAACGAATTGCTTCTTTTGACAATCGTTTTGCCCTCCGTTACCGTGAAAGCCTAGAAATTATTTTCAACTCAATGACTTGCAATTCCAAATCTCCTCTCTTCATTCCGATGATCTGGAGATCAATTCTAAGATTTGGCAACAAAAATAGAAAAAATCTAAATGTAGAATCTGGCAACAATCTTAGTCCTCCATTGGCGTGATGAAGACCTAAGATAAGGTCGAAAGCTCCCAACTTACGAACTGTCTTGTAAAAGTTTTTTTCATGTAACATAACTAGCGTGATCAAGTTACCTTTATTTGAGGTAATTAGTGTCAGGAATTTCTTTCCTTGTGTCACACGTGTCCTGTTCACTAGTCATCAAACTTTCTGTTGCAATTTACACAACTGGAATGAGTTTTAAGCAGTTTATGGATTTCGCTGAAACCCTTGGTTTACAATAACTCAGTAGCACTACTTTTTACAATATGGTGAAATTTTTAGTTTACGAGGCACAGTATGAAAAAAAAAAATTACTGATGATTTAAAATTATGTGATTCCGAAATTTGGCTGAGCGGAGATGGACAGTTTGATTCGCCAGGTTTTTGCGCCAAATTCTGTATATATTCCATTATGGATTTTCGCAAGGGAAATATTGTAGATTTTATTGTCATCCAAAAAGGTGTTTTTGACTAGGACTTAGAAAAGAATGCGTGCAATTTATTACTCTCATGCCTCTATGAAGGAATAAAGATATCAGTTTTTTATATGATAGACATAGAAGCATTTGTGCCCTCATGAAGAAAAAATATCCACAAATTGATCATCAGTTTGATGTGTGGCACATGGCCAAAAGTTTGACTACAAATCTGAAATCTGCTGAAAAGAAAGCTCCTTTACTAGAAGCATGGCAGTCCAGTATAACTAACCATTAATGGTGGTCAGTTCAAACGTATAATGGAGATGCTGAACTGCTGGTAGAAACATTTCTTTCTCTGACTAACCTGCCATACAGTAATAACAGTAGAAATAACAGTTAAATAAACTGCCTTTTTATCTAACTGTTATTTCTAGAGCTATATATCATGTTCAACTATTGCAGTATTTTTATTTTTGTGGGGGGAGGGGGTGTCATTAATGGCTTTGCACTTGGGTTACAAAAAATACTCATAAAGTTGTTTCTCCCATGACAATAGGAGAAACTAAAAAAACAATAAAATATGCACTTAGTTCTATGAAAAATACCTTTATATACTTGTATATAGACAGCAGCTGACAAATCCTTAGTGGCAGTGTCTAAATAGTCTGGGTCATTTCCAGAGCAACAAACAAAACCTGAATACTGTGCATTAGATTCAGGAAAACATTCTCTAATTTTACTCACAAAACAAAACAGGAAGGGATTACTTTTCTGATTTTTTGCCCTACAGGTATACCCGATATACAAATTGTTTGTATGCAATGTGTCTCCATAGTTTGTTACATACAAGTTCATATTTTTTCTTCTCGTTTTTTTCTGCCCGAAGAATCATTTGATAATGACTTGCCTGTAAGGTGTGGATGTTTAAAACAACACTGTGGAATGATTTGTGGTTTATTATACATTAGGCACTACTTTTTATTTTCATTATCTGATCACTCTCGTTGCAACACAAACACTCAGCGTGTCTGTTGACATTATCTCACAGTTATCACATTGGCACCAGACAAGATAACTTTTTCTACCTTCCAATTTGTTTTCACATTCCTTGTTAAACATCCATACTATTCTGTCAGAATATTGTGGTTCAAATGAATAAGAATTTACAGATTGGTGGGATCGACTGCACTGCACAGAATGGTAAACAGCACCTACTGGAGCCCTGCACACGCTGAGCGTCCTGTCTCTTGTCTAGTGTGACATCACTGCTGGTTTTAAAAAACGCTCTAGCGGAAGAACTACTTACGATAAAACATTTCTGATTGCATCAGTTTTCATGTCTCTTTCGACATTAAATTTTCACGCGGGGGAAAAAATGCCTGAAATTAGTTTACTGTTTCCTTAATGTTCAGCAGGAGTGTTATAACCCTTTTCTTAAATGGCATAAAAGGCAGTTCACTTTTTGTACTCAAGTTCTCAACCTTCCTGTCAGGCAAATTTTTCTATAGATATGGTGTATTCCTTATTCATTTAATGAATGCTGTGTACTTGTCCGCAAATTTGCACCACAGTTGTTGGATATTCTATTTCTATCGTAATCAAGATGTGATATGTTCTCAATGGTCTAATAAGGAGAGATTTTCTTTGAAAGCAGATTCATTTGTATGAATTAGCTTTATATTTACATTTGGTGGTTTACTAATTGCTTGATATCATCAAAATGTGGAAGTAATAATACAATAACATTTACGTATGTGCAGCAAACGGGGAAAAGGGGGGGGGGAGTAGATGCTAGGCAGTCTTCTGCTGTAACAAAGTGTTTGATCTAAGGAAATTCACAGAAACAAACTGAAGGTTGTCTTGTGTGACATACTTTTTCTTCCCTACATAAATGGCTCTAACCCAAATGAAAAGTGGTCCATTTAGTTTCACTATAGACAAATACACCCAGATCAATGAATGTAATGTCTTTAAAATCAGCAGAGCATTCCAGCTTTCATTTAAATCTACTGAAATCATACATACATATCACTAAGCTGTTCTCTGAAATTCAGAGATTACCTCCTCAAAAAAAGATCAGCTGCCAAATCAAAGTTATTGAAGGTGTACCTATTACTCTTGATGATGAATCAAATGCTTCCATTTAGAGTGATCTTAGCACTGAAGCTTTACTGACACCATCACATGTCTCACACAAGACCTTTTGCACTTCATACTCATGATCATTTTCTCATGTAGACATTCTTGAATCTGGTCTCCCCTCCCAACCTCGATAATTTTCTTCACCTTCCTCTACCTTTCTTTCCTTCCACTTGGGCTAAATAAATTCTCTTAGTAAGCATCTCATCATGCATATACCCAAACTACCTCAAAATATTTGTATCCACCTTACCAACAAATTTTGTTTCACATTACACATCTTCACTCTTCACATAATCAGAATACATCTTGTCATGACCTTCTGTAAGTAACACAGCTCTCCAGTACACAAATGACTCGTTTTTTCAGCTGTACCCATGTTTTACAGTAGAATCATACTATTATACATCAGAGTAGGAACAGTTATACTTTCATACACCACTGTTCCAGACGTTTTAGAAAACCTATCATCCAGTGAAATCCCTTTAAAACAACCATGACTTTCACAGCTGAATTCACTTGCCTACTGATTTCACTACCTAATCTGTCTTTCTTGTCAAAAATGCCTACTAAGTACACCAACTTTTTCACCTGGCCAAACTCTGCCCTACTTATATTAATCTTGCACTCAATACAAATAGTTCCTTGCTCAAAAACCATATCTCTGGTTTTTCCTTATTTATACTTAGTTTGAATTTCATACAAACTTTGCTCATCTGAAACAACAACTCTGGAACTCGTTTTTGCTACCCACAAAACAGGACTGCATCATCAGCATACAGCAAACCTCTATACATGGGAATTACTGAGACACAAACCAGTACTATCTATTTCAGTATCCTGCATGCATGCATCCATCCATAAATATATTGAACAACCATCATGACATTACACAACCTTGTCTGATTCCTTCACCAATAGAAAACCATTTTAATAAAATACCATTTGCACCTACACACACTCTACTTTCAGCATACATAGTTTTCACACATTCAAGCAGACTACCAGTTATACCATAATTATTCAAGACCTTTCACAGAAGCACCCTATTCACTCAGTTATAACCTTTCTCCAAATCTATACAGGCCACAATTTTTTGTTACTTTTTTAATCATCATATACAATGCAAAAATTTGGTTAGCGGAGTCCTTACCAAGCTTGCACATACATGATAATCATGTATCTTGCATATAATGGAAATGTCACCACACTCGTGTAGTCTTTAATAAAACAGTAATGTCCAGTGCAGAATACATGAACTACTTTCTCCTGAAAATTTTTTCCAGTAAACCAGGCAGCTAGGACCTGATCTTTAGCTTAGTTTGGAACTGTATGCACCTAGCCTGTTAAACCAATGTCATGTGGTAATTACTTGGAAATAACATGATACTGACAGATTTCATGAAATTCACCCTTACAGAATTCATTCTGTAAGTATTGCCACAACAATGCAAAAAAATGTGATTAAAAGTGAAGTTTTATTTTTCAGGATGAGACATTTAGGTTAAAGAACTATACCCTCAGACATACATTTGCTTCTGTTTCTAGAACCTCAACAAGAGCATCACTGTTCAAGCTGATTATGAATATATCATAAATTACTCAGACAAAATTATTGCATGAGTACATCTATGGATACTTGATGCTGCTCCTCATCTACTGTTTAAATTGAAATACCCATCCTACCTTCCTTACTTTGCCATTCATGTGAATCCTTGGCTCCAGTGAACTTCCACCATCATCACTCTTGATACTTTCTCCATCTTGATGGTACTTCTCATTACAGCCATTCTTTTCATTAGACAAATATATCTCATAATGCTCAAAACCATTAGACATTGTTGGGCTTATTATTATTCCTTCAGGTGGATTTCCTTGTGGATCTTCAGTCTCATTCTGGAAAGAAAAATAAAATCAGTTCGTGCAATTTAATATACTCGCACATGCAACTTCTGGTTTTAACAGTTGTCACATCCAGAAAGTTATAAATTGTGGGGCTCCCGAAATGCATTTAAACACACATTAAATTTTAATTACTTAGGAACACTTATTGAAGACAAAGAAAAGATGGATAAGGAATTTCACAACAGGATTAACAAAGTGAAGGAAATGTCTTATCATCTGTATAACATTGTTATCATTAACACAGAGATTCTACAAAGAATAATGCTTGCTCTGCACAGTGTGGCACAGATGGGCTTCAAGTTATGATAGGGTTATGTTCCAATGGCCAGGTTCATCTCTCTAAAATTATCTTAGTCATGTTTTACTTTAATTAATAAATATTTTTGTGTCAGTAAAAGTAATAAAAATTGATTAATTTTTTCTATGACATTGTAATTTTTCTTTACATTTCTAACAAGAATTTCACATAAAAAAATATCTCGTCTATAATATACATGGGATTATGAAAATTATATTTTATGTACAATTTTTTTTAAAATCTTCATTGTTATCATTTAAAGTGTAGTACTCAAGATGTCCAAAAAAGGTATTCTTAGATACTGCAATTTGAACTTTTAAGGCTCAGACCAATTTTTTTTTTACATTTACAATTATTGCCTTATAAAAATTTAAAACATTCCAGCTTTGCCATCTATTAGAGTTCCATATTCCCATTTTTTTTTCTCACTCTTCTTTAAGGTACTTGTTCATTATCGCAGCTTTTTCTTTCTCTAATAATACATTAACATGAAATTTTCGGGATGGTTTTTATTTTGTTATTAGTAAAAATGAATAGTAATTAATGATTTTTTTTCATATGTCCCAATGAATTACATAAGTAGGCCTATTTGTGCAACTTTGTCTAAAATGCTCATTGCGATAATGCTCCAATTTAAACTTAAGCTATTTATATACTTAAGTAAACTTTTAATATGGATTTTTTTCCAGGAAATTTTTATTTTTTCAGTTCAGAAGAACACTCAACAGCAACAAATAAAATTCACAAGAAAAATAACTTATGACAAAGGTTCATTTGAATCTTTAAAGATAATTAGCAAGAAATACAATATAAGATTAGCTCCAAATTTAGAGAACAAAGTTAAAAAAAATTTCCCAAATATAGTTCAAAGAGAAGATATTTTTAAAATGCAAAGGAGTTGACTATGAAGTAAAATGCAGTTGTGGACTATCTCAGATAGGTGAGACAGGTGACAGACTAGAAACTCCATTAGCAGAACATAAAACAGCTATAAAAATTGCTCCAACAAGACAGGTTTAGATAGGCATGTTAGAGAAACTGGTCACAACATCAACTTGAATTGCCTTAAAAGTCATCAGTTTCCAGAGCAACTTTCAAAAAAAAAAAAAAAAAACTAGAAGGAATAGAAATTGAGAAAAATCAGAATTCCATCATCAATGCCTGCAGAGATTTGTCCCTGCCTAACATCTGGCAAGTTTTGATAAAAAATAGCTGTAACTGTGATAGTGAGGGAGAAAGAGTAACAATAAAACACAGCCTGATGAAAGAGAAGTTTTCTCTGAAAATTTGTGAATTAAAATAATTTCCTAGAAGAAAAATTTCATATTAGAAGTTTACTTAATAAGTACATAATTTAAGAAATTAGGAAGCCAGTTTTCAGCATGAGCTTTATTCAAAGAATTAAAGCTGTTTAGTTTATGTACTACTAAGATTTCAAGAGGAAGATATCTTTTTATAAACTGTGCAACATAGGGAACACATGTTTACTAGTGTGTCTTTTAGTATAAATTCTGAAAATTTGGGGCTTATGAAAATAAGTATTGTGTGGACTGCTCAAGTCTTAAAATAAATCAAACATTAACATTTTAAGATTTACAATGCAATTTAGTATTTTCTAATCCATAAATTAAATGTTGTGTTATCATTTTACAGGTGACTTCTAGCTTCTGAAATCATTTTTCTGATCATTACAAAATCATTATTAACAATAACTGAAAATGATTTAATGTTTAGAAAACTTTTTTTAAGTTTTCAGTTGTGAGGCTGACATTCACCCCTCCCACCCTAGAAATTTTTCTGGATATACAGCTGAACAACAGTAAACAGTTTGTGCAATGAAAAGAGCTTGATGAATCAGTCTTCTTCCATAAAATTTCTTTAGATTTTGATAATATCAAATCATCTTTGAGTGATAGTTTGAGCCATCTGCTTTGATGTGAAGGCAATTTTCGTGCAAATTGGATGAAAATTACGGGGAAGGAAGGACATTCCCCACCTACAATTTTCAATGCACCCTGTAATGACCCTATTGCTAAGAGAAATTTCCCAGGGGATTTGTTTATGCAAACAGAAACACCAAATTCCAAGATGACTGTAAAAACACCATGAAAAATAACCTGGATTGACCTCACACTCAAAACTGTGTTGTGATGCCTTTGAATGAAACAGACACATAAATATTAGCTGTATGGAACTGTAGGACACTGGTATTTTGTTTCAGCATTCATCATGAAGGCTGAAAAATGTGGAATACAGGCAGTTGGTGGGATACCACTTTTTTTTTTTAGTGATTTTAAGCAGTAAACCAAGGTATAGCAAAAGTTACACTGGCCACTATGTTTTAACAAAAACGGAATGTACTACTGTTGCCAAAAATGAGCAATAGGGTGTTTTTTGTGGCTACCATCTCCTCCAGACAAAAACACCAAGTGTTTAAGAGATTTCTGCAGTGTGTATGTTTATGTGCCATCAAAGTTCCATTTACACCTTTCCCATAATGCTATTCTATGCATTTTTCTTTCTGTTTCAAACCAGATACAGCATTTTGTTATAAAAAAAAACAACTGCAAGTATCAATTTTGTGTATATATGCATGTTGGCACTGTGTGCAGTAGATTTCCTAAACTCTCAAAATTGGACAGCACCTTACCTGTAAGACTACAGCATGAGTTCATCAGCACTTTTTTTCGTGGGAAACAGCATTTATGCTCGAGCTAGGGAGTTTATGTCATCATGTTTGTACATAATTAGCGTGACCATAAGCACATTTTTTAGGGGGGTTTGCTTGTTCTGACTGTTCCGTCGGTACAGCAATTTGTCCCATTTTGACAAAAATGCATATTCTACATATTGCAGAAGAATTAAAAATTCCACATTTAAAATACTGCAAAAGAAACCTGCATTATTAGAAAGAAAAAAAATGTTACATCATGGCATTGTTTGATTGACAGATGAAGATGATGTAATGAAAAGCGCGTGATAGGAAATTCTTGCAATTGGTCAAAAATAATTCTTGCTCCATCCAACACACGGGAAAAAATGGGTGGATGAGATTTCTAGAATTTTTTCTGTAGCTATTTAAAAAGTGGCAACAGGTGATCATGGATAGTAATGAAATGAAGATAAGAATTGTTTACTTTCAGATGTTTAAGTTTTTACAAGAGTTATTAGGAGATTTGCGTCGGATTTTTGTTGAGAGTGTTGAAATTTTATGCTATTATTAATATATGCCGATATTTTAAATCTATTTAGTTCATGATTGGATAATTAATTGCGATGTCCAAAAACTATGTTTGCATATTTAATGAAGAACTTCAGTAAGAGTTAAAGTTTATAAAATTTGACTGCACCTTTGGAAATGATAAGTTAAGAGTGAAGTGTTTAGCCTGTGGCGTTAAATTTTCTGTCAGTCACGAAGAACATTCAGACATTTCCCAGCATTGACATTCCCAGAAACATAAAGAACCGAAAAGGCAGTAGGCTCTTCTGCTGGTATCAGCCTTTTTTTTTTTTTTTTGAAAAAAATCGTGAAGATTAAAATATATCAGCACAAAAAGGTACATTTACATATCATTCAATCAAACATGGACATAGCTTTAGGTCAAATGACTGTTTCTCAAAACTTGTTAAAAACATATTTGAATCTAAATTTTTCTCAGCATGTACAAAGTCAGAGGCTATAACTCTTGATGTTTAAAATGAACCATAAATTAAGGTTTAAAATGAACCATAAACTCCATTTTCCATTGAAGAGGTTTAAAAATGAACCATAAAAAGTATCATGTGATATGTAAGTATTGATGCCTGCAATAAAAAATAAAAATAAAATGTTTCCAGTTGTACATTATTTTTCACCCACTTCAGGGGTTAATAATAAAATATTGATTTTGCTGATCTTCAAAGCATGTTTCTCAAAAAAGTCATTAAAAAGAATAGCCTGGAAAATAAAATAGTTGGTTTTTGTGCAGACAATAAAAATTTTTGAGGGGTAAATAGAACAGGAAGAAACAATATTTGGTGTAGGCTGCAAGAAAGTTTCAATAAAAAGCTTTTTGGTGTTGAATGTGGTACACATATAGTGCACAACAGTCTCCCAATAGCTGTGGACTGACTGACTGTCATTTCACATAGAAAGTTTTGTAGTGAAAGCGTACAAATACTTTCATGCTGTAAGAGTTGAAAAATTAAAATGTTTTTGTAAATTTGCAGAAGTGGAATTTAAAAAGTTACTGGAGCATGGAAATACAAGATTTTTATCCCTTGGACCTTCTGTGGAAAGAATAATTGGAATTTTTGGTGGATTATGCTCCTACTTTCTTTTGCAAGAAAAATGTCCATTGATGCTGAAAATTGTTTTTGAAGTTCCTTAGTTAGAAATATGCCTCATGTTTGCTTCTTCTCAAATTCAGTCATTTACAGAAACATTATCATCAATTGAAAAAGATGAGATTTCAGCTACGGAAGTCGCTTTTGAGATTAACAAATGGCAGGTGAAGCTATAAGGCAGGCAGGCTTAAAAATCAAGCAAAAACTTTCAGATTTAGTACAGGACGGACATATCAAAGAAGATCTGTTCCTGAACACAGCAAAAAGCTTTTATAAAACAAATTTATCGTATTTGCATTTGGGGAAAAGCTATGGTGGTGCTCATAATTTTAATTGGATTCTTTCACAGGCTGTTCCTACTTTGATAGAAATCCAAGACAGTTTAACACAAGATACCTTTAAAATAATTATTTCTAATGACAATGAAGAAAGTTCCCTTTTTGGTCAGTGGCAAATGTGCAAAGGTAGTTATATGTGAGAAACTGTGCCTCTGGAATGAAAGTAAGGGGAATGTGGCAGAAAGGTGGGTAGAAAGTTTTGGTATTTTGAGCAATAAAAACATCCCATTTGCTGTTTTGTCAAAAGTTGTACAGTTTGTGCTGTGCCTTCCCGGTACTTCTACATTATCAGAAAGGATTTTTTCTACAATGAAAAACATTTGGACAGCTGAAAAGTCTCAATTGCACATTTCTACACTGAAAGCTATATTAATCATTAAAGCAACAAACATCTTATATATTAAGAAAATACAATGTTTGTCACAAATATTTTATTTTTTCAAGTCGACCAAGGTTATGCTGGGCTCTGGCCTAGATTCCTCAGGACGAATGACACGTAAATATTCAAATTATACACGACATCATAAATGGTGCTTACACTCATGAGTTTTGGTTAGTTGCTTCCATGTGCTTGATAGAAGTAGTGTGGATGCCATGTCATTAACAAGTTGCAAATAATTCTAATATATATGAAAGCTTTCAAAATATCAAGTTTGGTGGTTGAAACCAGCTTGGCGATTAGTTTTGCTTTTTCAAAGAGAAATTTATGTTCCTTTTCTTACCAGTGTTTAGCCATCGATGACTTCTTCAGGTCACAGTTCTGAATATAGGTCTTGTGCTTCTTCAGTCAAAAATGCAAGGTTCTACGGATCTGTCGTATATATGAAGTGTCACATTCACATGGAATTTGATAAATTCCCCAAAGAGTTTTTATCTTCAACACAATCCTTTGATTCTAAAAATTAGTTTGTTTTGTTTATGGGTTTAAAAATCACTTTCAAATTACAGGTTTTGAGAAATTTTGAAGGCATCGTCACAGGAAAATTGGAATAATGGCAAAATTCTCTCACAATAGATGCATCACAGGAGTTAACATGGAAATAGGCTTTGCTTTCCAGAATTTTGTTAGAGCCTTGTCTATAATGGAAGGGTTGTATCCTTGCTGTACTGAGACACGTTTAAGGAAATCAAGTTCTTTTTCCAAATTGTCTTTATCCAAACATATACGTATCGTGTGATATATGCACATATAAAAGGCACTGAGTTTTTGTTGCAAAGGGTGATTGGACATAGCTTGTGGAGGTGAGAAAAGAGTGAAAGGCTTCCGATAAATTGTACAGCGATGGCAAGTTGCAAAATCATTTTTGGAGCAGCAAAATGCATTTTTGGAGCAGGTAAAATACATTTTTGGAGCAGCAAAATGCATTTTTGGAGCAGGCAAAATACATTTTTGGAGCAACAAAATGCATTTTTGGAGCAACAAAATGCATTTTTGGAGCACGTGAAATACATTTTTGGAGCAGATAAAATATATTTTTGGTGTAAGAAAACATTTTTTCGGAGCAAGTAAAATATTAGTAGATAGAATAAACTTTGAAGCAAAAATGTTTTGGAACTAGATGCACCCTACTTAAATTTAGAACATCTTGCGTTGAAATACACACACACATGCAAAGATTTTAGTTTTCAAATAGATCAAAAAATTTGTAACCATAGCAGGATTCTATTATTTATCATTTATTTTACAAACAAAATTTTATTTTTTAAATTGTTTAGCTGCTTTTCTCAATATTTTTAACTGTTCACTTTTATTTTTTTCTAATTTTTTAAGATAGCAATGCTTTGTTTTGCTTCTGCTAAGAGTACCTGTCCACTTTCTATAGCACTCATGTCTTTTTTTTTTTTTTTTTTTTTTTTTTTTTATGCCACATTCAATGCTCATCTCAGCATTGTTTAACATTTTCTGGGAGAAATCCAACTGCTGCAAAAGTTCAGCTTCTTCCCATTTCAAATCACCACGTGAACATTCAATTTCTTCTTCTCTTTTTCATTTATTTTGCTGCATTTTTCCAGCACTAATCAAATCTTGATATTTTTTCTAAGATTATTTATATGCTGCCAGAAGCTTTTTGGTTACATTAATTTTACTCACATCTCCATTTAGTCTCTTGACATGATCTCTGTGCTTCTTGCTCTCCACATGACACTTACAGTCATCGAGGCTGCCATGCACTATGCTAAAATCACAGCCACATGGCTTAACAAACGTGATTCCGCAAAACTTTAGATACCTTATAAAAAGGCCAATCTTTGTTATATATATATATATATATCATCATCATTATCAAACATTATCAATCCACTGCTGGACGAAGGTCTCCCCAAGTTTCCTCCACAACGGTCTGTCTTGTGCCAGTCTCCTCCATGTCACTCCTGTATATTTTCGAATTTCATGCACCCATCTCCCATGTGGTCTTCGTCTGGGTCTTTTCCTGTCCCTTGGAATCCAATCTAAAATTTCGGCTGTCCATCGATGGTCTGTCCTTCTGGCAGTATGTCCAGCCCATTGCCATTTCAGGGATTTAACTCTGATCATGATGTCTTCCACTCTCGTCATTTTTCAGATCCACGAGTTCCTCTTCTTATCTCTCCTGGTTACACCAAGCATGCACCTCTCCATGCTACTTTGAGTTGTCTGCAGCCTTTGTATGTTTCTTTTAGTTAAGGTCCACGTCTCTGCACCATACGTAAGCACTGGAAGGATGCATTGATCAAACACTTTTCTTTTAAGACATAATGGCATATTGCTCTTGAAAATTATGCTGTTTCTTCCAAAAGCTTTCCAGGCAAGTTTTGTACGCCGATTAATTTCTTCATCAATGTGACCCTCACTTGATATCTGCTGTCCAAGATAAACGTACGTGTCTGTTATCTCCAGCTTTTCTCTATCAATCGATAAATCTTCATTTCTTGTAAAAGCATTGAACATCACTTTTGTCTTCTGAAAGTTCATTTTTAATCCCACTTCTTTACTCTTGTCAGCAAATTCCTGGATCATACTCTGCAGCTCTGGTGGGGTAGTTGCAAAATGACGTCATCAGCAAAACGAAGGTGGGTTAGATAATCTCCATTAATCTTTATCCCTTTGTTTTCCCAGTTCAGTGATTGAAAGACATTTTCCAATGTGGCATTAAAGAGCTTGGGAGATATGGTGTCACCTTGTCTCACTCCCTTTCCAATTTTTATGTGTGTTGTATTTTCAAACAGCCGAATCTTTGCACTTGCATTTTCATAGATGTTATTAATAATATTAATGTATGCATCTTCAATACCGCAGGATTTCAGAGCCATTGTAACTGCTGATGGTTTTACCAAATCAAAGGCTTTTTCATAATCGATAAAAGCCATGCACAATGGAAGTTCATATTTCCTCGCTCTTTCAATTAGTTCTCTCAATACGTGGATATGATCTATTGTGCTGTAGCCACTCCTGAATCCAGCTTGTTCTCTTGATTGAAACATGTCCAGTGTTACCTTCAAGCGGTGTGAAAGAACTTTAGTGAAGATTTTATAAACCACTGAGAGGAGGCTGATAGGTCTGTAGTTCCTGAGATCCTCAATGTCACCTTTTTATGTAGCAGGATCATTGTAGCGTTGTTCCAATCCTCAGGAATCTTCCCTTCATTAAAGCATCGAGGGAAAATTTGGGCGAGTACTGTTTCGATTTCTCCACTTGCTTCTTGTATGATGTCTACAGTAATTCCATCTTCTCCTGGAGCTTTCCCCCGCTTCATGTTCTTGACTACATATGCAACTTCTGCTGGGAGGACTGGAAGAACTCTGGTACTGGTACCTTTCATGATGTCTGGAGTACATGTATCATCCCTTTCATATAATTTGGAGTAGAAACCTTTCACTCTTGTCAAAATTTTGCCTCTATTTCTTGTTACAGAACCATCTTCTTTTCTCAGTGCCATAATCTGTTTTCTTCCCTTACTGAGATGTCCCTTTGCTATCTTTAGGCTTTGGTTGTTTTCAATTGCTTTCCTCACTAGCTCACAGTTGAATTTCCTTACATCTTCAGTGATACTTTTTTGTACTGTCTTGCATAGCTCTATATATTCCACTTTGGAAGTCACATCTTCTTTAGTTGTCCTCACCTCTCTTCTTTTTGCATCAACATTTTGGTTTTTCCTGATAATTTGTTCACATGCAACTTGTTCTTAGACCCAGCTAATTTTGTTGCTGTTTCCATAAGAGCTTTGGTTACTTTTCTGTTAACTTCAGAAATATCCACTTCTTCCGATGTTAGGCCTTCTAAAGCAGAGAATCTGTTCTTCAGTTCCAACTTGAATGTATTATGGTGTTTTTTAAGGTTGGTTATGTCAATACATTTTGTTTGTCTTATGAACTTGCCACGTTTGAGTTTAGTGTTGAGGGAGGTGCATCTTACATCTCACCAATCTATGGTCACTACCTGTGTTGAACTTGTTCAGCACACTGCAGTCTTCGATGACGAATTTTTTGTTACACATAATAAAATCAATTTCACTTGTCATCCCAATTGGATGTCTGCATGTCCATTTCCTGTGTGGCTTTTTCTTGAAAAAGGAGTTCAAGATGAAAAATCCTTCTGCCTCTGCAGACTCAACGAGAGTATTTCCACGCTGGTTTCTGTTGCCGTGACCGAATTTACCTACTGAAGTTTCATTCTGTTGCCGTTGCCCTATTTTTGCATTGAAATCTCCCATAATTATCTTCAAGTGCTGCTTACCTATATTATTTAGACGACGAATTTCCTCATAAAATTCTTCAATTTCTTCTTCAGGATGACTTGTGGTGGGTGCATAAGTTTGAATAATCTGAGCCTGGTATCTTCTCGAGAGTTGGATAACGAGTCGTGCAGCTCTGTCAGAGGAACTTTCAACTTCTACCACTTTATCCTTCAGTTTCTTGTTTATTATAAATCCAACACCACTAGTTCTGCCAGTATCTGTCCCACGATAGTAGAAGAGATGTCCACTTTTCAGTTCAATGAGATCTTCTCCTTTTCTCCTTACCTCACTTAGCCCAACAATGTCCCACTTGATCCTTTGTAGTCCCTCTTCCAATTCAAGAAGCCTTGAATCAGAAGATAGGGAGCGTCCATTATACGTAGCCAAGGTCAGCATCAGATGCAAGCCTAGTCCGGTCCTCCGGGGATTCTTTGCCCCCTCTGCCTTCATGTCGCACTGGCCGCTGCCTTGGCCAGGTACATTCCAGCTGCCGGAGACTGAGGGCCAAGATTTAAGTTGTGGAGTCATTTTGGAGGTGTTTGGCCATAACTCACCACATTGGCCAAGCGGGTTGGTGAGTGTGGGATAGCATTTCCTCTGATCCCGATGGTATAGTTATACCGATATTGGCGGTCGTCAGAGCCACTTTAGTGGGAACAGGATGCACCACGAGAAGGCGGGGTTGACATTTGTCAAGAAGAGGCTGTGATGTTAAGCATCACCTGACCTTACATCCCTATATATATCACGATACACTTGTAGATAATTTTTATCAAACTTCGTTCTTTTTGTTGCCACAGCTGTTTCACTGGTACGTTTCATTTCGTGTTAATCTAAATTAACCCTTTCCACTCGAATAACTTTTCACCATACTCACTCAGCACTAGTCTTTTGTCTTTTTCTTTTTTTTTTTTTTTTTCTGCAGTAGAGGCCACACCTTAGTAGTGAAAGCTCAGCTTTGGCTCGCCAGCCCCTACATACGAGCTACAGAGGCATTATCGGCATGGCAGGTCAACCTGACCAATTCAGCAAAAGAAATATCTCACGAGCGTTGACATGCGAGCTATAGAGGCGTCATCAGCATGGTGGGTGACACCCAACATGTGCAATATTTGGTGAAAAAGAAATGTCTCGCAACAACGACATGCGAGCTATAGAGGCATCATCAGCATGGCGAGTGACACCCACCATGGCAATGAAAAAGTAAAAAAAATTTGAAAAAAAAAAAACATCATCGGCATGGCGGGTGACACCGATGACTTTTTTTCTCTATTCAGTGAAAAGAAAATGTCTTGCGCTCCCCAACATGTGAGCTATTCGGTGATTTCATAATGTCGGGTGTTACACGACAGTCGAGTGGAAAGGATTAAAACGTTTGCACCGAAATTTCCACAAGCACAAAGCCACATGTAATAAATGTTAAAGCTGAGCTCTTTCTCAGCTTTTGTGCATGGCACTCTCAAATGAGTGTATGGGGAATCACATGACAAACAGCATACGAGAAGAAGCTCTGCCTTGATTGGCGGGGGAAGTCAGAACATCAAAGGCGTATAGAGACTATTTGAAAAGTGTGTTTTTTCAACCAAAAGGCAGTAAAAAAATGGAAATTTGAGAGCAGGGATCTTGCGTGGGCTTTTCAGTAGTTTTTTTGGGTGACTTCCGTAAAACCATAAGATGGAGTGAAAATCCGTACAAAATACTGAAAATCCGTAAAAGTTGGCATCTTTGAATACCTATTAATCCTTTAGAAACAGAACCATCATATACTGCCATGGGACAACCATTTTCAGTAGTCCTCCACATCAACGAAATAGCTAACGACTGACCTTATACTATATTTACGTAATCGCATACCTGGCCCAGAACGAAATAACTGCGCCATCCCAAAGAGAAGAGAACGACATATAAACAATCTCAATTGCACAACATTCCAAAAGACCACCAAACTATCTGTAAACAATCATCATCAGGATTTCATAATGTACAGCATCATTTCTCCTACATTCCACGAGATTACAACAAAACTCTTCCTCCATAAGCTCTACCAACTTTGCGAAAACTATTCGTCACTTATGCCGTAAAAACAATGAATTAGAAGGTAGGTGAAAAACATTCTGAAATGTTGGGATTGGCGGTACATGTTGATTAAGCATTTTTATACGTTTAACCAAATTATGCGTAGAACTTAAAAAAGCATCATTCGATTCGCCATTTAAAACAGAATTTTTTGCGGTGAAAACATTTTTTCCGCTCGGGAGTTTTTGCTGTGGATTGCAGTTTCGCCACAGTTGGGAGCAAATATTAAAATTTTTCGTAATTTGTAGCAGTTTGACTCAAGATAGTGAAATTGGCGCAGTTCGACGCAATTGGCGCAAACTTTCTATCAATGATTGTAGGTGCGAGAGATCCATTTGAGTGGGTAACCAGGATGTCATGGAAAGTTAGGCATCCATTATTTTCAGTTTTGTAGCTGAATTGAATGTGAGGACCAATGGAATTTATAAGTTTGACTGATTCCGGAATTCCAGAATTGTTTCCTTTCCATAGAACAAAAGTACTGTCTACATACCGTACCCATAAGTCAAATTTCACTAGTTTGAAATTATTATTTTTCAAATCAAAGCATGTAGACTTCGCATAGTGACAGTGGGCTACCCATGGACCTTCCGTCTGTTCATAAAACGTTCCACGGAAAGTAAAACTATTTTTCTTTAGTCAAAATCCATTCGAATAATGGTTCAACTGTTGAAACTTTTTACATGTTTTAGTTCTTTTGGGTGAAATGCAATTTCCCAATTGAAAATTATTACTATGAACTGTGAAAAAAAAAAAAAATTATGTACCTATCATTTGCAACAGCCACTGTTCAAATCGTCTGTGCATTTGTTCTTACTTAGTTCTTGAGTTTAGACTTTCTAAGAAGTTTAGATAGTACGTGTTTCAGAGAGGAGTACGTACGCTTTGATCACAAAGTTGAAAATATAAAGGAGGAACTAAAGAGTGTGTATTGGAGGAACTTTTCAAGACCAGTTTTTGACCAGAGTATATTTTGGTTGAAACTCGAAAAGTATATGAAGACATAGGACATATAAAATACGTTAAAATACTATGGTGAAGGACTAAAAGGAAGTATGAAAGCTTCAAAATACCATAATAAAAGACTAAAAGAACTTAAAAAAACTTTAAAATCTTGACAAAAGGAGACTAAAAACTGACAATGTTAAAGTACTTTGAATTAGGATGTACAAATATCATGACCCAAGATCAAAAGAACTATGAAAACGTTAAATACCTTGAAATATAAGTGTGAATTACTCGAAAATTTTTGCATGAGAAAATGCAATCACCAAAAACATTGCCGGACCTCTTGGTTTTAATGTCCGATACATTTCAGCAAACTTGGTTGTCATCTTCTGGAACTTCTGGTCGTCCATTGTCTTTGCAATCCACGTTGATTATGCCATGTACTTAGCTCACAAATCTTTGCTGTTATGTTTTATACGTCATTGAATATATTGCATTGCCACCTTCGGGATTTGAAGACTCGGTAATCTTTTCTTGTAATTTTAGGTTTGTTTGTGGGCAGTGTTTCTGTTCGGTTTGCCTTCCCTTCTTTTGTTTTCTTCTTCTTTAAGTATTTTCCAGGGAATCAGCATTTCCATTTCCCTATTAATGTCACAGGCTTTTTTTTTAGTTTTTTCAATTACTATTGCTTCGGCATAATGAATGGTCTTTTCGGTAGGTTGTTTACAAACAATTTCGATATCTTTGAATTCTGGTACTGTGTTATTCTTTATGCAATACTGTATAAGTGCCGTTTTTTCTTCCTTTTTTCCCAGTTTTTCGTATGTTGTGTTAATCTCTTTTGTAATTTGTTTTTCGTGCTTCCTATGTATTTAATTCCATTACTGTTATTAGTTGGTTTAATTGGAATGCTATATACTCCTGCGCTGTCCAATAGTTTTGTTTTTTCTCTGTTTTGATTATTATATTCTTGTAGCCTTTTACTGCAATTCCAATGCCTAGATGTTTTTTTGCATTCCTTTTTAATTACATTTGTAATTTGTTTTATATATTGAAATTTACCACAATATTTTATATTTTGTTTGGTTTTATTGTTAGGATGAAAAATAGGGTGGCCCTTATTTTTCAACTTTTGAAATTACTTGCTCCCAACTCCTAATCTTCTTCCAATACATACAAAAGGGCTATGTACAAAATTTCAGTTCAATTGATCTAACATAAGGTGGCCTCCAAAGACCCTAAAAGTTTCACGTTTTACTGATAATTGGTATTCCCTACACAAAGATGTTTTTATTTCATTTTCAAATGTAGTTTGGAAGGAAAATAATATCAAAAAATTGTAAGAAGAAAATGTTATTTACAATAAATTCGGTTCATACCATTATTTACGTGAAATGAAAATTAGCTAACATATTTAGTGAAATTTGAAAGAAAAAGAAAATTTATACTTCGCAACATTAATAAATAAATGGCAATAATAATAAAATGGTAAATATAAAATAAGTTATCAGATACCATTTCTTCATTAGGCCAGTTTTGGTAGCATTTGGGTACTTTTTCTGTGCTCGCTGACAATTTGCACAATGTATTGCTTTTCATTTTGTCTTTGGTAAGAATGTTCTGCTATTCTTGTATTAGTTTCACTCCGCTCTCAGCTATGTCGTTAACCACTACTATGCTTTTTAATATCTCCAACCCATGTTAGAAGTTGATATCTTTCCAAGAAGATCAGGAGTTTTTAAGAAAATCTGTATTTATTGAAAATCTTGAGAAAAATTTCTTCGATTTAGTGGAAATAAAGTCTGATAATTATTTTTCTTTTAAACGGTTTAGATCTTCACTGTTAACAATGTATCGTTTTATTTGGTTGTCCAAGTCACTGTCTTCTGTAGTCATAATTTTGGCAGCCATTTTGTGCTTAATGTCTACTGTGGGACTTCATCATCAAAGAATGCAAATGCCGCATTTTCTGATGACAGATACCATAAGAGGTTGGAGAAATTCTTCAGTGTAGCACTACTAATTTGCGGATCTACTTCCTTATAATCGATTAATTTCAATAAAAAATTGTAATCATGATACGGAGCTTTCACAGCCAATGATGATAGAAACCAAGCTCATAAATAGAGTTGGATAAGAAAAATGCATATCCTTCTAATTGAATCCTTCTCTATTTTGGTCAGTTTGAATTGATCCTGGAATAAATATATCTTAAAGGCATAATTAAATAGCCTTTTCCATCCACCGAAAATGGCTCACAGCTGAAGGAATACGAAATAAGACTCCTCATGGAGGGGTACCACCTAGGAAGATCACAGCCAACTCTAATAATTCGCCGTAATCATCTCTATACTGTTTCTGGCATAACTGTTCTTGTAGAAATTCTAGCAGACTGACACAGACATCCTCTGTGACATCCTTTATACCCACTACAATATTTTTTAATTGTCTATGGTCGACCAGGTTTTCCTAAATCTTTGAAACAAATTTACATCTGGTCCAGAAGTAGGACCCATTACTGCATTGAAACTACTTCAAGACTAATTCAAAGATGTGATGTCGACATAGAAGGTAAAGTAAATCACGATCAAACATTTTCTCAAGATGTGTACAAACACCTCTTATTCGGCCGGTGTTACTTTCAGTTATATTGCAACACAATGCCTGTATTTTTTCTTGTATGCCCTATTTTCCCACTGCTTGGTAAACGGCTAGAGCTTGATCTTCTCCTGTAGATGTTGGAATTTCAGGTACACCTAATAATTGTTCTTTGCCGCAAAAAGTAACAATTATAGCTAGTCTATCAACCTTTTCCACGCCAGATAAAGCTGGAAGTAGCTTACCATCCCAGTTTAACACCAAGGCATTGCAATCCCCTAGATTAAATTTTTCTTTAATTTCTGCTTGTCTCTGTTCTCTGAATTCCTTTCGTCGATGTTGAAACAAAGTGCAATTAATAATTAAGCTATCAATATTATAGTTAAAAGCTTTTGCTTTTGCAGCAGCCATTAAAAGATGAACCGCATTTCGGTTGCTGATTTTGCATCTGTCTAAGGCTTCAGACAGACATGGAGTGAAAAATCTAGTGCACCTCTCGTACCAGAAGTACTTGGTTGACTATCTCTTATTGTATCACTTGAGCCTGATTGTTTATCTTCACCTGGATCATTAGAATGCTGGGTGGCTTCTTCATCTTTACTATCACTGCTTGACAATGATGGTAGCTTAACCATGACATTTCATTCTATTTCCTCGTTGGTTCTCTTTCTTCTCTCTGGTTCCTTTTCAATGTGTTCCTGTTTCTTTTCTTCACTTGCTGTAAACTTGTGATCAATGCCAGCCATGGAACCTGGTCGTTCTTTCTTATGTTGCAATAGTAAAAACTGTTTATCCTCTTTACACATTCTCATGGGCAACATCAAATAAATCATATAATTTACTCTTTTAACACATTTTCATGGGCAACATCAATAAATCATCTAATTTACCGACGAATTTTGCTTGTTGATTTCTTTCAACATCTGCTTCTGTACACAACCTCTTCTGTAAACCTTGCCATTCTTTATACAGTGATATAACTTTTTCAATGCAATGATCATTTCGTTTTGTAGGAATTCGTGCTTTTCCCTAAAAAACTTGAGTTTCTTTTACAACTAAGGTTGCACTTTCTTTGGTGGATAATTTAACTACATGTAAATTGTAAAAGAGAACACTCAATACTTGCCGATTTGAAGGTAGTTTTGCTCCTACAATTTGGTTTGTTATGTTTCTGATGAGACTGCATTTGTAATCTTTCCATAAACAATGCGAAGGTTTTGAGTGCACTTTAATGATGGTGCTATTATATCACACAGATAATAAGTGCAACTGATAAACAATGATCCCAAAAACAACTTAAGTTTAATAATTAATACAACGAGAAATAATAATAATAGATATTCACTAAATGAAAGAGCATACAGCAAAATAACCTGAGTGAACTTAGACAACTGCCTTACTGGCATGTAGACTCGAACTGAACTGAGAGAGGGAACTTTTAGAATATTTGCCAACTGTCAGTGAATTACATCATTCCCCACTGAGTAAGCAAAGAGTATCATGTGACCGACCAGGCAGAACCTGTTTCATCCAGATTGAACATGTACAGCGTATGTGCGTCATTTGAGATTACAGGCATTCGAGGATCTCCGTTGCGAGGACAACTATGTCGATTTTTTTTATTTATGTGAAAATCTCAGCCAAATTTGGTTTTATGTCAATAATGGTCATAGCGAAATCTATTGTAAATTAAATTATCTGCCAATTTTTTTATATTTTTACGAAAAAAACCCCTACAAGGGGGATAAAAACAGTTTTACATGAAAAATACCAATATTGTAAAAACCTAAAACTTTAGGGCCTTTGGGGGTCACTTTAATATTGTCTGATTGAGCTGACATTTTCAATGGAGCATTTTAGTGAGGATTGGAACAACTTTGAAGGTTGGGAAATGGAAAATATTTCATTTTGGAAAATCTCATACAACTAAGGGCCACCCTAATGTTTATACATGTAAATTACTTTCTTGCCATATGAGGTGGTGTATCCAAATTTTCTGGCTGTTTTTATTATCCACTGTAGTTCTTTTTCTTTGAAAAAATTATTACTGGAATGGGTGAAAGCTCTATGCATTAAACTTCTGATTGCCGATATTTTATATGTCTTGGGATGGTACGAATTTGCAGGCATGAGTATTGGTACGTAAGTTGATTTTCTATGTATATGGTATTTGCAGAATGTTTGAGTTTTTATTATTGTGATATCTAAGAAATTAATTGCATTATCATTTTCTAATTCCATTGTGAAGTTGATACTTGGATATTTTTCACAGAAATCTTTTTTTCAGGATGTCTAATTCCAAAACACCAGCATTTCAAAAGAGCAATATGTCATCAACATATATTCCATAGAAAAGAACTTTGTCTTTATATTTGTTAAGAATGTATTCTTCTATTTTCTGTAATACAACTTCTGCAAATAAAGAAGACAGTGGAAAGCCAAAACCCCCTGCAGAGAAAGCCCCAGTGCGATAACTGCGAAGGGGTGTGACGTCAGAGCCAGAGGGCCATTGCAATCCCTCTCTGCTGAAGCTCAAGGGTCAGAGGGTGAACGTAATGCAAGTGCCAGGTTTCGAATATCTCTTCCGTAGCTTCCCGTTCATGGGGCATTGGTTGGTGTTGAGCTTTCGGTTGTCGTGCACGTGTAGTGTTTTTATTCAACATGCCTGGAAAATGCTGTGTACCTTTATGTAGATCAAATTACAAAGGTGGCCGAAAGGTATCCGTATTCAACTTTCCTGAAGATGAAAGCCTTAGAACAAGATGGATAGCTTCAATACCAAGAAAGGATTTTTCACCCACTGTGAATTCAAAGGTAAGTTAAGCCTAATTGTTCTCATGATAGCATGTTCAATGCTTTCGTTGTAAATATAAATATAATTTAGTGAATTGTACTCGTTATTGACGGAGTAAAATTTAAAGGCTAACCTTCCGATTATCAACTAGTCATTTGTTGTCGTTTAAATAATATTGGTAATTAACATTTCATTTCTATAGAATTCATAGTTATTAGCGTTCCAATTAAAATAAAACCGCAGGAAATGTACGGATATTATCAAGTACTTAGGTTAATTAGGCAAAGATACTGGCAATAAATAACTATGTCATTTAATGATCAAGATTTCATTTCTATAAAACGTATTTTTTTTACGAAATTGCTGTGTATTAGTGTTCTAATTAAAACAACAGTTCACACGGAATGTACAGAATTATTTGATACGCTGATAATCGGAAGGCTAGCCCAAGGAAAAGTTTATTAGAATGTATCAGAAACAATTCACTTACATTGTTAATCCCTGAAGTTGACTGGCTGATAAGTTAAAATGTATATATGTGCATATATTCATGGGTTTACAAATTTTTATATTTAAGTTAATGAATGTACATTTTTATTTATTTTTATTTTTTATTTAAGTTAACTTAAAGTAAGTTGTGGTAGGGAACGACATTCGTATTAGAGAACTATGAACTCTTTTACAAAGCAGCACTTTAATTCCTAGTTACTTTACTTAAATTAAAAAAAATTGCAAACTGATGAATCTATCACATGTAGACATCATGTTATTTGAAGAGGTTTTGAACATAATCATCTACCACAAACCTAACTAACTGCAGTGCCATAATTTTAAATCAAACACACGCACAGAAATTAATAAATAAAATAAAAGGGGGAGGAAACAGATACAGTTACTACCGTATTCAATCTCATTAGGAATTTTAAAACTGGCTTTTAACTTTTGAATCAAACAAGTTCTAATGTTTGGCATTATCATTTATGAAAATGATTTCTCTGATCCTTCAGCTTGTTACGTTATGACTAAAATAAATAGATTTGTACATAAAGTGTGCTTACCTTGAGAGCTTCGCAGTACTTTATGTTGCTGCCAGTAGTCCTACTGGCGGCACTGAGATATGCATCATGATGATACGTATTATGCAGCCAGGATAGGCAACTAACAACACTCAAGATTTATTATGATTATTTTGTGTTAAATGCATGAGTGAGATGATACTTGTTCTGAAGTTGGAGCCATTAGTTAGCAAATTAGAAGTGGATTGCTTGTGGTTTTTCAAAAATGTTGGTGTGTATAAAATATTTTTACAATTCCACCAACCGAAACTAGTACTACTATGATTAAGAAGACCACTTATGTTGTGAGAAAGGGTTTTGTAAGAAAAACATAATTTATGAAAAAAAAATTGTAGTGTCAAAATTCAATAAAGATAAATATAACCATTAATCTCCAATGCTTCAATAGTTAAGTGTATTAGCTTCCATCCTGGTTCATGTGTTTAGTTGTTAGATATTCATATTCGGCCAAGGTAATTTTCCCATTGATAGAAGTGCTGCAAAAATTTTAATCCTAAAGCATTATTGTCAAAGTAAATTCAGTTGTTCTAGCATGTCATTCTGCATAACATAAATAATGTGAAACCTCGTCAATCCCACACATGTAGTATGGTGGTCTATGCTATGGCTTATGATAATTTGTCCGAGTTGGGTCCGGGCTCGAATCTCAGTGAGGCATGGATGCTGCGTTTGTCTTAAGGTGCTGGCTCTCTCCTTTCTCTGGAACCAATGGCCCTAAATTAGGGATGAGCGACTGCTTATAGCCCATTGAGTTGCTCATGATGGTTGTGAAACCTTCAATGAAAAAAAAAAAAACCTCGTCAACTGCTCTCAACACATTGGAACTTGGTCATGATCTGACTTTACACCTCCAACAAATGGTGATCAGTGTAAAAATTTTAAATTTGACATATATAAAAAAAACGAAAGTGATTGTTAAAGTGTATTAGCTTTTATTTGATTGAATATGTTAATAGAGAAAAACATACTGCCTTCATTAATTTGTACAGCTAAATTAATTGATTTCACCACCAGTCACCTTTATTCTGCATTGCACATAAATGGTAAACAATAAAAGTTGTAATAATTAGAAACAAAAAATAAAACTTTGGTGTATTACATAAAAAAATGATTAATATGTATTTTAAAATATATCAAAATTGAATTCTGAATATTCCGGATTAATGTCCATTTCGAACGTGTCTGAAGAAGGTTACACTAGTGGAGTTTTGTCGTCTGATAAACACCTTATCACTTTAATGAATGCCACCTTTTGACAAAGTAACAGTGTTGAAATAGCAAAAACCCTGGCAGCAAGTTAAGATTAAAGTAATTGGAAAGTTCTGAGATGCGTGTGCAGTGGAAGTTAAGGGTTTGGCTTCAGCAACAAATGATTGAGAGTCTGCTTAACTCTGGTTAAGGGTTAAGACTGGATATAAATCTCTGTAAAGGAGTTCAGCAAAAACTTTGCACAGTATCTTTAAAAAGAGAGAGAAGCCATAATAAATTATTGCTATTTACTATCTACTTTAATAAAGGAAGAACACTCTGATTTATCAAATCAGAGTGATACAATAACTTTTATTCTGTTGTGAATGTACAAATTCATTTAAACTGTCAGACTGCCTAAACCACATTAAGGTCTAACTGAATTATCTGCTTTTTAGGTTTGTGAACATCACTTTAATGAAAATGACATTCAACCTACTTCAGAATACTATGATGATATAACTGGGAAAAAGCTTGTAGTGCAAATTTCACGACCAAGGCTTCAACCAAATTCCATTCCTGAGAGATTCCTTGGATGTCCCGAGTATTTGTCTACATCAACATCTCGTCGTGAAGACCCAGTTGCAAAAAGAAAAAGAATTGAGTTTTCCCAGACTGAGGCTGCTATTGCCCATAGTGTAAAAGAGCAGCAGATTTATGAAGAAGCGAACTGTTTCAACTCACTAGCCAAACTTCTTGAATGCACGAAAAATTCTGTTCCCAAGAATTGGGATACATTAAATAAAGGTAATGAAGTGATATTTATCAAAGTAAAAGCTTTGCCTTCCCCAACTATAACATCTGCTGTAGTTGTTGATGAACATTTAAATGTATCCGCACATCATAAAAGTCATGAAATTCACAAGTTGGGAAAATATCAATTTCCTACAAAAATTGAAAATGTTAATGATCTGTATTCGGTTTTTAAGGAACTTGAGGGTTTAGAAGAAATGCAAGGTAATGAAAATTAAATGTTAAATGTGGTTTCTGTAATAATTGAAATGCTGAATGTGCTCCAAGGAAATGTACCAGAAGAACAAAAAGATATTGTACAATTTCTTTCTGAGCAAATCTCCCTAATTAAGTGTCATAAAAATAATTATCGGTACTCAGGGAATTTTTTAATTTTATGTTGTTTGGTGTATTCCATATCAGTTCATGCATACAGATTTTTGCATAACAGTGGTTATGTAATATTGCCACATCCCAGCACATTAGTTAAACTTTGTTCAATGTATAATGTCAATCCCAAGTTTGAACAATGTGACCAAAATTTAATGGTGTACATGAAAGAAAAGTTTTCATATTTGCCAGATTGTGACAAACATGTTGTGTTGATGATGGATGAAATCCACATTAAACCATTTTTAGAATATAAAGGTGGAAATATGTTAGGTATGGCCTACAACTGTGAGAAGGCTGCCACTAGTGCACATGTATTTATGGTGCAAAGTATTAGATCCTCTTATAAAGATGTGGCACATATTCTCCCAGTTAAAACACTTTCAGCTAATTTGCTGTATGAGTACATTGTTAAAATAATAAAAGGGCTAGAAATAATTGGCTTTTCTGTTATTTGCATTGTGAGTGACAACAATGCAATTAACAGAAAAGCTGTTTCATTTTTTTGTAAACCAGCAAAACTGAGTATTGTATACCAGCATCCAGTTGATCCTACAAGACCTTTGTTTTTCATTATTGATCGCATTCATATTATAAAGTGTGCAAGAAACAATTGGCTCAACCAAAAAACTGGGGATGGAAAGTGCATGTATTTCCCAGATTTCAATGAGAAATTATTAGGTTTAAATGGGAAACCCATTCTCTGAGTTGCATCATTATTAGCCCTAAAAAAGTTGCATGAGTTGGAATCTGGAAATATTGTGAAATATGCTCCTTCTTTATCAGAAAAAGCTTTGAGTCCAACAAATTTGGAACGTCAAAATGTGAAATTAGTTTTGCAACTAATAAACATTCAAGTTGCAGAAGGTCTCACCATAGCAGATGAAAAATACAGCATACTGCACTCAAAAGATACAGCTGAATACATTCGAATAATGTGCTTGACATCCTTAATGTTCGCATACTTTTTAAAGGTCAACACAAAAGAAATGAATATCAAGAACCTCTAACATCTTCCCCAGATGATAAAAAGGTGGTCTTCTTGAGCAAATTTTTAGATTGGATTGAATATTGGGAATCCATTGGGTGCACTACGTGGATCTTCATCAAAGAAACCTTACTGGCCCTAATACAAACTACTTATGCTGTATTAAAAATTTCTAAAGTTTGTGTAGAAGAGTTAAATTTGTCTTATGTCTTGACAGGGAAACTTCAGACAGATTCTCTTGAGGATCGTTTCGGTCATTTTCGGAAATTGGCAGGAGCACAGTATAATATTTCTGTCACACAACTTTATGAAACTGAAATGAAGCTGCGCATTCGTTCTTTTTTGCCTCTTACCTTGAACTCTGACCGTCATGGGAAAATTTCTATGAGCGCATTAGACATACATGACCTTGATAATTTTAATTCATCTGAGGCACAATCTCTTGCATAAAAAGTTGTAGTGAAACCAGATTTATCCAAGTTAGGGGATTTGTTAATTCCATTAACATATGTTGCTGGTTATTGTGCACATGGGGCTTTAAAAAAATTGAAATTCTGCACATATTGCAAGACAAATTTCCTCTTGGATAAATCTCTAGAATATAACGAAATGTATGAATTAATTAAAAGTCTAGATCGTGGCGGATTAAAATATCCTAAAGAAATTGTTGTTTCAATTATTGTTCATAGCTATGTTGCTCTGACTCAGCTTCCATCAGCAGAGTTGGAAAATGAATTTTTAAGAGTTTCCAACCAGTATGCATTCTCATGCCGGGTGGTTTTAAACACTTTAAGAGCTGTTGAAATCTTTTTACCTGAAGATTTATGTGAAAATGGGCATGCAGCTGAATATGTCATGACTAATTGTTTCAGCTGCAACAAATATATTCCTGAAAAACTACTGTAGAAAAATTAATGATTCATTAACTTCCCAGAAATTAAAGAAGCGAAAAAAAAAAAACCCCAAAAGCACGAGCATAAGTAATCAATCGTTAGCTGGTGGTAAAACAAGAAAACTTCAGACTCTTATGTCATAACTTGTTTCTAGGTATCTTATGTGGTATCTCTAGCACTGAATACACATAACTGTAAAGTAATTGTACGAGGGCTTTCTCATGCATCGTGTGATAATGACCAAGCATTTTAGTAAGTGAATGGAATACATTTCTATGCAAACATTTTACAGAAAAAGAGAATGCTAATAATGTTTACGCTCTTTAATCGGTCCATAAACTTTCAGCATATTAAGAGTTTTTGATGCAAGAATTCATAAATGGGAATCCTTTCTTGTGCTCATTGCTATAGAACAGTTCTAACATTCATATTTTCAATTCTTTTTTGGCTACTAGCACAAGAACCAGTTTCTTCACATGAATACTTGTATTCTTTCCTTCTAGTGTAACCAACACAAATGTATATAGAAGCACTGGTATGCTGTAGTATTCTTGGTAAATTTATGGACCAAAAGTACTTTAGTATAATAGTGCTTCTGTAAGAAGCATTTATAATGTTCGCAATGTGTCTATGGTGTCGAATTTTCTTTTTGCCCCTGCGAGTGCCATCAAAACTTTATTTAGGGACACTGGTGTAACAGGTTTTTTTGCCTAAATATATATGGTTCATATACTTTTCTTTAAAAATGCTTTCAGCTAATTTGCTTTTTCCTCTTATGTTCTTCGAATGATATCAATGCAACATAAAATTTTCTACGATGTGTTAACCAGCTCATGCATTGCAGCGTTCGAATTACCCAGTGGTCCACTGGCCAGTAAAACTTCAGTCAGGCCACTGAACTATTGATTTTACTGGCCCAGATGGCCAGTACGTTTTTTTTTTCTTTTTAATTTGCCACAAGTTAAAAAATGAATTTCTGTTTCTTTTACCTTGCTGTAGGGTTTTCTTCTTAGGCTGCAAACTAATGATGGGTTTAAAAACAAACATTGGATATAATTCCACTGAAATGATACATTATTTTCTACATATATTGTAAATGTTTTTAAGTTTGTTTTTTATTAATTCTTTTACGGACCAATGGGCATTTTTGTGGACCAGGGGGAAAATTCTAGTGGTCCGCTGGGCCAGTAGAATATTTATTTCTAATTCTAACACTGCATTGTGTTTCAGAATGCAGATGTAAGTAGTTAAAGTAAAAAGGCAAAACTGAAAATAGAGGTCATGTGTTTAAAAAAGGGATTTGTATCACAAAAATGTTTCTATTTCTAAAGGAAATAGCTTATGCACTTCTAGAAATGCATATAGAAAAGCTGCCTTTATCATGCATGTTAACTGCGACTAGTTACTCTCGAGGTTTGTTTTGGATAATATTGTTCAATTGCATCACACAAATGTAGGGCATAAAGTAAAAGTATGCATGCCTTTTTAATATGCTTTAATTCTTAATTCAGATTATCTGGGGAAAAATTGTTTAGGTATATTGCACATAAGTGCCAAAAAACTTTCGCAATTCCACTTGCTGTGTACCTAATATGCAAAGTTTTTACCTGGTATCACATGCTGAATATAATACTGTGTGTAATGCTTCATTACAAAGAATATGTGCACCTACATTTATTCAAATGTATCACATATTCATGCCATGCAAATGTATAGGTCCTTTTCATATAGACCTTCTTCGAACAAATGGCATACTGATATACACTATTTCCACTTGAGACCCCTATAGAAGCTTTATGAAATTCGTACTATGGGATTTTTATTAATATATCTATGTATCTGTATATAAAGAAATTTGTGTGCAGTTTGTGAACATTATGCTTTTACTTAGTGTGGTTTAAGGTGTTTTAAAAGCAAATGAAATCATGAACCTAACGATGTGTATAAAAATGAGTTGGCAAAGCAAGAAAACTTATTGTGTTTGTCACATTCTGCCTTATAATTTTGTTATTGTAATGATAACATTATATGTAGGGAGCAATTTTCTAGATACACCTTTGTATTCCAAAAATGGTTTAATGTGTGTGTGTTCCCACTCCCCATGCAGACATAGCTGCAAAAGAGATTTCTTTACCAACTGTTTTTTTTAGCAGTACCAACATTTGCTAGTGGCCTTATTTTTTACTAGTAAATTGCATTATCTACTAGCGAAAGTTTATTAACATCATACAAAAGAAACTTTAACATGTCCCCCTCCATTAGTCAATCTTGACAAATTTTGATTTCACTTCTGTAACTGTCACATTGTAAAGCTGAAAAGATTACAAATATTTAGATATAACTCACCTTTTCATGACCTGACAGATTAATTCTAACAATTTAATTTGAATGTAAATATTTAAAAAACATTTTTTATTTAATTTTATTCACAAAATTCAAGAAAACTATTCAAAATCTTAAATTATTTTTCGTATGGTTTACGATCTGGGTTTTTCAGGTCTTTTCATCATTCCACTTTAAAACAGCAGGCCTAGGGTCAAACTTGTCTTTGGACTTGAACTTCACTTGATAGGGTAGTGGTTATTTTACAGTGTTTTGTATCCCTTTTATGTCCGTTGATTCTAATTCCAAATGAATGTTAAATCATTCTGATGTAGTATCACCTAGAGCCGTCCGGATATTGTAGTGGGATTGCATAAACACCTGCCTCATTGAGAAGAGGAGGCTTATCAATATCTCTCTTAAGCATCATATATAAAGATGCCGGAGGCCTTATGCCGACACCAAACCTCATCCTCCCGAGTGTGTTTTTGAGTTGATAGGAAACTTTCGGTATGTAGGGAATAGAGCCCAGGTAGCGAAGTTTCGGCATAAAAAGATTGACTTGGCTGGTTCTGGCTTTTTCAATAAAGTTATGCATCTGGTTCGACGTATATCCTGCCTCAGTGGCCAATTCGACTATGCTTTTTAGTTCCAATTCTCTAGAATGAACATCGGAGGAGACTGCAAAGGCGCTTCTAATTCGAGAACGGAAGAAGGTCGTGTTGTAATCATCAGGGCAGGATGAACTGCAGAGCATCAAGTTGGGAACGGAGGTCGGTTTATAATAGAATTCCGTACAAAGGCAATTGTCATGCGATTTTCTCACTAAGACTTCAAGATAAAGTAAGGTACCACTGCGCTCAAGCTCCACAGTGAAATTGAACGTAGATTTGTAGAATGATATCAAGAAATCAGCTTCATTCTCCACACCCAAATCTACTGCCATTCGCGAAACCTTGGAAATCTTTCTCAGCAACGGAGCTTTAGAGGATTTAAAAGGTTGCATCACGCAAGGAATAAACAACTTACAACGGGTTTTTTAGGAGTCTTGGAAAACGCCATCAAAAGAGCAAGGACTGTGAACACAGTGGATGTAGCTATTTATTAAATGTTCTTCACACATAACAATTAAATTTCCACGAGTAAATTTAATACCATTTTAGTTACCTGCTTATTACATTTTCCAAAGTAATAGGTGAAATGAATATGATCATTACTTTTACATCTCTTTGTAACATGTGTATCATGCGTTTGAGCCACGGTAGAAAAACAAAAAATCTGATATTTGGTTGTGATACTGATATTACTGTATTGATATGAAATTTATGGGATATTAATTAATGCTGTGTTTCTGACCAGGGTACAAAATCTTCATTAAATATTTGCTGTTTTATTGCTTTAATTATTTGTTGTTTTGGGGTTTGGGGGAATCCATGTAAAAATATTATGTGAATACTTGTGTGAGTTTTGTAAAAATTACTTGTAGCGTCACTTAATTTCACTTTTATTATTTTGTTCTGTTTCTTCATTTTTTGCTGTTTTGTTGCTTTAAATATTTGTTGTTCTTGGGTTGGGGAGACTCCACGTAAAATTATAAATTGATTCTATTCTGTCTACTTTCTTAATATTATTGCTTTCAACCATTCTGAGAAAATAGCCCATAGTGGTGATGTTCAAAATCGGGAAGGTCTTAATTACAACATCAGTTAGACCTTAATACAATATCAAACACAATAGTTTTAACATGTTTGTAATAAACACAGCTTTTACATTGGTCGGATACCATTAACTGTTCCCAGCTGTTATAGTACTACTATAGCAGTTTTTTTCATCATGTTCATGCAGAATGTGTTTTATAGTGTTATTTGTTGTAAATACCATTTTAGGACATGTAAAACGTGTGATTTGTTTTTAAAAACCACATAACTCTCTTGAGGGATGGAACTAATATAAAGTTTAATCTGAGATTTATGTGAAACCTTAAGTGTAATTCTTGCAAAGCATTGCGTTAAAAAAAAAACTACATTTCTGACCAGGGTAAAAGAAATCAAAACTGAGATATCTGCTGTTGTGAGCTTTGGAAGCAAACATTTAGTTAAATAACTTGTTAGAACAATGTATTTCATAAATTCAAAGTAATTAATTGTTAGTTATTTTTTGGAAGTACTCAAGTTTTGCAGATTGCTTATTTGTTTGGGAATTTATTTTTAATGTATCTTTTTAACATTACAAAGTATTCTAGTAGAAAAAAACATATAGATTTAAGTTTCCATGAAGTGATACACAGAATGTAGAAGTATAAATTTTCATGTGCAAGATCAAATCACTGTGGAGTTCATATTGTGTTTCAGTTATTTCTTGATGTAACTCTTGCATACAAACTTACAACCTGCATTTATCCATTTATTTGTTCTATGTGAATTGCATTTTTTGTATTTCTTATCATTTATTTGTAAATTTGTCAGATAAGTATGTACCACTGTCATAAACGAGTAAAATGTGTTTATGAAACACTGTGATCGCATGGTCGATTTTGAATTTTCTTCATTAGTTTGCAAAGTGCTTATCCACTGGTCTTGTCTTTAGTACTATAAAAACTTAATAAAAACCATGATATCTGATTGTGCCAATATACTGTACTGATGTAAAATTTATTTCAAGACTTTTTTTGTAAAATAAATGCTGTGTGGTTCTAAACAGGATGTCAAAAATTTGCATTGAATAGTTATAGCTACATGGGGGGGGGGGAGAATATCAGTGTAAAAAAATTAGAATGCTTGTGTAACTTCTACAAAAGTCATTTGACATTGCTCAGGTTTGCACTTATCTTGATATTGTGTTATGCAATAAATATTTGAAAACCATATATCTGTGTACAGGATTTATTTGGATTATGTATCTTATATTTAAGTGTGAGAATTAGAACCTGAATATTTTTTAAGGGAAAATGCTTTTATAGAACATAACTTGGATAATTTTCAGCATGTCATGTGTAGGTTTCACTTTTAGTGTCACTTTGCTTTGCTGCTATCTTAGGTATTAGCTTGATTGTAAATAAAGCGTAATGGGGAGATTTCAAAAGCATTTTTCCACTGATGTGTGAGCATTCTTTAGAAGTTTTTGTTTCCTTCTGCAAGAAGCATGTTGAAGAGAGAGAGAGAGAGAGGGGGGGGTTACTTATATATAATGAAGGAACACATTTGTTTGTCGATGCTTCTGTTTTACGTTTTTTGTGAGTCTGTTAATGTAACTTTATTTTTAAATACACAAGAGTTGAATAATAATGAAACACATATAGCGTATGAAATCAGTTAATTTTTTTTGTGGTGTAGTCAGCACAAATATTTGCTGAAAAAGCTTTCGCCCTCCACTCCACTTCATGTTTGTGTCAACCATTGCCTTGAAAAAGCCTCCCAGTGGAGTGCGAAAGCTCTTTCGGCGAATATTTGTGCTGACTACACCACAAAAAAAATTAACTGATTTCATACGCTATATGCGTTTCATTATTAGTCTGTTAATGTGTTAATTGATATTTTCAATATCTGTTTCAGTTGAAAAATGAATAAAAAGTTTGCTTTACAATATACTTCTGGAAAAAATTGAACCTTTTGTGCAATATGTTTTTTTACAAAATTGGAAAGAAAAAAAAAGATGTGACATTTAGATTTGCAGCATAAAATTTGCGATAAATTCAAAGATATCCAAATTAATACTTTCCATGAACATTTAACAAAAAACTTTTTCCTAAGTGATTTTGATTTATTTATTTTTTAACCTTCTAGAAGTAGTTGCAAGATTTCAGCACACTTCCACACTTCTTACCGTAATTTTAGGAAATATACTCACCAAATCGGAAATTTTGCTTTTGTGTTAGTTACATAATTAGATAAGGTTTTTTTCTTTAATAAATCGAACGCGAAGGAAAAAATCAGAAATTTTGCTTTTGCGTTCGTTACGTAATTAGATAAGGTATTTTCTTTAATAAATCGAACGCGAAGGAAAAAAATCAGAAATTTTGCTTTTGCGTTCGTTACGTAATTAGATAAGGTTTTTTCTTTAATAAATCGAACACGAAGGGTATTTCTAAAAGTTTTAAGTGAAGTGATGTTCATACAGTCCTACCAATTTGCCATACACGCACATAAAAAAAAAAAAAATCGTTGTTGCAAAAATGCCTAACATTTTTATGGGCTTTTTGTTTATAAAAATGCTAGGCATTTGATGTTATACGTGAAAAAACTATTATGTTTGTGTGTCTTTAGTTAAATTGAAGATTAAAGGGAAAACTTCCTGGAACATTTATTTTTAAGACCGATACATGAAACCCATTGGCAGCACAAGAGCAAAGCTTTGGAATTCCCCGATTTGTAGATATTGTAGGAAACAGAAAAAAATGAAAGCTAAGGATGTAATCTTTTGACCTTTTTAAAGATAAAAATTACAGCAAAAAAACCCCGGTCGATTAATTGTGGTATGCGCGAATTATTCAGTATCGCACACGCGAAAATATTTCTCAGCGTAAATACCGCGGGTTGGACAACGTTTTCAGGAGCTTCGAATCATGTCAGCCAGTCGGTCGTGGGTCGGCCCGCTAGTTCTGACATCACAGACCTGTTGTTGGGAGGCTTTCTTACTCTCCAGGGGGTTTTCAGAAAGCCCACTGGTGCTCCGAACTTCTGTAGGTATATTCGACTGTTGAATTGGAAGAAATTGTTGTGATATATGTATGTTAATAAGTCTACTATTTCTTGAACTTCTAATTTTTGAAAATTATTATTGTTGTAAAATCTTTCTGCTATGACGTCAATTGCTGTCAGCAAGGGAATACTCTGAAACATTGAAACAACGTCCAAGCTAGCCATAGTTGGTGGATTGGAGTCAAATTTCATTGTCTTTATTTTACTTATTAAATCAAATGAACTATGTATTGTATAGTTATTTTTCATAAATATTAGTGCAAGTATTTTACATAAATATTTTTTAGATTAATCAGTGGAGCATTAGTCTTGGAAACTATGACGCATACTGGTTCTTCAGGTTTGTGGGTTTTTAGCTCCCCAAAAATCTTTGGGATACCTGGATGAATTGGTGGATATACTGAAATTAGTCTTGTAGCCAGACAACTGTGATTTTTTTAAATGTGATAGTTTTGCTAATAGTTTATTTGTTGAATTTTTTTTTACTTCTTCTGTATTTAGTTCTTGTATTGCTGCCATCATTTTTTAATTATAAGTTGTACCATTCAGAATATGTATTTGTTTGGTCTTATCTGCTTCAACTACTTTCGGTACAACCCTCGTAATTAAAAATGTTAACTGCAAGTAAAAATATGGATGGCACTGAGAAAAAATAAAAAATTAAGGCTTCTTCAAGATCTTCATTTTTTGGCAGCATCATTACATGCTTTTGACTGTCCATCTTTCCGCTGTTTTACGAAGAAAATATTCTCAAGTGTTTATCAACATGAACGATATCGTTCCACGAAAGAATTTTTCAATCTAGCTTTTAGAAGCTCAGATTTTTTCTGCAAATACCTACGAAGTAGAAATTAACTCTTACGCCCCCTGGTGGACAAACCACATTTTATAAAAAAAAAAAAATTAGAAATTACAATCAAAACATTTCCCACCAGGAGCTCTATTTGGTGCAGGAAGAATTTTTCAAATCAGAGTTTTAGAAGCAGAGATATCAGGGAAAGCGCAATTTACCTTTACTCCCCTTAGCGGACAGTCAATGAATTACTTGAAAATTTTGAAATTATATGGAAATCATGTCGCGCAGAAAATTCTATTCAACAAAGAAGACATTTTTCAAATCGGACTATTAGAAGTTGAGATATTGACAAAAATAAGATATGCATTTATGCCCCCTGGCGGAGAAACCATGTAATATTTTAAAAAGAAAATATTCTGAAAAGGGATTTATCGATGTGGTTAGTATTGGTGCACGAAAGAATTTTTTCAATCGAGATTTTAGAAGCCCTGATTAGGCTGCAAACATATCAAAGCAGAAATTAACACTTACGCCTCCTGGTGGCCAAACCATTTTGTACCAAAAATTAGAAATTACATGAAAAATATTTTCCATCAGGAGCTGCATCCGCTGCAGAAAGAATTTTTCAAATCGGAGTTTTAGGAGCACAGATATCCGGAGAAACCCAATTTACTTTTACGCCCCCTAGCGGAGAATCTATGCATAACTTAAATAAGTGACCATACCTAAAATAATCTTCGACATAAATAGAATCAAAAGGTAAAATAATTTTTTCAATCGGCCGTTTAAAAGCAAATATATGGAATAAAATGTATTTTGAATTTGGCATTATTTGCATTTACGCTTTCTGGAGGCAAAATTGTGATTGGTAGAAAAAAAAAAAATTAAATAAAGGATCATTATTCCACATTTCAAGCTTCCCAAGGCAAAAGAATTTTTGAAATTGGGCAATTGATTGCAGATATATGGAGTCCACAGACGGACGGACAAACCAATAACATAAGCACAATCATTTTTACAAACCACATGCTAATAAAGTCACACACAAAATGCCTAGCTACCAATCAAAACTAGAGCATGAAAAGACTGCAGGCTTTCTTCCTTCCTTGGCTCCCAGCAACAGCGCCTCCTCGCTTTAGTTTTCTCCATGACAGGACTAGATAAAACAAGAAAGATGACACTGAATTTTCGGGTGTAATTAGCACATCTTTTTAATCCATTCTGACGCTAATTAAATTTATCAAACCTATTCAAAGTCAATGGAACCAATATGGAAAACAATGGTATCTGACGGAAGAAAGAAGTTTTTCAATCGGGTTTTTAATCCCTCAGATATTGCTGTAAACAGAATTGTGAGCTTATGCCTTCTGGTTGCAGACTTGTGCATTAAGAAAAATATGAATTTATATGAGAAACATTTCGCACCGGAAACACTTTCCAACACAGAAAGAATTTTTCGAATCAGACTCTTAGAAAAAGAGTTATCGATAAAAATAAGATGTGACTTTACGACCCTGGTGGAAAAACAATGCATTATTTTAGGAAGAAAGAATTCGCAAAAGGTTTTTCCATATGAGCGGTATCAGTCGAAGAAAAAAATGTTTTAGTCGAGTTTCCAGGAGCCCAGATTTTGCTGCTAATACATCAGAAGCAGAAATTAACACTTATGCCGCCTGGTGGCCAAACCATTCTTTATCAAACATTAGAAATTATATGAAAAATATTTTCCATCAGGTGTTGTATGTGACACAGAAATAATTTTTCAAATCTGAGTTTTAGAAGCAGAAATAGTGCAAAAAACGCAATTTACCTTTACGCCCCTTAGCGGAAAATCTATGATTTACTTGAAAATTTTGAATTTATAGGAAAAACATTTCGCTTTGGAAACACTATCCAACAAAGAAGAAATTTTTCAAATTGGACTCCTAGAAGTAAAGATATTGACAAAAAAAGACATGCATCTACGCCCCCTGGCGTAGAAACCATGCATTATTTTAAGAAGAAAATGTTTCTAAAAGGTTTGTCAACATGAGTAGTGTTACACGGCACTAGCAGTGGTCCTACCGAGTCGGCTGGTAACGGTGCTTGGAACCTGTCATACAATTTTGTTGGCCGGAGCACCAGGTGTGAATCTCAGGTGCACCGCTGCACTGAAAGATTCACGCCAGAACATAAAAAATGAAAATTGGAAGAATGACCCGAAGCATGAGGCTTGGGTGAATCCACCGTGTGAACAAAAATAACAACAATTAAAAAATAAAAAGCGAAACTTGGGGATCCGAGAGTTGTGATGTGGTTCACCCGCAATCACCAATAACCCAATGCCGGCAGTTGTTTAATCCCTTTAACTATTCACATCCATTACCACATAAGCTATCTGCTATCAACTTTTTAATCAAAAGAGCCTTCTTGCACTCATCTGCTAACAGCTTGCTTAAACTTGAAATAGATTTCATTTTTGATTTAGCCGCCAAACATGGTTATCCTAAATATATGATCAACCGAATCTATCGAAGAATCTTAAACAATAGATCTACATGTTTGACCAAAGAACAAAAACCAGCAAAGCATTTTGTTGGTACAATAGAGCAGTACACAAGCATTACTAATGTACTGACACGCGCATGTATGAAATATGATACTCATTTTGGCATTAGATCCAGAAATCTATTCTCACTTATCAAAAAAGATAGGGAACCACCTGATAATTTGTGTAAATGGGGTGTATATAATATGCCAATAATAGATGTCTCCAATGGTGAACAAGTAAGCAACTATGTAGGTTCTACAAAACGTAGCCTTGAAACTCAAATGCAGGAACATAAATATGACATTCACGTTAATCATAGTAACACAGCGCTCCCCAGATATGTGGCACAAGGAACTGTTCAACCGGATTGGAAAAACATTAAGTTGCTACATACACCCGCCTCTGTATACTCGTTGCATATAACTGAAAGTTTATACATCGAGGCCTTCGGGGACGGATGCTGCAACGATAATTCCCCAACTGAATTACACAGAATTTGGAAGAGACTCATTACAGCCATGAACTTACATAACATTTCTTGTTAAATATGTAAGTTATAACAAATATATATATTTTGCACCCTGTTTATCATATTTCCACATGGACATCATCTGATTCGTGATTTAGAATTGAAATGATGGCAACAGAGTGACACCCTTGCAGCGCAATTCCATACCTTGAATGTCATCATACTTGGACATATATATGGGAGCACACGTGCAGCAGCGGCTCTCCTCCATCTGAAGATGGGTCGATTGTCGACCTGAAAGCACTAATGGGTTTTTAATCTTGTAAATATCTGTCGTTTTTTAAATTAAACATATCGTGCAAAGACAGTGTAAGTTGTTTAAATGTATTGTATATGCACGACATCTTCATTAAGACTATGATTTCTGTCGTCGTAAAGAAATGATTCTGACCATCAGCTGCCTGGAGAGTGGGACCCCCTCACTTCCGCTGCTGCTATAGTAGGATTCCATCTGTCACTCCCTTCTGTCCTTTTTGACCGTTTATTCACAATTCAGTCACTTCCTTTCTGTTAGCATAGCATCTACCCTACCTGAGTATGCAGTTCCAAATATGCACACTCGCAGGCTTTCTGTTTCCATTTACCATCAAGTTGTGACCGCCAGCCCTGAGATTAGTTTCTTGGCCGAGAGAAATCCAAAGTGCTTTTTCTTTCAGCGTACATCAGCAACTGCTTCCCAAAAACAATGCTCAAATTCTCCCTTACCCTTTCTTCGGCAATTCTCTACTCTTAATTGCCCATTGTCCCTCGCAGACGTCGTAGTATCATTCTTGCTGGCAGAGTTATGTGTCTGCTGCAAGTCTCTTGGCCACCCACTGATATAAACATACAACATATGGACCACAGCGTTTAAGCTACAAGCGGAAAGAAGGAAGGAAAAAATAAAGTCAAAAACCAGTTCGAACATTGCTGCTCCCATCCGCATTCGAAAGCACATTTTCCCTCATTCATGTATCATCCTCTCGAAAAACCCTTGAGGTAGGAATTTTTATGTTTCACTCGAGGGCTATGTGTGAGGTCTCGCAATTCAAAATGGCAAAATATTACATTTCTTGCCTTCAAGAGCATTGGAGCGACTTCCTAATTATCCCGCAATTTTGATAATCAATTCAGTGAACAGCCGAAAGAAAAAAAAAACATAAATGAGAAATAAATTAAAAAAACTGCAAACTGTAAAAGAACATGTGAGCCTGCCGAACTGTGATTCCCCGCTGCCCCATACATCAATACATGACATGGCGGACAAATTTTAGAGTTTTCTTCAGGTTTTTGGTTGGGGGGGGGGGTCCACTGTAACAGTAGTATCAGTCCACAAATGACTCTTTTTTTCAATTGAGATTTTAGAAGCTCATATTTTGCTGGAAATACATCAGAAGCAGAAATTAAGACTTATGCCACCTGGTGGCCAAATCATTTTTTACAAAAATTAGAAATTATGTGCAAAGGATTTTCCATCAGGAGCTGTATCCGCTGCAGAAAGAAATTCTCAAATCGGAGATTTAGAATCAGAGATATAGGGGAAACGCAATTTACCTTTACGCCCCATAGGAAAAAGTCTATGAAATTTTTGAAATTATATGAAAAACATGTCACAACGAAAACTATCTAATAAGAATTTTTCGAATCGGACCATTAGAAGCCAAGATATTCACAAAAATAAGATATATGTCTACGCCCCTGGCGGAGAAACCATGGAATATTTTAAGAAGAAAATACTCCGAAAAGGTTTATCGACGTAAGTGGCATCGGTCCACGAAAGATTTTTTCAATCGAGATTTTAGAAGCTCAGATTTTATGGCAAATACGTCAGAAGCAAACATTAACACTTATGCCACCTGGTGGCCAAAGTATTCTTTACCAAAAATTAGAAATTATATGCAAAAGATTTTTCATCAGGAGCTGTATCCGCTAAAGAAAACGTTTTCCAAATTGGAGTTGTAGAAGAAGAGATATCGGGAAAAACGTATTTTATTTTTGCGCCCCTTAGCGGAAAATCTATGCGTAATTTGAAAAAGCAACTATTCCTAAAATACTCTTCGACATAAATGGAATCGAAAGATGTAAGAATTTTTTCAATCGGATGTTTAGAAGCAAATATGTGGAATAAAGTGTATTTTTGAATTCGACATCATCTGCATTTACGTCCTTCAGCAGTGAAATTGCACATCGTAAAAAAAAACGAAAAAAAAAACTAAATGAACGATCATCATTCGTATATTCCAAGCTTTCCAATGCAAAATGAATTTTCCAAATCGGACTAATAGTTGCAGAGATATCGTGTCTACAGACAGACGGACAAACCGATAACATAATAACATAAGCATGATCTTTTTTTACAAAAGACGTGCTAAAAAAATTAAGAAAACTACTTTTCCGAATTCTCCACGTAACTGGCTGAAATTTGTTCATATACTATATTAGCTAGGAGATGATGACCTTAAGAATTTCAAGTGAATTGGCAAAAACGTTTTTAAATTAGCCGTAAGATGCCGATTACGAATTCTGGTCATGCCAACCACATGATAAAAAGCAAATTAAAAAAAAATATGGCCCATTTAAAAAGTTTTTAATTGATTTACGCAAAATTTGGAGGGCTCATTCCTATTAGCGATTTATGGCGTTGACCAAAATTTCAGAGATTTTCATGAAAAATCCACGGAGATAAATTTTTGTCATTTTTATCCCATTTGAAAAAAATCCTTGAGAGAACCTGCTGGCTGCTGTGGGCGTGGTTACGGGGAGAGGTGCAGTGTGCGCCTCACTGCCTGTTGCCGGAGCTCGCTTTTGCTGCTGCGGTGAGCAGTGAGTCGCGTTTACAACTCGTGACCCCACCCACGTGTATGTTCAACAGGGATGGGTGTTTAACAAAACAATTTATTTTTGTTTCAAGATTTCTTTTTTCATCTGACAAAAAATTCCCTAGATATAAAAAACAACAACGCATAACTATAGCTAAATTGAAAAAAATATGGGCACACTTAAGAAAAAGGTGAGATTAGTGACAGAATTTTAATAAAGGTAACAAAAAGTGACAAATTTAAAAAAGGTGACAAATAGTGAGAAAAGTGACTTGCACCAAGGTCTGTAAATGTTTTACTAATCTGTCTAGGACACATGAAATTATTAGCAAAAGAGAAAGCAGTCATGCTATTAATTAAAATCCTGAACTGCAATTCAACTGTTAAGATTAATAAGTAGATTCCAATTACTGAAAGACAGAACACTTCTGTTTTCTTGCTTCAGCCTTACTGATATTGCTAGCTAGGGAAAAAAATTCCTTGACTACCCTGGATAGCTGATATTTTTTAATTTCATTTCATTTATTTATTCCTTCAGTTGCCATTGCAGCAACTAGGAAAAGGAGGGAAAAGGTCATAAGGTCTGACATAGTTCTCCTCTACCCAGAATACAAAAAACATGAAGCTTAACAAAAAAGGCAAGCCAACATATACAAGGTAGGATAATACGAGAATAAAACATGAACTAGCTCTAAGCCAACACATATATCAATATGTTTCAGCATTAATAGCCTTCATTATAGTTATATAAACAACAACTATTGTTTGCTTAGAATTTCAAGAATTTGCAGCAACAATTTGGACTTCGATTACCACATTAATATACTATTAGACAGTTTTCTAGAGAACGAAATTCCTACTTCTTTCATTAAAAGAACTTTAAGAAAAATTATTCTGAATAATAGAGTAAGGTTGGCAGATCTGCTTTAATTTTCTACACGTTAATAATATGATTCTGACCAATGAAAGCCTTTTGGAAGTTGGCTAGAGGATGATATTAACTACAAAAAGGAACCTTAGTGCTATGGATAAGAAGGTCCTATTAAAAATAAAAAATTAAATAATATAGATAAAATCACAAAAAAAACCTTAAAAATCTGTTTATAAAATAAAATAAAAATAAATATAAAAGAAAACTAGTTATTCACTCACTAGAATAGCTATACTAAAAATAGTAAAACTAACATTAAAATTAATAGGATTCTGATTAGTCTACAGAAGCTCACTAAGGTGATTAAATACATGCAAAGATTATTAAATACACTACTTGTGTATTTCATAATATTTCTCATGTATTCTGAAGAGTTTATTCTGCTTTTTCTGATCATACAGGTCCACAATCTTAATTATATTTTTTTCTCCAGTTAAAATCTCCGCGAGTAGGATTTTTTCAGTGTGTGGAGGCCTTCAGCCCCACCCACTCTGCCCCCCAGCGACTAGGGAGTGGCAGGGGTGTTTGGAAGTTTGGGTTGAAAAGTCGGCCATGTTTCCTCAAGCATGAAAGAAGTTAAGTTGCATAAGAGGTAAGCTCTTTGTCTTTGGGTTTTAGGCTTTCTTTGTCTTTGGGTTTTAGGTTTTCCAGGTTCAATTTCTGAACTTCTTGAACATTTTTTTCTTTTTTGCTTTAAGCTTTTAGGCACTAGCAAGTCTATTAACTTTTTTGCGTATTTTAACTCTTTCTTTTCTTGGTATTTTTGCGCGTTTTTAGGGAACTAAGGCCAAGCAGCCGGCCGTTTCTTTGGTCTTAATAACTACTTAATTTTGCACTTATAGCACTTCTGAAATACTTTGTACATATTGCAACTAATTGTTTATGTCAGATAACCTTCAAAAAGCATTTGTTTAGTTTATTATTGTCTTTATTTTATTTTCATTTCAGTGTTGTCAGAAGTAGTGGAGTAGGGGTTTTTTATAATCCAGTTTTCTTTCAAGAATCTGTGCTTTAGAAAAAAATTAATATTTCATTTTTTATTGCAATGTTAAGAACTTGAAATACTTTTGTATTGCTATTCAGGTTTAAATTCTCTCTCAGGCGAACTTGGCAATTGGTTATTACTGAACATTATTTCTGGTTCATTATGTCAGTCTTACAACTTGAGTTTCTATAATCATCTTCTTTTTGTTTAATAGTAACAGATGAAGAGCATGGGTCGGGCCAGGAAGGTTATGGATACAAGCTAAATTGTTAACTAAAGCTTGGTCATACAACTCTGCGGAGGTCATGACATATATATATATATATACATATATATATATATATTTTTTTTTTTTTTTGGCGGGCTTATTACTTGCATCCATGACTTTACAGAAACCCATTTCCAAATAGGTCTTTGTGGAAGTGAGAATATGCAGAGTTTTTGCTGGTCCTTGATAAAGCCAAGGATCGGTATTCTCGACACTTTCTGCATTCAGTTGTTCTTTTTTTCTCTTTTTACTCACACCGGTCAATACGTAACTTTTTCTATGTTCTACTTGGTATGAGTCAAAAATTTTTTTTTTTTTATTCAGTCTCTTCTTAATACAGTGTGAATTCTGAATTTTCATAACTGCTGCGTCGCGCGTTTTGATCTTCAGGTTAATTTGGCAACTTTCGTTTTAAATTAAAAAAATGTTCTTATGTTTTCGGCTTTGCTCTTTAGTGTGTATATATATATATATATCATCATCATCATCATTGTCAACCATTATCAATCCACTGCTGGACGAAGGTCTCCCCAAGTTTCCTCCACAACGGTCTGTCTTGTGCCAGTCTCCTCCATGTCACCCCTGCATACTTTCGAATTTCATCCACCCATCTCCCATGTGGTCTTCTTCTGGGTCTTTTCCTGTCCCTTGGAATCCAATCTAAAATTTCGGCTGTCCATCGATGATCTGTCCTTCTGGCAGTATGTCCAGCCCATTGCCATTTCAGGGATTTAACTCTGATCATGATGTCTTCCACTCTTGTCATTTTTCGGATCCACGAGTTCCTCTTCTTATCTCTCCTGGTTACACCAAGTATGCACCTCTCCATGCTTCTTTGAGTTGTCTGCAGCCTTTGTATGTCTCTTTTAGTTAAGGTCCACGTCTCTGCACCATACGTAAGCACTGGAAGGATGCATTGATCAAACACTTTTCTTTTAAGACATAATGGCATATTGCTCTTGAAAATTATGCTGTTTCTTCCAAAAGCTCTCCAGGCAAGTTTTGTACGCCGATTAATTTCTTCATCAATGTGACCCTCACTTGATATCTGCTGTCCAAGATAAACGTACGTATCTGTTATCTCCAGCTTTTCTCCATCAATCGATAAATCTTCATTTCTTGTAAAAGCATTGAACATCACTTTTGTCTTCTGAAAGTTCATTTTTAATCCCACTTCTTTACTCTTGTCAGCAAGTTCCTGGATCATACTCTGCAGCTCTGATGGGCTAGTTGCAAAAATGACTACGTCATCAGCAAAACGAAGGTGGGTTAGATAATCTCCATTAATCTTTATCCCCTTGTTTTCCCAGCTCAGTGACTGAAAAACACCCTCCAATGTGGCATTAAAGAGCTTCGGAGATATGGTGTCACCTTGTCTCACTCCCTTTCCAATTTTTATGTGTGTTGTATTTTCAAGCAGCCTAATCTTTGCACTTGCATTTTCATAGATGTTATTAATAATATTAATGTATGCATCTTCAATACCGCAGGATTTCAGAGCCATTGTAACTGCTGATGGTTTCACCGAATCAAAGGCTTTTTCATAATCGATAAAAGCCATGCACAATGGAAGTTCATATTCCCTCGCTCTTTCAATTAGTTCTCTCAGCACATGGATATGATCTATTGTGCTGTAGCCACTCCTGAATCCAGCTTGTTCTCTCGGTTGAGCCATGTCCAGTGTTACCTTCAAGCGGTGTGAAAGAACTTTAGTGAAGATTTTATAAACTACTGATAGGAGGCTGATAGGTCTGTAGTTTCCGAGATCCTCAATGTCACCTTTCTTACGTAGCAGGATCATTGTAGCGGTGTTCCAATCCTCAGGAATCTTTCCTTCATTAAGGCATCGAGTGAAAATTTGGGCGAGTACTGTTTCGATTTCTCCACTTGCTTCTTGTATGATGTCTACAGTAATTCCATCTTCTCCTGGAGCTTTTCCCCGCTTCATGTTCTTGATTGCATGTGCAACTTCTGCTGGAAGGACTGGAGGAATTCTGGTACTGGTATCTTTCATGATGTCTGGAGTGCATGTATCATCCCTTTCATATAATTTGGAGTAGAAATCTTTCACTCTTGTCAAAATTTCGCCTCTATTTCTTGTAACAGAACCATCTTCTTTTCTCAGTGCCATAATCTGTTTTCTTCCCTTACTGAGATGTCCCTTTGCTATCTTTAGGCTTTGGTTGTTTTCAATTGCTTTCCTCACTAGTTCACAGTTGAATTTTCTTACGTCTTCAGTGATACTTTTTCGTACTGTCTTGCATAGCTCTATATATTCCACTTTGGAAGTCACATCTTCTTTAGTTGTCCTCATCTCTCTTCTTTTTTGCATCAACATTTTCGTTTTTCCTGATAATTTATTTACATGCAACTTGTTCTTAGACCCAGCTAATTTTGTTGCTGTTTCCATAAGAGCTTTTGTTAATTTTCTATTAACTTCAGAGATGTCCACTTCTTCCGATGTTAGGCCTTCCAAAGCAGAGAACCTGTTCTTCAGTTCCAACTTGAACGTATTATGGTGTTTTTTAAGGTTGGTTATGTCAATACATTTTGTTTGTCTTATGAGCTTGCCACGTTCAAGTTTAGTGTTGAGGTGCATCTTACATCTCACCAATCTATGGTCACTACCTGTGTTAAACTTGTTTAGCACACTGCAGTCTTCTATGACGAATTTTTTGTTACACATAATAAAATCAATTTCACTTGTCGTCCCATTTGGATGTCTCCATGTCCATTTCCTGTGTGGCTTTTTCTTGAAGAAGGAGTTCAAGATGAAAAACCCTTCTGCCTCTGCAAACTCAACGAGAGTATTTCCACGCTGGTTTCTGTTGCCGTGACCGAATTTACCTACTGAAGTTTCATTCTGTTGCCGTTGCCCTATTTTTGCATTGAAATCTCCCATAATTATTTTCAAGTGCTGCTTACCTTTATTATTTAGATGACAAATTTCCTCATAAAATTCTTCAATTTCTTCTTCAGGATGACTTGTGGTGGGTGCATAAGTTTGAATAATCTGAGCCTGGTATCTTCTCGATAGTTGGATAACGAGTCGTGCAGCTCTGTCAGAGGAACTTTCAACTTCTACCACTTTATCCTTCAGTTTCTTGTTTATTATAAATCCAACACCACTAGTTCTGCCAGTATCTGTCCCACGATAGTAGAAGAGATGTCCACTTTTCAGTTCGCTGAGATCTTCTCCTTTTCTCCTTACCTCACTTAGCCCCACGATGTCCCACTTGATCCTTTGTAGTTCCTCTTCCAATTCAAGAAGCCTTGAATCAGAAGATAGGGAGCGTCCATTGTACGTTGCCAAGGTCAGCATCAGATGGCAGCCTAGTCCGGTCCTCCGGGATTCTTAGCACCCTCTGCCTTCATGTCCCACTGGCCGCTGCCTTGGCCAGGTACATTCCAGCTGCCGGAGACTGAGGGCCAAGATTTAAGTTGTGGAGTCATTTTGGAGGGGTTTGGCCATAACTCACCACGCTGGCCAAGCGGGTTGGTGAGTGTGGGATAGAATTTCCTCTGATCCCGATGGTATAGTTATACCGCTATTGGCGGTCGTCAGAGCCCCTTTAGTGGGAACAGGATGCACCACGAGAAGGCGGGGTTGACATTTGTCAAGGAGAGGCTGTGATGTTACGCATCACCTGACCTTACATCCCTATATATATATATATATATCATCATCATCATCATCATTGTCAACCATCATCAATCCACTGCTGAACGAAGGTCTCCCCAAGTTTCCTCCACAACGGTCTGTCTTGTGCCAGTCTCCTCCATGTCACTCCCGCATACTTTCGAATTTCATCCACCCGTCTCCCATGTGGTCTTCTGGGTGTTTTCCTGTCCCTTGAAATCCAATCTAAAATTTCGGCTGTCCATCGATGGTCTGTCCTTCTGGCAGTATGTCAAGCCCATTGCCATTTCAGAGATTTAACTCTGATCATGATGTCTTCCACTCTTGTCATTTTTCGGATCCACGAGTTCCTCTTATTATCTCTCCTGGTTACACCAAGCATGTACCTCTCCACGCTGCTTTGAGTTGTCTGCAGCCTTTGTATGTCTCTTTTAGTTAAGGTCCACGTCTCTGCACCATACGTAAGCACTGGAAGGATGCATTGATCAAACACTTTTCTTTTAAGACATAATGGCATATTTCTCCTGAAAATTATGCTGTTTCTTCCAAAAGCTCTCCAGGCAAGTTTTGTACGCCGATTAATTTCTTCATCAATGTGACCCTCACTTGATATCTGCTGTCCAAGATAAATGTACGTGTCTGTTATCTCCAGCTTTTCTCCATCAATCGATAAATCTTCATTTCTTGTAAAACCATTGAAGATCACTTTTGTCTTCTGAAAGTTAATTTTTAATCCCACTTCTTTACTCTTGTCAGCAAGTTCCTGGATCTAACTCTGCAGCTCTGATGGGGTAGTTGCAAAAATGACTACGTCATCAGCAAAACGAAGGTGGGTTAGATAATCTCCATTTATCTTTATCCCTTTGTTTTCCCAGTTCAGTGATTGAAAGACATTTTCCAATGTCGCATTAAAGAGCTTCGGAGATATGGCGTCACCTTGCCTCACTCCCTTTCCAATTTTTATGTGTGTTGTATTTTCAAACAGCCGAATCTTTGCACTTGCATTTTCATAGATGTTATTAATAATATTAATGTATGCATCTTCAATACCGCAGGATTTCAGAGCCATTGTAACTGCTGATGGTTTCACCGAATCAAAGGCCTTTTCATAATCGACAAAAGCCATGCACAATGGAAGTTCAGATTCCCTCGCTCTTTCAATTAGTTCTCTCAGTACGTGGATATGATCTATTGTGCTGTAGCCACTCCTGAATCCAGCTTGTTCTTTCGGTTGAGCCATGTCCAGTGTTACCTTCAAGCGGTGTGAAAGAACTTTAGCGAAGATTTTATAAACCACTGATAGGAGGCTGATAGGTCTGTAGTTCCTGAGATCCTCAATGTCACCTTTTTTTATGTAGCAGGATCATTGTAGCATTGTTCCAATCATCAGGAATCTTCCCTTCATTAAGGCATCGAGTGAAAATTTGGGCGAGTACTGTTTCGATTTCTCCACTTGCTTCTTGTATGATGTCTACAGTAATTCCATCTTCTCCTGGAGCTTTTCCCCACTTCATATTCTGTGCAACTTCTGCTGGGAGGACTGGAAGAACTCTGGTACTGGTACCTTTCATGATGTCTGGAGTACATGTATCATCCCTTTCATATAATTTGGAGTAGAAATCTTTCACTCTTGTCAAAATTTCGCCTCTATTTCTTGTTACAGAACCATCTTCTTTTCTCAGTGCCATAATCTGTTTTCTTCCCTTACTGAGATGGCCCCTAGCTATCTTTAGGCTTTGGTTGTTTTCAATTGCTTTCCTCACTAGTTCACAGTTGAATTTCCTTACGTCTTCAGTGATACTTTTCCGTACTGTCTTGCATAGCTCTATATATATTTCACTTTGGAAGACACATCTTCTTTAGTTGTCCTCATCTCTCTTCTTTTTTGCATCAACATTTTGGTTTTTCCTGATAATTTGTTCATGTGCAACTTGTTCTTAGACCCAGCTAATTTTGTTGCTGTTTCCATAAGAGCTTTGGTTACTTTTCAGTTAACTTTCGAAATATCCACTTCTTCCGATGTTAGGCCTTCTAAAGCAGAGAATCTGTTCTTCAGTTCCAATTTGAAAGTATTATGGTGTTTTTTAAGGCTGGTTATGTCAATACATTTTGTTTGTCTTATGAGCTTGCCACGTTCGAGTCTAGTGTTGAGGTGCATCTTACATCTCACCAATCTATGGTCACTACCTGTGTTGAACTTATTTAGCACACTGCAGTCTTCTATGACGAATTTTTTTTTTTTTTACACATAATAAAATCAATTTCACTTGTCATTCCATTTGCATGTCACCATGTCCATTTCCTGTGTGGCTTTTTCTTGAAAAAGGAGTTCAAGATGAAAAACCCTTCTGCCTCTGCAAACTCAACGAGAGTATTTCCACGCTGGTTTCTGTTGCAGTGACGGAATTTACCTACTGAAGTTTCATTCTGTTGCCGCTGCCCTATTTTTGCATTGAAATCTCCCATAATTATCTTCAAGTGCTGCTTACCTTTATTATTTAGATGACGAATTTCCTCAAAAATTCTTCAATTTCTTCTTCAGGATGACTTGTGGTGGGTGCATAAGTTTGAATAATCTGAACCTTGTATCTTCTCGAAAGTTGGATAACGAGTCGTGCAGCTCTGTCAGAGGAACTTTCAACTTCTACCACTTTATCCTTCAGTTTCTTGTTTATTATAAATCCAACACCACTAGTTCTGCCAGTATCTGTCCCACGATAGTAGAAGAGATGTCCACTTTTCAGTTCAATGAGATCTTCTCCTTTTCTTCTTACCTCACTTAGCCCGACGATGTCCCACTTGATCCTTTGTAGTTCCTCTTCCAATTCAAGAAGCCTTGAATCAGAAGATAGGGAGCGTCCATTATACGTAGCCAAGGTCAGCATCAGATGGCAGCCTAGTCCGGTCCTCCGGGAATTTTTAACACCCTCTGCCTTCATGTCGCACAGGCCGCTGCCTTGGCCAGGTACATTCCAGCTGCCGGAGACTGAGGGCCAAGATTTAAGTTGTGGAGTCATTTTGGAGGGGTTTGGCCATAACTCACCACGCTGGCCAAGCGGGTTGGTGAGTGTGGGATAGCATTTCCTCTAATCCCGATGGTATAGTTATACTGATATTGGCGGTCGTCAGAGCCTCTTTAGTGGGAACAGGATGCACCACGAGAAGGCGGGGTTCAAATTTGCCAAGGAGAGGCTGTGATGTTACGCATCACCTGACCTTACATCCCTATATATATATATAAAGAGCTGCAGAGTATGATCCAAGAACTTGCTGACAAGAGTAAAGAAGTGGGATTAAAAATGAACTTTCAGAAGACAAAAGTTATGTTCAATGCTTTTACACGAAATAAAGATTTATCAATTGATGGGAAAAAAGCTGGAGATAACAGACTCGTGCGTTTATCTTGGACAGCAGATATCAAGTGAGGGTCACATTGATGAAGAAATTAATCGGCGTACAAAACTTGCCTCGAGAGCTTTTGGAAGAAACAACATAATTTTCAAGAGTAATATGCCAGTATGTCTTAAAAGAAAAGTGTTTGATCAATGCATCCTTCCAGTGCTTACGTATGGTGCAGAGACATGGACCTTAACTAAAAGAGACATACAAAGGCTGCAGACAACTCAAAGTAGCATGGAGAGGTGCATGCTTGGTGTAACCAGCAGAGATAAGAAGAGGAACTCGTGGATCCGAAAAATGACAAGAGTGGAAGACATCATGATCAGAGTTAAATCCCTGAAATGGCAATGGGCTGGGCATACTGCCAGACGGACAGACCATCGATGGACAGCCGAAATTTTAGATTGGATTCAAAGTGACAGGAAAAGACCCAGAAGAAGACCACATGGGAGATGGGTGGATGAAATTCGAAAGTATGCAGGAGTGACATGGAGGAGACTGGCACAAGACAGACCATTGTGGAAGAAACTTGGGGAGACCTTCATCCAGCAGTGGACTGATAATGGTTGACAATGATGATGATGATATATATAAACAGCAAATATCATTTCCACCTCACTCTATTATCACATTAACCTACATTTCTTTAGTTTTACTCTTTTTAATTGGTCTTGGCAGCTATACTTGTATCCTTTCACTTTATATGATAGATATTATCCTTTATCGTACCCCTTTTCTCATGTGGCATTATGCATCATAGTGTAGCGTATTCAATATATACAGCTTAACAGTTCACTACCCAGTATCATCATCCGTTCAATCAAAATTGCCTATTATTTACTAATTATTTCATAAGATGTCCTTTTAATTTTATTTTAAATAAGTTAAAATTATTAATAGATGTTAGTTCTTGAGGCAATGAGTTCCAAAATTTTGGGTCACTATAATTTATATTCATTTTAAGTTAACTTTTTCAGTCTGTGGGAACACTGGAATTAGTAGTGGTCTATTCCTAGTATTGTGGTAATGAGTATGTATATTTAGTGTCATTATATCATTGTGTAAACCATTTTTAATTCTTTTACACATTATTTTTCCCAAGTTATAGTCATATAATTGCTTTATCGTTAAAATATAATATATATTGGGGTTCACTTTTTACCAAATAAATGAGATTTGTTGAAAATTATGTGATGTTTTAAGGTCTATTAGTCTTATAAATCTATTTTGCAATATCTGTAGTTTACTGATAGTATATTGTGTAGTTTGTCCCCAGGCTAAAATACAATAAACACACACACACATGCAAAAAAAAAAAAAATAGTAAGTATAGTTTCCCTTTCTGGCAGTATCAAATTACATTAAGAAATCATACCTGAGTTTTAGTCACAGTACATTATAGACATCCCACAAACCATCACACCATGAACACAAGGGAAATTATTCTATCAAATCAACATGGTAAAATTACAATTAAAATTGAGAACATTATTAATGGTTGTTAACACAAAGATAATTGTTTGAGCTTATGGTAAAAATAAGTTTCATGTTGCATGACAAACCTGTTTTGCTTGAGCGGCATCTGCAGCTGCTTGCAAAGCTGCCTCCTCCTTCGCAATTGCCTCTTCTTCCTCCTCTGCCTTCTTCTGCAATTCATCGTATGACATAGCTACTATAGCTAAGATAAGATTTACTAAATAAAATGACCCCAAAAAAATAATAACAACAAAGAAGCACATGTGCCATGGCCCAGCTGTTTTTAGCACCTGTAATATAAATAATAATTGTAAGTAATTGAAATTTCAATTTGACAAAAGCAATGAAACCTTTTTAAAACATCAGGACATAAAAAAGAGTTTCAGCAACAAAATATTATCTCTGTTTTAGAATTTGAAACTACATGTAAACAACTTTTATGTCACATAATATAGTGGCAAAATTTTATTTTGTAGTTATCCTCCTAAACCACAAAACAGGGAACAGAATGAAATAAAATGCAATAGAATAGATTACTTGGTAAATGAACATGTAAATCAGAGAATAGAAACACAAAACTAAATGAATTTTTACTTGCATTTCATGGACACTGCATGGTTTCTAAGAGTGGCTAAGATCAATCATAGTACCAATAAACAAGAAAGGAAGCAAGGAGGACTGTAATAATTACAGCGGAATCTCCTTAATCAGTGTGCTTTGCAAATTTTATACGCAAATATTGAACAAGGAGTTTAGAAAGGTGGAAGAAAGTCAGCTGAGTAAAGAGTAGAGTGGCTCAGGGATATCAGGATAACATATTTGTATTCTCAGATTCCTGAAAAGTTTTGCAAAGTGCATTGATCTGCATATGGTGCTTGTGGATTTTGAAAAGGGTTCTAACAGGAACCCTAGAAACAAGTTGTTTAATGTATTAAGTTATGATGTAAAAGGTAAGTTACTGAAATCAGTCAAAAGTCTTGTATCTGTCAAGCTTGATGACAAGAGGTTTGAGATTACTCAGGAGTATGGCAAGCACGCAAGTCACTTTGATTCGTATATACATAGTGCGATCAAAAAGTTCCGAGACCAGATACATAGCGCGCCAACAGATGGCAGTACGCGGATTCACCAGCAGCGGTCGAGGGCAGTAACCTTCACAAGTCATTGTGCCGAGTGGCGTCATTCTGTGAACATAGAGAGTTGTGCCGAGTGGCGTCATTCTGTGAACATAGAGAGTTGTGCCGAGTGGCGTCATTCTGTGAACATAGAGAGTTGTGCTACACAATGTTTGGTGACCACATGCAGAACACAGCTGCGATTTTGGTATGGACTGCAAACTAGAGCAGCGAGCGAACATTAAATTCTATGTCAAACTAAGCAGATCGGGAACGAAGACACGTGAAATGTTGCGGCAGGCTTATGGCAATGAAGCAATGACTCGTGCAAGGTAGTTTGAGTGGCACTCGAGCTTCAAGAGTGGCAGAATGGCACTGGAAGACTACGAGAGGTCAAGGCGATCGTCCATGAGCAAAACCCCCAAAAATGTGGACGAAATTAAGGAACTGGTGCATGAGGATTGTCAGAGAACCATTCAAGACATTGCTACTATCATCAATGTGTCATAGGGGACACGTCAGTTTTGAACATGCACCGCATTGCTGCAAAGTTTGGGCCAAAGATTCTGAACGCCGAACAGAAGGCGATCCGTGTTGAACTCTGCCAAGATCTTCATCAGCAGGTGGTTAATGAACCAACATTCCTGTTGTGGGTCATCACTGGGGACAAGACTTGGGTCTACAGTTACGACCTGGAGACCAAACAACAGTCATCGCAGAGGAAAAGCCTAGCATCTCCAAGACCGAAGAAGGCCCAACAGGTCCAAAGCACAACCAAAAGCATGCTCATCGCGTTTTTCAACATTCGTGAAGTTGTGCACCCTGAATTTGTTTCCCAGGGCCAGACTGTCACCACTCTTTTTTACTGCGATGTTCTGCGGTGTCTTAGAGAGGACATTCGCCGCAAACAACCTGAAATGTGGCGCAGGGGCGATTTCCTGCTCCATCGTGACAGTGAAGCAGCTCACAGAGCGTTAGCAACATGCCAGTTTTGCAGCAGCAACAGCATGACTACCCTTCCTCACCAGCTGGATTTGGCCCCCTGTGACTTCTTTCTGTTCCCGAAGTTAAAGCTGAAGCTCAAGGGTCGCCGTTTTGAAACCGTGGACGAGATCCAGCACGAATTGCAGACGGTGCTTGACACGATTCGCGAACAGGACTTCCAGGGAGTGTTCCAACAGTGGCAAAACTGATGGCAGCTGTATATCGCTGCCCAAGGAGACTACTTCGAGGGAGATCATAGCCATTCTTAAGTAACAAAAGTACTTTGTTGTATATCAGCCTAGTCTCGGAACTTTTTGATCGGACCTCATATAAGCTTGTTAAAAAGAGTAACTTTGTAACAAATGTTGAGATAGGCAACTCTAGTACAAGCATTTTGCTGTATACTAATAACTTGGTGTTAACATCTCAGAGTGTCTAATCTTAATCAGTTGAGTAGTACATGGAAAAATTTGGAATAAGAATAAATGTGAAGAATCCTAAATTTGCAGTTTTAAGTTGAAAAAAAAAAAGTAATCACTGTGTAGTTTAAGGAAAGGTGCTTGAACAGGTAGGATTTTAATTACACTGATGAGCAAAACTTAAGGACAAAGTGGAAAAAGTAAAATAATGCCACAAATAGCAGCAGCACCCAAACACAAATTAACTCAGGACCATGTTTGGGAACAGAAGCAACAGCACATGAGAAATAATGGAGCATGACGTGTGATTTGCATGATGTGAAAACAAAATGTGCTCATGTAGTTCAATGGTATTACTTGAAAGGGAGCCACTGGACGGTGTGCACAAGTGTTACAGACGTTCAATTGTTTTTGTTGTGTGCTAGAGGTGACAAAATGGCTCGTAAAGAACGTCTTTTTGATTGTAGTCGTGGTGGAATAATTGGGAGGCTTGAGGAGTGGTGAACTGTGATGAGTATGGCCAAGAGTTCGGTGTTACCCCTAGTATTGTATTCTGTGCATGGTCAGCTTTCAGAATTATAGATACAGCTGGGCGAAAGATCGGTGGTGGTTGTTCACCCAAAACCACTCTCCCAGGTGAGGACATCTATCTGCTTCTACAGCCCAAGAGGGATTGACACCAGACAGCAAGGAACCTTGCAAAACCACTGAACATGAGCATGGGGTGCACAATATCATGGTTTACAGTGGCCAGGAGACTGCACAAAGGTGGATCGCTTACCTGACGAGCAGTATGCTGTGTTCCATTAATAACTGCTCACTAGAAACACTGTTTACAGTGGTCCACAGAACATAAGGACTGGATAGCAGAACAGTGGGGTAGCATATTCTTTGCTGATGAGAGTAGATGTAGTCTTTTTAGTGATTCTGGACGTCAGCTAATCTGGTGTGAGGTAGACACACTGTATCATCCTGAAAACATCAATGGAAGGAATAGATATGGAGGCCATGGCATTCTCGTATGGGGAGGCATTCTGATTGATGAATGTACTGAGCTCCAGATACTGGAAAGAGACACTGTAACTGTTGCATACTACTGTAATTAGGTAATTCCTCCCAATGCTCATCTATTCCGATGAACTATTGGCCCATAGATAGTGTTAATGGACAATAACACCACACCCCATTGTACAGTGGCTATTGATGAGCTGTTGGAAAGTTCAGACATTCAGCGGATGATTGGCCAGCATGTTCCCCTAACATAAATCCCACAGAACATGTGGTATGCTCTGAGGAGACGAGTTGCGGCACATCAACACAGACCAGAAGCTGTTCAACAGCTGAAGATGGTGCTGACAGAAGAATGAGCTAATATTACTGCAAGAACTCATAAACAACCTAGTGTGAAGCATGAACATATGGTGCAAATCATGCATCAAGGTTAGGAGGTGATCATATCCCCTGCTGAGGACCACCCCTTTCCTTCATACCATCTTTGGCTGTGATGCATCTGTATCATGACACTCAGTGCTATGTAGCCAATTCTGAATAAAGTTCCACTATATCCTTAAGTATCTACAGTTGTGTTGGTTTTGTTTCCGTCATCTTTCTGGAGTTCCTATGGTTTGAATTTAACACAACCAGGCTGCTCCTGTGTGACACTTCAGGTCAAAATCTGGCTTGTCCTTAAGTGTTGCACACCAGTGTAGAGTAATTAATGAGACAGGGAAACTTGAAAAGGAATTTAACAATGGAATTTCAAAAGCAGGGAATATATCAACTGTATAATAATATTTTCACTAAGGGATGTGGGTCAAGAAACAAAGCTGGCTGTTTAAAATATAGTGTGCCTGCCTCCTTTGATGGCAGTAAGAATTGGATACAAAGTAAGGATCTCATTGCTCAGTTAGATATAACTGATGTTGTATGCTATCTCAAAAGAAACATTAGGAAAAAAAAAAAAAAAAGATGGATTCAGTGTTTTGACAGGATTAGTAATCCAGACATTGGATTTGAGTTGGGAATTTCCTTTGTAGATGGCAAAAATAATGAAAACATACTCAGATGGTTTGGGAATGAGTGTTGTATGGAAAAGGAAAGATGCACACAACCTGTGTTGTAAACAACTTTCACAATGCCTGCTATGGGCAGAGAATGAGACAGATTGGTAGAGTAAAACTGTTCATTAGTGACAGAGGGAGTGATTTGCAAAATGCAGAAAATTTTTCATTGAACCAAGAAAGATAAAGAAAGTTTGCCGATCATTAGCATCAAATTTTTATCTTACCATATTCTGCATTTATCATACATGAGACTGACCAAGGAACAAAAAGCTGAACTTTTTTAATCAGGCAAAAAAAAAAAATCAGAACATGCGATGAGAAAGTGTGAATATAAAGCAGCACGTGCAAGATTGAATTGTTCACTGTATTCACAATATAAAATTACCGAATTCAAAACAAAATAAAGTGATTTTAAAAAAAACCCTGCCTCAAACACATCACTTTTTTTTTTTTTTTTTGTACTTGCTAGAACATTAGTACAATTTTCCTCTTGTGTTGCTTTCTTCTAAGCAAGTACCATGGCCATATTTGTCTTTTGTTGACTGTGCAGCTGCACAGCAATCTTTGCTTAGTTTTTTTCTTTCTGTTGATTTCATTCCATTTCTATTTCTTCACCACTTTTCTTTCCTCCTTCCATTTTATTCCCTCAGATAACAATAATTTATCTATCATGCTGAATGAACTTTCAGCCTGAGGACCATGAATGCATTATATCAAAGCTTTTGCTACTTTAGATAAATGGAGTGACTTTCAGAATATGAATACTTTTCAACACCCTGCATCAATTCTAACAAATTTTCAAACTCGGTCACTTCCGTTTTTGAAAAATTTCCTCCCTTATCAAGTTAAAATGCAGACATTTATGGGGAAAGTAACATTTAACAACAACACAGAAGAGTGAGAACATTGTGGGAAGAAAAAAATGTGATTACAGGAGAAATCTTTGCTTCGACCGACTTCCGTTTTCGGAAACTTCTTCTCCCATTTAAAATGCAGTATTCGTGGAATAAAAGAATATTTAAGAACAATACTGGGCAAAAGGAACAATGCGAGAAAAAAAAAAAAGATTACAGTAGAAATATTCCCTGCATCCAACTTATGTTTTCGAAAGTTTTGAAAGACAGAATCCCATCGTCAAATGAAAAACAAATCCCTGTCCCCCACCATTACCCCCAAAAATTTCTGTTCAGTTGTGCATTGATCTTGAGAATGCCCAAATCGATAAACGGAAATGGCAGAAATCTTCGAATCCACGGAAGAATATTTGCCTGAAGACCACAGGGAAATCTTCGTGCCATCATAACTTCCGTTTTGGGGAATCGTTGCCCACAGTTTCATGCTAAAACATTTCTTTTCAGTTCTGCATTGATCTTGAGAATGACCCAAATGATGACAAAAAAGCTGAATTCGCGAATCCGCGGAAGAATCTCATGTATGATTTATGTGTGGTGCTTCATATCAACATGAATGCCAGTTTTGGGTACACAGGCAGGATATACAATAATGAATTAATAAGATCATTAACATTCAGAGGCACAATACAATCACACATCAATAAAACCATTAACCATGATCATAGCACAACACATGTAACATCCTTCTGGCTTGCTGCTGTTAACAAATACCATCATGAGCAATTCTTTCTCAGACAAATGAATAATAAAAGTAAGGGAACACTTTTCAGAAGCCATATGTAGTGTTTTTTCAAAGCAGTTCCAATTAGATAAACTGGACAGCTTTGTTTTTTGTGTGTTAGACATCGTGGGAGTGGAAAAAGAGAAGCAGAAGCAATGTTCTTCACATGGGAAGACAAAATTCCACAACAAATAAATGAAAGGATAAAAAAATAAGTGGTGATGTACGAAAATATGGTATCGGCTTATTGACACCATCCATATTTCTAAAAAACAAAAAAAGGTGGGAAAAAATTCAGAAGATCTTTAATTCTGATATGACTTAACTACCAAGCAAGGAAACCCATACTGTGAAGAATGAAGAATTGGATCATCATGGAGATAGGAGCAGATAAAAATATAATTAAATGATTGTTTTCAAATAATAAGCACTACACCAATGAAACAGCTGTTTTACAGGTGTTTCCCAAAATTGAAGATTTTGTTCCATTCATTATCCAAACTGAATTGCAATAATGTGCTTTTGAAAACATTTTTCCACTCCAACTCTTTTAGCAGTTTCTAAGCAAATTACATTCACTAACTGGCTTAAGACCAAATCTGTTCATAAATCCTGTGCACCAGCCAACCAATGCTACAAATGCTGTTGGTTTTATAGACTCGAACCTGTCATCTTTCAACCAATGTAGAGTTTAGAGATGAATAATCATTCAAGCTATGAGCCTGTTTTGTAAGCAAAATAACCCCCAATAATTTGAACACTTTTGGATAAACTGATTTCCCTTTTGCAGCCTTTTAAGTTTTTGGAATATGTTGCAATAACAACTTATTTTTCCTCCTTTCCCAAATCAGCTTCTCATTGATATAGAAATCACAAGCAGCAATGCATTTTTTTTTCTACATACTTGATACTTTTAATTTAATTCCTACATCATGTACTGACCTCTCCCATTTTCGCTTTCAGTCATGGGCATTTTAATGCAACCGGGAGCCTTGAGCTCAATCATTTTTGGGGCCCTTTTCACACTAACTTTTAAATTTCCAAATTTGTGCAATAAGAAAACTATGTTACTTTAACAAACGATAATTATCTGTTGATAAACACAAACTCAGAAAAGAAATAAGGAACCAAATTTAAATTTAGCAAGGCAACTGCCAACTGAAACTAGAATTAACATTTTTGCACATAATAATAGTGTTATATGGAAATCAAATCAACTGAGAAATTTGTTTCCTAAGCTAAGCATCAGTGCTTAGTGATAGCACATCAAAGTATCACTAAAAATCTATAAATTAAGAATATGAACATACCAGAATTTCAGCTTCTCACATTTGTTTCCTCATTTAAATGTTTTCTTTTCTTGATCTGAGAGTTGCAAATTCTTTAATCACACAGAAAAAGTCTAATTCTTGAGTAAGTTCATTTTCAATGGACAATAATGATAAATAGTTAAGTCTGGATTCTGACATGGAATTTCAGATTGATGATTTAATAATTTTGAGTTTGGAGAGAATTGTTCACTAGTGCAGTTAGTGATCACCATCGAAATTTCAGTATTTGGAAAAGTTGAGTGTAAACTGTCTATTTTAATCGACAAATAAATCTTCGAAATTGGATGAGGATTAACATTTGCAGTCTTTAAATAATGCTTGATTTGCTAGCACTCAAAAAACAGCTCTCCAGATTCAAAGTCACATGAGTAAACAACAGCAAACTCGCAGCGCTTTTGCCTTAGGAATTCGTCACCTATTTCATGAAGAAAAAATGAATAACCTATTTAATTAAAAAAAATTAAATAGGTTATTTATTTTTTTATAGGCTTCTGCTCCTTTGTTAATTTTGCTGCTGATTCCATCAATTATTGGGAGAAATACTTTGACTCTAAATCTGTCTCTTCTGTGATGAATTATTTCCAAATCATCAGGCTCATAAAATTTAATCCTGGAACTTCTCTGTGTTGTACTCTTTGTATTATCAATTTACTCGACATTCGCAAGTTCCTGTGTGGCTTTTTCTTCATAATGTTCTCTTAGTTGTTCAATTAACATGTTCAGAGAACCTAACATATTGAAGACTACGTGCAGGTTAATATTTTCTTGTTGAAACATTTCATTGTGATTATTGAACTGTTGTAATGTATCATACAACAAGCACATGAGAAAAACCGTTTCTAACGTACCAATTTTCTGGTGTAAATAAGATACCTGCATCAGTAATGAGATCGTCAAGAGCTTTTTCTATGCTTCCTCGGCCACCACATAAAGCTTTAACAGCATCACAGCGAGCAGACTATGAGGTATCGCACAATCTTTTGACAACAGTTAATTCTGTATGCTTTATCAAAACGTTCCATCTATGAGATGACGATAAAAAGAAGCAGTACAGTTGTTGAATGAACTCGAAAAAATGGGCAACATCAGGACAAGAAGAATCTGTGTGAACTCCAATTAAGTTAAGGGAATGTCCTACACAAGCAATGAAAAGAGCATTTCTATTTACTTTAAGCAATTTGGCTTGTATACCTGCGTACTTCCCCGCCACATTCGATGCATTGTCGTATGACTGCCATCAGCAATCCTATATAAAATCCTATAGGAATGTGTTTTTCTTCAAAAAAATTGAAGACTTCTGTCAAATGCTGAGATTTGTGGCTGAAAATTGGAATAAATTCCAAAAACCTTTCTCCTGGCACATTTTCTTTTATATAGAGAACTGTGATAGTTAGCTGGTCAACATAACAAATATCGGGCGTTGAATCTACACTCAGGGAATAATACTTAATTGCTTAATTTCTTCTACAATTCTGACAAGCACTTTCTTTCCCATAATTGCAATAAATTCATCGCAGGTGTTTCCTGATAAATATGAAGGGATTCTACCCTTGTTCTCTTTGTTAAAAATGTGTTCCTTCAGGAAGAGGTCAAACTCACTTAGCAGTTCTAAAATGCCTAAATAATTGCTGTTGTGCTGAGATCCTAATATTTAGTTTTTGTCCCTAAATGCCAGACCACTGCTCACTAAAAATGTTACTATAGCCAGAATTCTTTTAAGCACTTCTTCCCAGCAGTGACATTCTTCTATAAATTGCCTTGACAGATAAGACTTAATTAGACTCTTTTTGTCTAGACAAATAATTCAGAATGCAAATGAGATCTTTTGGTCATCTTTCATGTTCCGCAATTTGAGTTGATGAATGTTTCCATCCTTAAATCCGTTTAATGAAAATGAATTTTTTGTATGAAAAACAGCCTGCACACAAAACAGCAAACTGAACTGTTTGAAGGTGAATAAATCAACTACATGCGGTTAATACTTTCTCCATTCCACAATTTCTAACAGAGGGCATCAGAATTCAGGTTTCTGCTTTTCACTTTTCCATCAGTGGATGGAACAGCTGAAATCAGAATTTACAGATAGCGTGGAAGAAATGTTCTTCACATATTAAATGGAAATTCATCTGAATTATTAACACAGCAATCAGAATTTTCTGAATAGCATGTATTTTACAGTTTCCCACGTAACATTAGTCACATCAGAAAACTTGAAGATTACATCATCCTGGAACGGGAATCGAACCTGCATCTCCCGATTTCCATTCGAGCATGCTATCTGTTACACCACCCAGGACAATGAAGTCCCAAGAATCTGAGTTCTAAGAATCAGAATAATCTCTGATTTTTGCCAGTCAAAGCTAATCCTGATCCAACGTGATATAGTTAATTTAATCTCCAGTTGTTCAGGTAGATAGTATGGAAGAAATATTCTTGACATACTAAGTGAAAATTCGTCTAAATTAGAAACAGTAAAATACACACAATTCAGATATGTCTGATTGCTGTGTTAATGGTGAATATATTTCAAATACGTGGAGATAGTGTAAATAGATGATGCCAATGCTCTGTCCATGTTATTTTATAAACAACGCATAGCAACTGAAAACTTGTTCATCCGACACCACTGGGATCGAAACCAAGTCTCTCGATAATTAGCCAAGTGCATTCACTTTACGCTATGGTGCCAACAATTCACAGTGCTATGTGTGGTTTATCAGTCAGCATCTGACTACACAAATCCATATTGATGGGCTCAGCAACTAATCTGTCACCATCTAATGGCATTCACCAGAGCAAACTGTTTAATTACAGCTGATAAATCCAAAGGACGATAGAAATGGTGAACATATTTCAAATATGTGGAGATAGTGTAAATAGGCGATGCCAATGCTCTCTCCACATTATTTTATAAACAATGCATAGCAACTGAAAAAACTGTTCATCTGACACTGCTGGGATCAAACCCCAGATCTCTCGATAACAAGCCGAGTGTATTCGCTTTACGCTACGGTACGGTACCAACAATTCACAGAGCTATGTATGGTTTATCAGTCAGTATCTGACTACACAAATCCATATTATGGGCTCAGCAACTAATGTGTCGCCATCTAGCGGCATTCAACAGAGCAAGATGTTTAATTACAGCTGATAACAGGGTTCCCACTCAAAAGTAGAAAAAAATTCCCTGACTTTTCCAGGTTTTCCAGGTGGTCCTGAGAGTTTTTCCAGAGCGGCAAATCAAATCACATTGCGACAAATTGTTGCATTTCCTTACATTCTTGCGTTCCTTACGAAAGCATACATTTGTTAATTCTTTAAATAACTGTCCTTTATACAATTACCTGCTTTTTTTTAATAACAATTAAATGCATGAGGCATATTATTTTTGGTACCATTATTTACTTTTTGGTACCGTTGGTTCAAATATTCTTTAAAACATGTAAACCATGTATTTACATGCTTTAAAGAATATTTGAACAAAGACTTAATTTAAATTCTACATATAATGAAATATTTCAATCGATTAGGTGAAATTATAAAACTGATTTATCTGTATTTTAAGTGCACACAAGTATATAAATAACATTTTAAACGACTCACAACATTTAGAGTTCCAGTTAGGTTTTAAAATGCAAGCTGGGAGAATTGTGACTGAAGAGAATAAATTGCCCTTAAATGATACAATGCTGAATGAAGCTTTAAATCCTTTAAGTGCTTATTTTACATAAATATTAAACAACACAGAAATGTTTGCTGAAATTGAAGTCTAATGGGAATGATAAAATGGTGAGTGTCTGACAGTCTCTTAACATTTTGTTAGAGCGGTTCTATCAAATCGATCTACCAATTTGTATTTTCTATTGGAATTTACTTAGAATCTTTAAAGACAAAGCAAAGTAAAACAGTTATTAAAAAATAAAAAAAGAAGAGAGAGAGAACAGAAATCGTGACAGCATTTCTGCGTCTTGAGGAAAAACGTGTGCCAGTACCATCCCAACAATTTCTAGCAATCAGGGAAAATACTGCTGACATTTAAAAATCAAAATTGTAATTATTTTAGCTAACGTTAGTTCTTGCACATGGCAATGAGAACATCGAATCTATGCAATTTCAGAGGGGCCAACCTCAAGCAGAACGCATCAGTAATCAATAGGGTATTTTACAGTAATGTTTCAGTAATCGAACACAAACTTTCAGTAATGTAACACGCCATTTTTTTTCAAAGTTAAGGACAATATTATAGTATTACTGTGTAACCTGTAATACTTGTATGAGGTGCCTATCGGTAATCACCATACGAAGCCTCATCGCTAACGCGTGGAATGGGTATTTCATGAGAAATTAATGCGTGAAATGTGTAATAACTTTATATGTTCACACTATCCTCACAAAAAAATATGAAATTAAATTATCAATATTGTACTTACCTCATGTCATTGCTGACATAAAAACTCCCTTGTTGCTTGTTTTGCAGTGGTATATTCTTCTTCAGAAAACTTTTTATAACACAGCTCACCTGAGGAAAATGCTTTACTTTTCTGTATAAGAAGGGCACATAATGTTTTGGTGCTCATTGTTGGGCAGAAGTATGCGAGGTTTTTCCTTACTATACTAAATATTCTCTACGTAGAGGAATTGCTGTGAGGGATAGTCAATATTACCAACATTAGTTTAGGCAATGCAGAATACTTGGGAAGGCCAGATGAATCCTTCATCTTAGATATTTCATTCCATGCCACATCTGCTCAAGGATATCCAGCTTCATCAATATCAGAGTCTGGGAACATAGCATGAAAGAAGCGACCAGCATGATCACAGATTGCTATAGGTAGGTTATGCTCCACAACGATTGCAGTAAACAGCAATTCAGCGTTTATCACGCTATTTTCATTCTTTTTTGCAAAAAAATTATCCAAAGGCTTTGATCGAGTCTTTAATTTTACACAATCCTGGTGTTTGTTTTGACTGGACATGCCTTCGGCAATCATCTCATCTCATCTCGTCCTACATGGGCTACTGATTACTCTCATATTAGAAGGCACGCAAGGAAACCTTTATTTCAGCATTTTCCATTTCCTTGCTCAAGATTTGGGAGAAAGATTTGGATGTTCCTGGAAAAACCTCTTTGCATATTTATTTGTTTCAGAAACAATAATTCCAAGGATGAAATTGGTAAAAAACAAGTAAAAATATGCAATAGGTGCCACATCAGTTGCAGGAGCATGTTTGGGCCCCTGCATTTCATGACAATCAAAAGGATGCTGAAGTTGTTCATCACTTCCCTCTATTACATCCTCCCATTCACTTTCAGAACTTTCATGATCTGAAAATTCACTATGAAGATCTTCACCTTCTGAAGAAGATATGGTGTGCGTGGCACTGTGGCTAGTTTTCTGGCTTGATGTTGCTTGGCCAATATCACTCTCAGATGATTCAAATTCATCACCATCACTTGGCAAACTTTCACTCTCACTACAAGCCATTTCAAATAACCTTAGAAAAAATTTCACGCAGTAGGAAAAAGCACGTCTCCTAGTCTGAGGAACAAGCTGTCAATAAAGTCATCCTCTGCTAACACGAGTTTGGAAAAAGAGGGGTATTCGTATTTCACGGAGTTTTGCGATTGTGTCCGTTTGTTTAGGAAAAAGAAATGAATACTGTGAAGAGCTTCTAGTAATAAAACACCGCACTTCGTTCTCCCGCGCGGCGAAAGTCCGCAAGAAATATAAACACCCGTCATCGCGGGACCACGGGTTGATCGTTATTGCACTTCGAACGGGGCTCAAAAAAGTGATTTCCGACAGTACGACGTCTTATAATACACCAACAATTCCAAGTGAACAGCCCTGCCTCAACTGCAGTAGGAAACGTTTTGGCTAAAGTAACCTTTCTCCTGTCACACGGAGAAATTGCGTGGGGAACCGATAGTACCGATAGCAAGCGCAAACTCTTTTACGATGACACTTACGGCATATTACCCGTAATTTTCGTCGTATTATCCGCAGACCGCAAAATTCACAAAAAAAAAACATTCGTTTAATCCGCAGACTGTGACATTTAGGAAAAAAAATCGCCGTATAATTCGCACATCATAGATGTTGAATCAGAAGTGGAATTTCCGACAGAAAAGTCGGTCACATAAACACATCGCTCTTTCCACGGTCCAGAAACACATAGCAACCGAAAAATTGTTTTCAGCCGCCGCCGGGGAATTGATCCACGGATCTCTCGATATCTAACCGAGCGCGTTAGCTTTACACCACGGTGGCCAACAATCCATGGTGCTATGTGTATTTTTAAGTCAGCTTCTGACATCTTAAATCCGTAAGATGGGCTCAGCTACTGAGACGTCTCCATCTGGTGGGTATTAAGGGCACTGGCTATATATATTATAGCAGTTAATTCCAAAGGGCGAGATCCAAGGTGAAAATCCTCCCAAATACGTGGCGTCAGTAAATAAATACGTCGCTCTTTCCACGTTCCAGAAACACATGAGTCCGAAGAAGTAAGAGAAAAAAAAACCTATTTTATTAAATGAAGAAATTCATTTTTAAAGGTTACTGTTTTATATTTTTATCTCCGAACAGATAAAGGGTGTGGCATCCATAGATCACGCCGATGTAGCTCCAGAGTATTGCATTACACTGCCAATGACGAAAGGCTGATACAGAACAAGTCGTAGAAATACCGTATGTACTCGCGTATAAGTCGAAAGTTTTTGGAGGAATTCCTGCTTTCAGAGTTGAGAGATCGTCTTATACGTGGGCCAATAAAAAATTTCCGTGAATTCTCCCGCGGAATTTACAAACGGATTTGTTTACGTTTTAGATCGCGACACAGAGGCTTTCCGTGTGTTACTGCAAGATTGTGTTCTGACCTCAAAACTATCGCGCAGTGACATGATCATATCCTCAATTCTGTCCACCACTTCAAGTTTAAATTCGGCAGTGTAACTGAAACGTTTCCTTTTCAGAGACATCATGATTAGCAATGAAGGAAAACAGCAGCAGCGACGTTCGCCAAAACAACGAAAGCAAACTAGATACAAGGTCGCGCACATGAACTCCGAAAGGAGAAACGCATAGGTTCGTACAGCAAGCGCTGTGCGTACTTCTTTGGCTTTTTGCCAAAAAACAGAGCCGGCACGACAGTCAGAGCTCTCCTCAACGATAACAAAATGACCCCTGCTGTCCCTCCCCACAACTATCCCGATCTTTCATTACGACATTCCTCCCCTCCTCCCCGCTCCGTACAAACTCCTGAACTGAGGAAGATTCTTCCGAGGGAGTTCCTTTTCCAATTATTACACCTTTCCCTGCACAATCACGCTGCAGATTTTTTTTAAATCGGAAGGTCTTATATATATATATATATATATATATATATTTTAAATCGGCGTGTTAACCGCATCGGTGTATAATCCGCAAAACCTATAATTTTAACTTTTTTAGCAGATAATCCGCGGATTATACGACGAAAATTACGGTACCATTCTTCCGATAATATCGCTGTTTGACGATATGATTCATGGACATTCCATTTCAAAACGATATGATTGAAAAATGATACGATCATTGAGACACCGAAATCCGCAGTCTGATTCGGAAAATATGCGGATCAAAATCGAAGGCCGAGAAATCGGCAGAGTCGCACTAAAAGAGATTAACAAAAAAGGATACAAAATTGAGATTCTCCAAAACACACTGAATTCCGTAATTCTTCCAACCTGTCCGTAATTCCGTAATCTGACAGTCGAAACCGTAATAATTACGGACAATTCGTAATAGTTGGCACCTCTGCTATTTGCTTCTAAATAACGCGGCATAGGATATTTAGACATTGTGCTGTTAAATTTCATAACCAATAAGCTGGCACACAGAGATCCTAATGCCATAACGGCAAAAAAAAAAAATTAAACCCAGGGATAAAGAAAAATAATGGAAGCAACAAGTGGGGAAAACTAACAGTTAATACGGAATACCATTTTGCCTGAGAGGCTACAGTTCATATTAGTACTTCCAAAATCCGGAAGTCTTAAAATTGATTGGCTACGTTTGTGACGCAAACATTAGTACTGAACTTTTCTCGCAGGTCACAGTTCATTTCCACGCTACGTCAAATTACTTGTACGGGAAACAATTAGAGGAAGTTTTGTGTGCATGTGTGCTCATAAAATCCTCCTAACACTTTTTTGTCAACATAATTTATCATCCTGCGGCGAGTGGCATGTTTATACTTAACAATATCTTTACGAAGGGCAATACATTTGTGCGATGTTGATCAGGCAAAGTGCGAGAAAGTTCTGGAGCCCACTCAGGTCATTTGCAGTAACTCCCCACAAATAACGTCATCCAAAACGGAGACAGAGGCCTGCACTGACAAACCTGAAACCAATAGAGCACGCACGGCAAAGATTTTCATCAGTAGTAACTAGGTAGATTTTTTTTTTTTTTTTTTCGGCAATGTGAGGGTAAAGATGTGAAAATGAATAATTTATACAAATCTTGTGAGGTGCAGCAACGCAAGAAGAAGAATTTACGATTACAAGAAAATTTCTACCCCGTCTAACTTTTTGTTCTCGCAATTTTTTTTTTTTTTTTCTTATGTATAAGCTGAAACCTTGGGAAAAATTACGAGAGAATGATGAATTTTATATTTCTTATTCTAAATAACGGAGATATTTGCGTTTTTACGGAAAACGGTTCTACTATGCACAAAAATTCAAAAAATAATATCTTCTAATCTATCAGAAACAAAAAAAAATTGAAACTTTCAGGGATTTTTTTTTATAACTTGGAGGCAGCTACCCGTAAAAAAAAAAAAAAAAATCGCACGAATCGGAGATGTGTTGGTGGAAAATTATTTCAATATCTGACGATTTTGCGTGGAATGACCCAGATGTGAAAATCTATGGTTCCGGGCGTCGGACTACCCCTATTTTTCGCAACCAGCCAGCTCTTGCAGTAATTGGAATATCGTCTTAAAATAGCTATAAATAAATTTCTTCATGCATTATGAAATAGAAATATGACAGAATAAAAAAATCTCTTTCCGGCCGTAAAAACCGGAAAACAACGAATCTAGAAAACGGCCGTGAAATCTGGGAAATATGGTAGGTATGCAATAGTACCAGCTTCATTGCATGGTATTTTTCATATATTTTTTTGTCAAAATACTCGTAAGTACTATGAAAAAAATAAATCTTTCCCCCTCTTTGAAGAATCTTCCTATTTCATAATATTTTCCCTGTTCTAACATTTGAAGGTACATACTTTTCCAACTATACCAATTCTGCTACAGAATTACGAAAGCGAAGCTTTAGTTCGTAAGTGATACGAACCTTTTTCAAAATAAATTAGGTGCCCTCAATTTGCAACATTCATCCACACTGCTGTTGAAGGGGAAGGGGGGATTTATTAGGATGACCAACATCCGGCAAAATAAAATGTTTTTGTACGGTTTGATAAAAGACACGTAGAACATGCAAAAGGAGGGAAAAAAAAAAAAAAAAGCTCAACTTTTTAAGTTTCCAATGAATTTCGGCGAAATTTAAAACGGAACGTTATTTTCATATATCTTGCCCACTGTAAAAATTTCAGTCGGTTATTTAAAAAATTGAGGAAATAGCTTCTTCATAATTTTTTTCCCAGTCTACGCAGAGAACCGGGGCACCTACTCAGGAACAAATGACTGCCTCTCTTCGCGAACGCCAGCAGATAAGAGCCTGCGAAATGGGTGTGTGATTAATGGCTTTCTTTCACGCTTTGACGTGTATGTTTGTTCGGTTGTAGTTTAGATCATCTGGAGACGGGGAAACCGCAAAGAGACGCACTCCCCTGCACAGCTGCACTTTAATCGGGGGGTGGGTTACGGAGTTGCCTCGAAGGATAAAACAACTCGGAATTATTTTAAAACTTAGCAATACAGAAATATATTTTACAAAAGTCTGAAACAAAATATTTTTCTGGCAAAATAAAAAATTCCCTGCCTTTATAGTTCCCTGATAAAAAATTCCCTGATTTTTACGGAAAAACACAATTTTCCCTGAGTTTTCCCTGATTTTTGGAACAATTTTCAAATTCCCTGAGAATTCCCGGTTTTCCCGGTTTTCCAGGTTGCGTGGGAACCCTGGATAAATCCAAAGGGCAATTAGCGCTGTGAATAGTTGGCACCGTATCCACATGGCGCTGTGAAATGTTGGCACCGTAGCATAAAGCGAACACACTCGGCTAGTTATCCGAGAGATCTGGGGCTTGATCCCAGCGGTGTCAGAAAAATTTTTCAGTTGCTATGTGTTGTTTATAAAATAACGTGAACAGAGCATTGGCATCGTCTATTTATGCTGTGTTAATAATTCAAATCAATTTCCACGTAATATGTGAAGAATATTTCTTCCACACTATCCACCTGAACAACTGGATCCACCTGAACAACTATGCCACGGAGGAGCGGGATTTGCATTGACTGGCGAAAATCAGATTATTCTGGTTCTTGGCACACAGATACTTGGGACTTCATCGTTCTGGATGGTGTAATGGATAGCATGCTCAAACGGTTATCGGGAGATGCAGGTTCGATTTCCATTCCAGGATGATGTAATTTTCAAGTTTTTTTATGTGACTAATTCTCCCTCTCCCATAGGGTTGAAGAGCTTTGTCCCCCAAAGTTAGGTGCTGTGGATTCCTTCCTCTCTTGCAAGGCTGCTCGTTTTCGCTCATTTCAACATGCGATGAATTACAATCATTTGCGAAAACTTATGCGCATATATGATACATAATGTAATTATAAGCACATACAATAAGCATAAAACTACGAGTAAGATTATTATAACAATGTTCAATAAATATTAAATTCCTCCACCGAATCTAATTCTAAGTTTGACATTGACAGATAACATATGCACTGTATATATATATATATATATATGAATTCTTTCCGATAGTGACAGATTTCTTCAGCCGCCGTCTTCTCGGCGACACACAATATTTGCTCGGGTACGCGCCTCCGTTGGGCGATATGGTTTCGGTTTTGGGCGTTCCCATCTCTTAAGCACTCAGCTAGTTTCTCAGAGTTCCTTTGGAGATCAGCCTCCCAGACGGGAGTGATGTAGGCTAACACCATCTCCACGTTCAGTTCATAAGGGTGCCGTACCATTACGCCGAGGAATAGTTCCCGGTAACATTTACCGCCTGCAGCAAGTGATGACCGACGAAGCGATAAACAAAATTATTATTACCGCAGCGGCTCCGGCTGCGATTATTTTGAAAGCTCCGAACAGGGAAGTGCCGAAGGCGTTGAACAGTAGCCCACTGCTCCATTCGGGTGGGCCTGCTGGTTGCCAGTATGCGCTGGAGATATTAGGATAAGTCAGCTGAACTGAAGGTTGTTCTAAGCAAAAGTCTAAAGTGGTACAAGCGGTAACGGTTCGGGCCTTTAAGCAGAGTTTTTCGCTGTGGCACTTAGCGTCCGTCTTTAGATTTATCTTGATCGTTCGTCTTTCCGTCTGTAGTTTTACCGATCGAGTGTGCACCGTGAGTTTTTCGAAGTGAACGTCCACAATCCCGGCTGCGCACGATGAGAAAGCTTCGATCTCTACCGTAGCCAAGGGCTCGCATGCAAAACAGCCTGTTACCTTGATTTCTGCCTCCGTGAATTTTGGGCAGACAGTTCTGGTTTCGATCGAGTACTTGTACTTCTGGAATTGAAGATTTACCACTATAGGGGCTGAGTGTAACAGTTCCGAAACAAGTTGGCCATTTCCGTCAACCTTCAGTTGATGCCATGCTGATGCCATTGGTAAGGCGCTCTTTTTTGTTCTATCATACTCAGTAAATACGACTGTTGTCGGTGGTATTTCATAGAGTCCTCATAATAGCTACAAGAAAACATGCTTTCGTCGAAGATAAAATTTTTCGACATCGATTCGTTGCTCTGCGTATCGCCGATATGTCCTTTCATCGGTCGTGAAGGTAAGCTTGCCCTTTCAATATAACTCTCTTGAGGGTTTCCCACTCGAGAGATCAGATGTGTGTTCACGATTTGTGTAGGCTGGTCCAGTGATCCGACTACTTGCACTGTGATGCCCGTAGAGGTCGTGGCTTGGTTCTTAACCGTCAGAGTCTCTACGGTGTCGTTGTTGTGCTGTTGAATTAGTAGCTGATAACTACACTGCATCGATACTATTCTGCGTACGTCGTATGCTCGCAGGAAATCTGCTTCCAGCCATATTCGAAAGAAATGGCAATGTTGCGAGTCAATGATCCAGCATGACGTGGACCCACTGTCGGACGGCTGACAGCCTGTGATGCCGGGCCAGTCTAGCGATTGTTTTGTCAGTGCGTCAAATTGTTTTGATCGCACACATCCTTTTCCCCAATTGCAAGTCTCGTGATTTGCACAAACCAATTGGCTGAGATAACGCATTGTAGTCACGTGCGTAAAATAGTCTCTCGTCGTGTGCCAGATACAGTTTGCCTGCTGGTAGGTTACTTTCAAGGAAAAAAGTGTATGGTCATTTTCCTGGTCCGTAAACCATATGCATTGTTCATGCCCCAAATTCATTAGGGTTACCTGCGCATTAGTAGTTAGACGGCAGTTGTGCTCTACCTCTGAGTCCGTGCACTCCTTCACCTTTGATGCAACAATCGAATGTGCGTTACATTCCGCGGAAGTTCCGTTTACCAACAGAAATAAGCTCAAAAGTACCAGTCCGTGTAAAGGCGGTTGCGCCGCTGGACGGGCAACTTGCCTCTCCAAATATTCGTGCATCTGATTTACTCCGTTACGTAAAACATTTCCTGTTAGGGCTCCTGTCTTTACTGCCACAAACGTTGTTCCTCTGAGGAATCTATATGACTTCCAAAGAATTATTCCGACTCCACACAACAGCTTCCAGATGCTAATTACTACTTTCCTGGCATATAGAAAGGTTACCGCTGAAATTAAAACTAGCACAATATACACTACATAAGTGACTGCGTGGGGTAAACACTTTAGCTGTCGTAGCATCTCACGACACAGTATGCACTGTAGGGGTCTACACGTTGTTCTACCTACGATTTGCAAAGCACCCCTTAGGGTTTTTCCATCCGTGGTAACGAAAATCAAAGTTAGTTCCGCAGAAAGCTCTAGTAGTTCCGGTGGCAATGATGTCTGATACGGAGCGTTCCTTAAAGTGATAACCCGCTCCATACCTCGAACTCGAATCACCAGGGTTCCTGGAAGTGAGCTGGTGATGATTGGGTCGTTGTATGATACTTTGATATTTTCCCTTTGAAATACTGCCTCTTCGTCAGACAGCAAATGTCTCTGGTGACGGCGCCGAGGTAAAATATTAGTGCGCGGTTTTCCAACGCACTCTGTGAAAGAGATCAGCGATGGGTTCGAAATCCGTAGTCCTTCCGCTTCATGTATCAGTGTAGATACTGCTGGCGTTAGGCGGCAGTTGCACGTAGTGACGGATTTATTCACACAGCTCGCCAGTGCACAATATTCGCTCGTTCCACTGCACGGTGCATCGGCAGTGCAGGCACGGTGTAAACCGTCTCTTGTGCACTCCATTAATGAAAGGGCTCCTTGTGGGTTCGGTTCCTGCTGAACGAAGAAATTTCTCGGTTCGATAAGCTCATGGTTGTGCGTAATAAATGTCCTCCAGGCTTTCACGCACTCGTCACATGAAAGTGCATGACAAGCACTCCGCGGCATTCCTAGTTTCAAAAGTTCGGCCCGAGATGCTACAGTGCACTGATATTTATCTCCCTTCAAATGACAAAGTTCGTGATTAGCAGCTACTCCGCTAACTGTCCAGATTACTAAGGAGAACGCAATCACGTTCATCTTGTCCATTTTATTGACGAAATGTCACTCTCTTCAAATATCTTAAAAGTGGTAATGGTTCTGTCAACACTTGTCGGCCATAATTATCTCAAAACAAACATACACATGAAATCACTCCTTATCACCTCGGTATTTCTCTTGCACATGCATTATATACGCTTTACATTAAGAACTAGTAATATTTCCTTCGAAAAGCTCGTTTCACTCTGACCTACGAGAAGCGAGGGGTTTTTATGTGCATATTTATTTATATATATTTTTTTTTTCGAAATTCCGAAGCGCATTCCATCCCAGGCTTCCCTTTTCTCTAATTGTATTTTTTTTTCCCACTTGTAGGTTTTCTCCAACAAAACAACAAAATTAAAAATCTCATCACTCGTGTTTCTTAAGCTTACTAAATTATAATTAAATAACGGTTGTTTACTTCCCATTTATCTATTCTGCAGCTATTATTTCCATTCGCTGGTGCGTCTACTACTTCTAAAAGAAAAATTATTAATTTCCCTTTTCGTGTTTGTCGTATTGTCTACCAGATATTACCCGCGTATAGTCGCTTATTTCCCTTTTACGTTGTTTAACTTAATCGTTAGTTCTTTGCTGAACTATTTCTTGCCATTTTATCTTTCGTGCTTTACTTTTTTTTTCTTCTCTCTTTTTTTTTCTCGCGTATTACCATTGTATTCTCATTCCTGGCTATTTCTGATTTCACGACCAGATGCTTTTCTCGTGTATTCGCAGGTGTGCGGCGACCATTTAAGGAACGCCGATGATTTCGGAAAATAGGGGATTTCCTCGAAAATGCTTGCGAGGGTCCCCTTTGGGCGATGTCACCCCTGCAAATTCGTCGCTCCAAAAATTTTGGGTCGTTCCTGTGTTGACCGTCTCTCACGGCTCGAAATCTGAAACACCTGCGCTGATGCCTGTGGGTGTAAGTGAGCGCACAATAGCGTAGCCTCTTGCATGTTTTGCTTACATCGGAGGCTTCTTGTTTAGCCTATGTAGAAGCATCCACTTAGTATTCTGTTACCTGGGGCTAAAACTACCCCTCTAATTTCTGCAGGTCAGTGCTCAGTTCGCTGACGGATTTCATTGAAACAACACGCTTCTTTTGGTCTGGTGAACTTGTCATTCAAATTTCCTCTTCTGCTTTATCTCTTTTTTTTTTTTTTTTTTTTTTTTTTTTTTTTGGTATCGTTGCACCATGTCTGCACGTATTAATCCTCATCTCACCTCGTCGCATTTTTCGCATGCTCGACGCCAGTTGTGGTTTGGGAGAATCTGCAACTGCTCCTCGTGTGCTGCGGTGGTAGAGGATGGGGAGCTGGGCCTGGTGAATTTGTCATTCACATTTCCTCTTCTGCTTTACTCAACCTCTAACCTCACGATGTACCTAGTGCATTTCTACCTCGATTTCATTTCTATACTTTTCCTTCCGTTATACTTGCCTTCCTTATCAATTAAAACTGAATTTTCCTACTATCCACAAAACAAAACAAAAAAAATATAGTACCTTTGGATATTTCACTTCAAGGTAAGTGCTTTTTACTGTCATTTCGATAGGTTATGGTTAGGCCATGTTAGGTGACGTTTAGGCTACGCATCGATCATGTTTGTTGCTACTTTCTTATACCATGTTTTGTTTCAGGTTCGCGTATTTTAATTGCTTTGAATACCTGCCATGGATAGTAATTTTGAACCACTGCATTATCCGATACGCTGCTATTCTCATTGCATTCCGTCGGTGTTTCCGCACGGCCATTTCTCCGCAGAAGGTGCTTACGTTTTTTTCTCTAGTGATATATTACTCCGGCCTATGCTTCAGAAAGTTTTGAGAGAAAAAATTAATTTTTTTTTTCTTCGTCGTGCTGTGCTCCCGTTTATAGTTTCCATCCTTTGAAATGCTCGGCCGTTGCTGTACAAAATATCTTACCGAGCGTTCCCGTTCTTTTAACGATAAATTTTCCTTCTTTGCATTCTTGCTTCAAGATGGCGGCCCAAGATGGCGCCTTCCCATTCTTCCTTTTGCTCCTTGCCAGCCAGTTTGTGTACGGGGTTTCTCAAACTGGAAACACGGTCCGTCCGTTCCTCTACTCTTGCAAGCCCCGTGCATGAGCGACGTCATTCTGCCTACGATTACCTTCGCTTATCCTCCTACTGCCTATCATTAATAAAATTTGAGCGGAAAATTATTATTTTTCCTCCTTTTTTTTTTTTTTTCCTCTTCCTACAAAATATTTTTTTTTTTTTTTTTTTTTTAAAAGGAATGATTGCTACCGTTCAGTCTTTCCTCTGAAATAAAAACATTGCTTCCTCCACAGGTTTTTTTTTTTTTTTCTCTGCTGGGCGCTTAATCCCTGACCCATTCTTTCTCTTTTTACTTACGTAATGTATTTTCCTTACTTAATATTCATTTTCCCCTTATCGTAGCAAAACCAAAAATTTTTTTTTTAGTTTTCCGTGGTTCGTGAACTCAAAACTGGAAAGATTGCGATGCACGTACTAGGCTGCGGTCCTGCTATGAATATTATTAATTACTTCCTGCATATTCTTCCATGTTTATACACCATTTTCTAGCTAGACTCTTTTACGAATTATTTTCGATTACTGATCAGATCGCAAAAATTGTTTTTTTATTTTTTTTTCTTTTTTTTCACCTATCAAATTTATTTTCTGCTAAACGTTTACCGTGAAAATTCAGGGATCTTCCCACTTATTCCGCATCGCTGTTTCCTTTTTTTTTCTTTTTTTTTTTTTTCACAACACACACAATTTTTTTTTTCTTCGCCCAGCGTTCTTCCTACTTCCTCGGCTTAAACCAATGATTCCTGAGGTTTCGCCACGATTTTCCTCCACTGTGGATAAAGATTATTGACGGGTGCTCCTTCTGGTGTTCCTGCGCTTAGGTTTTCTTGAATGCGCTGCGACAAATAGCGGTCGGCTAAATCGAACCAAGAGGTTCCCTCTGGATTACTGGGTTGACTGAGACTTTTCAACATTCTATTTACAAAGCTAGTATCTTCCGGCTGCTCAAGTCTTTCGGTCGAGTCGCTGACCACAATTTCCTTTGGGTATGTGCGATTCGGGCCTATTTCCAAAGTGTTGGGCCCTTGTGAATTTGCTGTGGGGTATATTGCTGCTGTTTGCTGAATTCTGTCCTGCGAACGTAGTAGATATGGATCTCTAATAACCCTTTGGCGCGTTGCTTCTTGTGTTTGTCGGCTGCTGCTTTCCTGATAGGAATCCTGTGACGGTATGGTCTCCTCCGTTGGTTCCGCTATTGCCTGTGTGCGTCTCGGCTCTTCAACATGTTGCGAGGGCGGAGGTACTTCCCTGCTTGTCTCCCTTCGCGCTGAACTCGACGTAGCGGGCGGCGAATTTATCGGTACTCCGATGTTGGGCGGTTTACTTACGGGCGGCATTGCTCTACTGCTTGTCGGTTGCGGCATGACTACTCTGGGAAAATCGACCCAATCCAGATAGTCGTAGTCCTGTGTGCTCTCCGATCCGTCGTCAGAGAAATCCTGCGATTGTCTGGGTACTTGTACCTCTATATTGTCCTGTACCGGTGACTCTGCTATAAGCTGGGGTAGGCGTTCAGTCCGCTTAAAGACTCGATTTTTATGCACGGTCTGATATTTGTTCGGATTTTCGACTGACCTCAACTGAACATTTACTGGGGTGGGGAACGAAACTATCTCCCAATCTCCGCAGTTAGTTCGAGCTAGCTTACGTGATAAATGTGGCTGTGAAAAAGGGGTGTGCAAAAATACTCTGTCGCCTAAATGTAGATTCTTTTCCGCAGCGTGCCTGTCTGCATACTTCTCTTGTTTCGCCGCAGCTTCTTGCAAATTTCCGTATACAATTGGTTGAATTTTCGCTAATCTGGTCTTCTTATTGAAGTGAATGGGGCGATTTGTGAGGTTAGCTATCAATACGGGTATGATGCCTGATTTGTCCAGCGTGTTTACTGAACGACCCAAGCGTACATTTCCTTGGGCGTACCTCCCTAACGGTTGTACGAGTACTTGGTTAACGTGAAAACCGGAAAAATTCTCGCAACGGATTTGGATAACCCTTTCCGAATACGGTGGGATGAGTTCCTTATGGACGGTCCTTCCTATCTTGGTTACGTCGGAGTTAATGGGATTGGTCCTTTCCGCTGAAGGCACGGACAAGACCTGGGTTCGAATTTTCGACTGACGTGCTTTTCCTTTAAAATTTCTTTTCCGGTTATTCCTTCCTCTACCGTACTCTGCCGTAGCTAAATTTGCTCTGCTTTCCCGTTTCAAAATTCCTTTTCCTGCGTCGAATACGTATCCGTGCTCCTTCAATAGATCCCAGCCTAAGATTAGAGAATAATCTTGATGCAACTTCCGCTGAGTAACGTGATAGGGATGTAAAATGGTTTCTCCTCCGATTTCTACCGGTATCTCATAGCACTGAGATGTAGGTAAAGTGTTTCCAGTAATGCCTTTCACTAAAACTGCTGATCCTAAGTCACGTATACGAATCTTTCCCTTTATCTCCTTTAATAGTGAAGCACAAAAGATTGAGATACAAGCTCCGCTGTCGATGAGTGCAAACGCGTGAGTATCTCCTATCCTAACTTTCACCAACGGGAGTGCTCCATCACCTCGGACGTAACAATTTGTTAAAGTAACTCCACGGACCTTATTATAATTCCGGCCAAGGGCGGTCCCCTTATCTTGACCCGAAATTAGTTTAAAGGACGCGAATTTTGCCTGGAATACCTATTGCACTCTCTTCCTGGTGCATCCTCTTCAAAACGAACGCGGTTTTCTCTTCTGTTCCCCAAATTCCTTGGATTCTGTGGGACGTGAGCGTCCTGTCGGTAAGTGGCGCTGTAGTTCCTGTAGGAGCGATACTGATTACCGCGGCGGTCGCCAGGGAGAAGTTATTCTGCTGTCGCGGGTACGAAGGGTTGGGTGCCCTGTCCCACGAACCTCTTTGAGCTTGCTGCGATGGTTGCGTATAAACTGCTCCTTCCCGATTGTTCTGATAACAAAATCGCTTGATATGGCCAAAATCGCCGCAGTTATAGCAGATGGCCGAAGTAATGTCTACGTCGGGTAAATTTCCCCTAGATTCATAATTAGCGCTCTGGAAATTTCTAATGCGATTTACGTGCGTCCGGTGCGAATTCTCTGCTTTCCTTAGCCTTTCCCTCAAATTTTCTGCCTCACTTTTCAGAGCGTTCACCTGCATCTCATGAGTTGCTAGCTGCTTCGCCATCATAGAACACAAATCGGCTATCTGGTCCGTTGAATTGCTCTGTTGCCCTAGTGAAGTCCCTGGGATCGAACTCGATTCCTGCTGGGCATCGTAAGCGTTAACGTCCCGGTCTAATAAGAGATTGTGAGACTCTTCGGCCAGCGCTCTCTGAACTGCTGCCTGAAAATTTTCCGGGGTGAAGGATAAAACCGTGCGCCTCAATTTGGGGTTTAATCCATTCAAAAACTGCGACATTTTAGTGCTGTCTACCAGTCCTCGCACTTGCTCATTTTCTAAATCCATCGTCTCCATGTAGGAATAAGCTAAGCCGTTAAGACGAGCTACATACTCGGCCACCCGTTCTCCTGGTTTTTGTCGGCAAGTCGTAAATTTCTGCATTCTCACGGTAACCGGTTGCAATGCGTCGAATCTTTGTACTATCGCCTGCTTAAATCGTTCGTACTCGGTCTCCCTCCTAATATCGACGGCCTCCGAAAGAAAGTGACTGGCGGCTCCTTTGAATTTTGCTTTAGCTGATAAAATTTTAACGGCGTCGTTCCATCCTGACAGTTCGGCGGTGCTCTCCAACGTTTCGAAAAATTGACGTGCGGTCAGATTTTCATCCGATCCGCTGAATGTGGGGATATACGCCAACATTCCCGCCATTATTGGTACGTTCTGCGGGGCTACTACACAATTTTCTGACACGGCTTCCCCTTCTAGAGTGCCCTGAAGGTCGTTCTCCTGGTTCTGTTGATCAACTATGCAATTTTCCGAAACAAAATTCTGTTCACCGTTGCTCTGTTCTCCGTTCTGTTGGTTAGCCATATATTTATTCTTTAACCTTACTAACTTAAATTCCCACGGCTTCTACTATATGCTTCGTAATCTCGTAAAGTCGCATAAAATTAGAAAAATTCCGGTGAAGCTACCACGTAAAAATAAAAAATTCACTCTAACGTAACTCGCTGCTTCGATTTTGCTAACCCACTTGACTTATGATCAGAAAACAATTGTCTACGAATAAAACGATTAACGTTCCTAGCTTACTCATAAATTGCATTCGGCTTTCAACTTAACTGTACCTTACTCGCGACACACTAAACAAAATTCCCTCAAAATATGCACATATACAACCAGCACTTCACACTAAGATATGTAATAAATTTGAACGTCTTAAATATATATATAAATACACTAGAAACATTTGAGATCAAATTATGCACTTGTAACAAAATTAATACGATAACCACTTTTTCAAGAAATTAGAACCACACCTCAAATACCTATGCTGACTTCCTAAATTCATTAAATTTTAGTGTACTAGCAATAACCTCTGTCTACTTCCCTTGCTGGATGCATATAAATCACACATTTAAAGCACAATAAATCACACTTCCATAAACACTATTTTCATTTCAAAAATTTGTTCCAGCATTATCCAATTATTACTCCTACCAATTCTTCTTGCACTAGTCCTTTTTATTACTCTTTCCCAAATATTAATCCACTTAACTACTCTCTGTCTACACTCCCAAGTACCTCTACACATTTAAATGCACAATAAAACACATACTTAGATATTACATTCCCTTTTAGTCTTCCAAAACAAATCAAGATTACTGCTTAACCTTCTATTAGTTCCTATATCTTGCAGAAAAAATTAATTTCTCTTATCAATAATTAACCTGCCTATTCCTTCTTAAATTATCAGTTTCTTATCAATGCATCAACACACATAATAAAATCACACTTCAATAATAATGCACTTTTGATTTTAAAATATATATCACCACAACTTCTCATCACTACTCTTCTATCAGTGCCTCACCGTTAAATTATACATTCCCCAAGTTATCAATGAACCTATTATTCCTCCTAGTTACCGATTTAAAATCACAACACTCAAATGCACAAATAAACAACACATCAAAAATAATTTCACTTTGATTTGCAAGGAATTTTCCCTTGATTTTCAACGATAAATCAAAATTATTCATGAATTACACTTGTATAAATTTATTTTCTCCGTACTATTAATTTTCATGTATTTTCTGTAAGATTTCATCTATTCATTTGCTAAATTAGCAGTATCACTCTTATTTGTTTTTCTGCCTATTTCCTTAGAAATTTAAATTTATTTCAGCATAATCTGATTTCCTGCAACTTATTTACTTGCATTTCACCTTCACTATTTTTTTTTGAAGTTAAAATCTTGCTACAATTTCCTTAATTTTTCTATAAAACCTGCATCTTGTTACTCAGAATTGAAGGGGAGATAATAGAAACACATCGCATTATTCTGCTAATTCTGTATACTTGATTAATTATCCTGACCACCGAAAACAAATATTCTTTTTTTTTTTTTAAACCACAGGATCAAAGAAATCCTGGTCCTAGCACAAATTTTATATTAATTAACCAAAGAACTGAAAAATCCTGGTCACGGCACCAGTTTTATATCACCACCCCCTACTCGATGTGAGGGCGAACCATCTGCTGCGTCCTATTCGCTGCAGTGGGATTAATTATTAAGAAGGCCGTTAATTTTCGTAACTCTTTACTCTCTATTATCTTCCGCCTATGGGTGTCTACCGTGAAGTTGGGTTCCCTAATGGAGGGTCTCCAAGTTCAGGGTTGACGGGTGCATTGCGTTGTGTTTCATATGGGAGAACATGGGAAACCCATATTCCTCCATATGCCGCTTGAAATTTAATAAACTCATGTCAGATTTGGACCTTTTTATTTTCCTGCGACTGGGTTTGCTAAATGTTAAAAGTTATTTTCTTCTTAAAATCTTGGAGTTGTTACTCTACCAAAACTTTACGATTGTTCTACTTAATTATTCAGGTTAAAAAAAAGATTCACTTATTTTGAATATTCAAAGATTTGAGCAACTCGGGTAAATTTCATTATAAAATACAGAATTTATTTTCATTAGTGTTTCCTTAAAATCTATTACACTGATCGGTGGAGATTTCTATTAATTTAAACCAAAATATATGTTAAGTTCATTATGCTTTTGATATTCGCAATCATATTTTAAAGTTCACCTTTTCGCAAAATATAAGACACATTATGTTATTCAGCACTTGCAAGAGATTAAAATTATCTTTTCTACCGAGGATGTATAGGAGACAAAATCATGATCATGCTAACGAGATATTGGGAATTATGAAATTTTTCTCACCAAATTCTTTTCTTTTCATCTATTTCGTTGTCGTCCGGTATTACTTATAGGTATAAAGTCTATGGTTGGGACCTCATCCGGTCCTGCTGGATGCACACTGCTTCTCCTCTCCTCCTGTCGTTTGGTTTTTTGTACGAGTACCTCTGTTGTCGCTAAAACTTCTATGATAGCAAGTTCTATCGTGTCTCTCTTTCGCTCAGCTATAAAATTGTATATCTTGCCCTCGCTGCCATAATCGTGAGTCCCTTTACGCCTCTTGAAAGATTGTTCTATCGTGTCAACATCCTCGAACTGCGAAAACGTCCTTCTCAGCTATGCCAGTGGACCGCATCTCTCTCTCCTCTCGATCGCCCGGAATATAGAACTGATATCTTATCCTCGATTAGACTGTCAAACCTTTTGCATGCGTTCACCCCGAATCTCCAGTCATCATTCCATTCCGTGTTCTCTCCAAATTCTGCTCAGAACCCTCAAAACGTTTTTCTCTCGTCTATGTTTAAGGGGTTCGGGGTGTTCCTGTCCTACCCAAATGGCTCTCCCCTTATTGGTTGGGCCGCTTTTCCTCGCTTCGGCATTGGTTTACATCCCTGTATGGGAATCCCTCCGATTCGTTGGCAAAGGCTTGAGAACATCGAGTTTTCTTGAAGATGAATATTCCTTTATCTTGTCAACTGCTCCGCGGGATGTCCGCGCTGCCTTAGAATTTTCACGTACGCTTCCTGTATGACTCTTTCTGTTGGTGTCAACCAGTTACGCCCACTACGAGAAATATGCCCTGTTCGTTGCCCGCTAGCGTGCGTAAAACGTGACTTCGTTAATAGCGAAAGGTCCAGTAAATTGGCCCCCACCTGTGATTGCGAGCATTTCATTCTCGTAGCGTTGCTTGCTAAAACCTCCGAGTTTTCTCTTTACTAACCTAGGGGTGTGTTTCGTGCGTATTCTTACTGGAATTTCCGGAGAGCTCGGGGAACACAAAATAAAATAAAAAAAACAATTCAAAAGAATGATGAAAAAAAAAATAAGGAATTTCCTCCTCAAGAAAGAAATCTGCTCAGCCAGGTCTTAGAAAAATTATGAAATAGGTATTATAATTATCCTCTTAGAACGCCTGTCCACATTATGCTTCTCGGATTTTCTTTCCCAATTCCCGCGCTCTCTAAATTGTTTACTTGGTAACTACTCTTCCTCGTTTAACTATTTCCTCGTACTATGCGATACCGTAGGAATTATTTGGTGAATATATTGCTTTCCCACACTTACTAATTTGTAGGCCCCCTTTCCGAAATTCATACCTACGAAATCATGGTCCTCCAATGTTACACGATATTCCGGAGGACATACGGGTAACATAATGTTACATGAGAAACAGTAAAATTCACGCAATTCAGAAATTTCCGATTGCTGTGTTAATAACTTAGAATCTATACTGTGGCATGCGAGTGGATTTTTTAAAATCCAGTAGTTTCAGAGAGCATCATCAATCAGTGTCCACTTTACGGGATCTGTAGGATATGTTTCTTCACAGCAAACATTTTCTGCCTCTCTTTTGAGTCTTGAAGACATGCTGTCACTTTCGTTTTCGGAATCAACCACATCACAGAGTTCTTTCACTGAATTTGCAAGGATTTTATCGGACTTATTAATTTCAGCTTCCTTTGAAGAAAAATAAGATGATACACTAGGAATTGTCCACAGCTCATTCTTCTGCTGTGCTACCTTTTTCCTTTTCGATGTACCACTTGGATAGGAATGTTTCATTTTTCATGGTCAATCACAACAGAAAACCATAAAGTAGCTGCTTCCCAAGCAGCTCACAATGGACTAGACCAACACCCTCCCTTTAATCTCTAAAGTTGTTTCTGGTTGGTTTGTACTGTCAAGGTCACATCACAAGATCACTGCTTTATTAGGGATCAAATGATAGGTGGTCAAACAGTAAGAGGCTCAGACCAGGTCACTAGTCATTGACAGAGAAAAGTTCGTGGAAAACGCATACATAATTGTTCACTGTCTCTCCTAAGGTTCCCGCTCGCCTCCTTGTTCTTCTCCCTGGATTTGCTCAACATAGGACTGACTTATTGAAAGGGAGTGAACTTGAGTCTTCACACAGTGTGGGACATGATTTTTTGCAACATTAGAAATGTTTAAAACAAGATAACTTAATAAATTCTTTTTTTACAATTAATAAATTTTTAACACATCTTAACTATCAACATTATGTACTGCTCAATTTTTTTACTTCCAAACTTCGAATTAAAAAGAATCATGCAAAAAAAAAAAAAAACTTCACCACCAATTTGGGGCCCTGGTTTGAGTTGGGGCCAAGGTGGCCATCCCATTAAGATGCAACTGCTTGCAGTACATCATCAGGCAATCAAAGAAATGTTAGCAAAATCAAGACCTTTGTTCGGAGATGCATTTTACAGATGTGTCAGTTCCATGTCAAATCAACACAGCACTCAACATTGACACCTCTGATTGTAACTAAAATCGGTGAGAAGATACTCCTTAAGTAGTAAAGTAAAAGTACTGGGCTTTGAAATTTTTGTCTGGCTTGTTTTGAAAATAAAAAAGGTCAAAATTTTGAATTTATGTGCCTTTTTTGAAAATTTGCAACCATTTAACTTTTAATATCTTGAGACAAAAATGTGTTATCCAATTGATTCTGGTTTCAATAGAAACAAGCTTTAGCATAACAAAAAAAAAAAAAAAAAAAAAAACACATAAAATTTCCCTTCCAATTATAAAACAATTTTATTTAAATTTTTCAAAAAGTGACATTTTAATTTTTTTCCAAAAAATTATATGTTGAATTTCTTGATATCCATGACACATGAAAAAATTTTGGGAGCAGCAATCTAACAATTTCTAAAGTTCTAAAGATTTTTTTTTGTTTTCAACAAGTTTGAGAATGTATCATATCTATTCCTACCTATATTCTTAAAAAAATGCAATACATGGATTGAAGTTTATTAGGTAGCACTTGGGTGGCCAATACCTGTTTAATGGGTGGCCAATACCTGTTTGATGTTTACCAATACCTGTTTGATGTTTACAATACCTGTTTGATGTTTACCAATACCTGTTTAATACTTAATTTCCTGATAATCGTTAAATAAGATTCCTTATTGCTGTTTTATTTCCAGTGAAAAAATCTCTGAAAAATGCAATTGTTTTTTGCAAGATACAAATAGCTGGATTCCAGACAATGAACATACATGAAACTCACGTAATATTACGAGCATCGTTCTGGTAGTTATAAAACAAAAGACAAAAGTTCCACTACACATCGTGTGGAACAAAATGAAAGGACAATTATTCCAAAAGTCGATCGATATTTGTGTGATATATTGATATATGCAAAAACATGGCGCCCTACCTCACGTCAGTGGGCCCGTAATATTACGGATCTCAATTTTCTTGCACAATCATTCATTAACGTAATATTATGTACCTGGATGCTAAGTGGTTAATGTGTTGTTGTTGTTGGTGGTGGTGGTGGTTTTTTTGCTAAAATGCATTTTTGTTGAATTAAAGCATTAAAAAATGCTCTAATTTAACAAAAATGCATCAACTTACATTGTAAAAAAAGTTTTAATGTTTTTCTTGATTTTCCATTAACTTTTATTTTATCCTGGTGGGTTTTAAAAGCTTCCATTTTTTGTGTTGCTCCAAGTTGAAGGAAGCATACATATTTTTTGCAAGGCAAAATATCCCACTCTGAAAATTGGATTTTCCAATTCATGAATTAAGGCCTAAAAATTGTGCTCTTGCTGGCACAAGTAGCACTCACATCATCTGCGTATGTACTGTTCACCACAATGTCAAATTAATGCTAACTGGATGCGAAATGGAAGAGTTATGCTAAAGTGAGGCATGAGATTAAGTTAAATCAATGAAGGAAGAAATATTCTTCATAATACATGGGAAATAAGTACAATATTTCAAAGCAAACGGATTATAAATTCTGAATTTTTTTACAACACTTACTGGTCCTCTATGTAATATCTCTTCAGAAAACTTGAAAATTTCATCACCCTGAGCAGGAATCGAACCTGCATTTCCTGATTCCCATTCGAGTATGCTAACCGTTGCACCACCCAAGACAGTAAAGTTCCAAGCAACTGAGACTAAGCAACCTTAGCTTAGGAATCTGAACATCCTTCAGATTTGCACTAGTCAAAGCATTTTTGCTTCTTCATAGCGTTAATGCGACCCAACTCCCATCCAGATGGGAGTTTAAAAGGCTAATCCACCCGGATGAGTGGGTAGAATTAACGCTATGAGGAAGCAACGATGCTTTGACTAGCACAAATCTGAAGGATGTTCAAATTCTTAAGCTAAGGTTGCTTAGTCTCAGTTGCTTGGAACTTCACTGTCCTAGGTGGTGTAACTGTTAGCACACTCGAACGGAAATCGGGTGATGTGGGTTCGATTCCCGCTCCAGTGCGATGAAATTTTCAAGTTTTCTGAGAGATGTTACATGGACCAGTAAGTGTTACAAGAAAATTCAGAATTTATAATCCGTTTGTTTTGAATATTGGGACTAGGTTAGGGGAGTCACATTAAAGAGTGCAGATTGATTGATCCATTTGCAGTAGGTCATATTTCTTTTTTTTTTTTTTAATTTAATGCTGTGGTCATTACATGGCCTTCCTAGGTTGTTTTGTATAAGATTTACCATTTAAGTTCACATTGTTTTCTCTCTCTATTTTTGCACAATGGTTCATTAAGCTTATGCTACTGTACGCACCACAACAAATAACAAATACTTTTATAAAAAAATCCTATGGATCTTAATCTGCTTAGCACCTAAAAGAGAAAAACATATTTTACATCACACCTTCTTTTATCTATATGTACAATGTACATCCATTATAGTTAATCATTTGAACTGTTGTATCTAAGCTGCAATTTGGGTTATGTTTTGCAACATTGCCACCAGATAATAAAAAGTCCATCTTTAACACCATCATTATCTTTTCACAGCTATATACCACTGTGATGTTTTCTGATCGCTATATGTGCAGAAATAAATCTGCAGGCAATTTTCTGCATCCCAAGTATACTGCTGTAAGTCAAAGATACAGAGTTATCCATGTTGCTCCAGATTCCAAAAACATAAGCTTTCTTCTCCTTCTTCTTTGATTCACATAACTTTCTCAGCACAAAAAAACTGGGTAATTATTTTTATTTCTGAACTTTGTTTCAAGGTTTACAAAGTTCTTAAAGACTTTTAAACTTCAAGATAATATTTTTCACCCATCAACAAATTTTGAGTCTTAGTTTAAAGGCACTAGTACCTATTTCTTTTTAAATGATACAAGGACCTCATTCCAGTTTAAGGGATCTAAAGTAAGATTTAGACTCATGGAGAATCTTAATCCTAAGCATCTAACCTGAAAACTAGCTTAGTGCAGCGATGCATGGAAAAGTCATTGCAACATCGTGGATGAATATATATATCATCATGAAATTCTGTTCTGCACATTGTAATTATTACCAAGATGGAGAACAAGCTTTATATGTTGTTACATATACATAGCTGATTTTTAGGATAAAAAACTAATTGATACAGGTTGGATAAAAGTTTGACTCACCATATCAGTTTTTGGTCATTGCCTAGCAGTTTCTTTATCGTCATCGAAGAGGGATCACCAAAATTGATATAGTGAGTCAAACTTTTATCAAACCTTTATCAGTTAGTCTTTTATCCTGAAGCTTAGCTATGTATATGTAACAACATATAAAACTCATTCTCCCCATCTTGATAATAATTACAACATGTAAAACAGAATTTCATGATGAAATATATATTCACCTACAGTGTTATCATGGAGAATCAATCAAATTTTTTGGTGATGTGGCCTTTCTTACATATGAGACTCCAAGGGCTTTATATTTTCACACAAAAATGAATATACAAAATGTGCAAATGGTAATGTGATTAAAATCGGTTACTCAAGATTGGTAGGATAATGCCAATTTTTATTTTTATTTTTATTATTATGATGCAAACTTTTTTCTCTTAGATCCCAAATCTTTTTCTGTACTTAAAATTTCAGAAGCCCTAAGTATTTCCTTTATTCTGGAGCAGCTGGTAGTTATGTGTGCGGGCGGTCGTAGTGAGCGATGGGTTTGCCTCCTCGGGGTGCTCCGTGGTAACACAATGGCACACACAACAGAAACTAAGGCCTCTGTGAATCTTGGAGAGGTGCCAGCTAGTTCTGTGTGACATTGGCAAAAAGACCCCAACTCACTGGGTTTTGTTCCAGAATCCTTAGGTTGTATGACCAACTGGAACCCTCAGCTGTGAGCTAATCCCCCACACTGATGTACTTACCTGATTAAACACTTAGTTGTTTACACCTGTGTGATGAGAGATGCAGATGTTGGTTCTGATCATTACTTGGTAGTGTCACGAGTGAAACTTAATGTTGGTTGGAGGAAAACGAATAGGAAGAGACCCAGGATAGAAAGAATAAAGGTTGATAGGCTCCTTGAAGATCATCAGCGGTATTCTGACTTACTCAGAGAACGACTGAAGGAGATGACGTCTGGTGAGAGGGATGTAGAAAAGAAGTGGGAATGTTTTAAGAACTGTGTTGTCCCTGCTGCTAAAGAGGTCTGTGGCACCACAATAGTGGGTAACAATAGAGGTGATGCTTGGTGGAATAGTGAGATTGAAGAGGCAGTAAAGAGAAAGAAGGAAGCCTATTTGGGGATGTTGCAAGGTAGAGTCTCTGTGGAAGAATATTGCTGTAAGAAGCGTGAAGCTGCTAAGCTCGTTCGCCACAGTAAGGCAAAAGATAGGAAGGACAAAGTGGAAAGGCCTAAACTGGCTTTTTGGAAAGATAGGAATTCCTTCTGGAAATACATGTGACTCAGGAAAACAGGGGAAAGAAAGTTGTAAGTTGTGTGAAGAATAGGATCAGGGAATGTAATGTAAGTATAAATGGCACTGTGATTGATCAGGTGAGTGAGTTTGTGTATTTAGGAAGCATGTTTGACAGAGAGAACAAATTGGGTGGTGAAATTAGTAGGCGAGTGAATTCTTCATTGAAAGTCATAGCTGCTCTGGGAGGTTTTCACAGGAATGATGGGTTCTGTAGAGAGTCCCGGATGGCTGTGTATGAAAGTGTAATTGTTCCTACTCTGATGTATGGCAGTGAAACCTGGGTACTGCAGAAGAAACATAGGAGTTGTTTGTGTGCTAGAGAAATGCGTTACTTACGGGGGGTTTGGGGCAAGACACGGTCTGATTGTGTGAGGAATGAAGATGTGTTGCAGTTGTGTGATGTGAAGCAAAATGTTGTTAGCAAGATGGAGACCAATATGCTTTGGTGGTTTGGCCATGTTGAAAGAATGAGTGATGAGATGCTTACTAAGAAAATCTTTTTAGCCCAAGTGGCAGGAAGGAAAGGCAGAGGAAGGCCAAGGAAGACATGGGTGGATCAGATTCAGGAGTGTCTGCATGAGAAAAAGATTATGAGTATGAAGTATAAAAGATCTTGTGTATGACGTGTAATGGATATCAGTGAAGCATGAGTTGTATGTCAAGATCGCTGTAAATGGAGAAGTTTGATACGCCAACAGTAAGTAAAAATATCTGGTAGTTGTATTTCATTTTGGACCTAACCTCTGAATCTCAGAGAACAGCTTAGTGATATGTATGTATGGTAGTTATGTGTCTTTCCTGCCGCAACACTGATAAGCTCGGAAAGTTTTGCTGGCTTACAGGTGCAGATCATGCTCTACTGTTCTGTCCATAGCACAAAAGCAAAAAACTGATGTTGACATGTTTTCACTACCATTATTTCTTTTTGTATGAGGAAAAACAAATTCCTTACAGAGGTAACAATCTTCTTGCATCCCTCAATGTTCTCTATCATCTTCATTTCTTTCCCTATCATCCAAGTTCCCAACTAACTTGGATGCAAAAACAAGGGCTATCAGTGTCCAGTCAAAAAAATGAACAAGCTAAAATGTGTTTGAAGAAATGACATGACATAAACACCAGGGTTCATTGATTTAAATCACAAATAGAGATCTTCAAATCTCCATTATGTATTTGTAAAGTCCATTAAAATTAAAACTACTTGTGCTTAAAGTAACAGTGCTAAATTTAGCACTATTATTCATTAAACAAAATCAACTTCATGCTGAAACTAAAAACAATATTACTTTAGCCATGAAAGTTAAAATGCGTTTTGTTGTAAATGTGGTTTTTTTTTTCACAAAGAAATTTTTTTGTGCCATTTCTTAATTGCAACCATAAAGGCATAACATAATTCTAAAACTTGACAAAAGTGAGATTCGTTCCCTTCCCATGAGATTATAAAGTCCTAGGCTCCCAGGACCATTAATCTCCTTTTATGGAGGTTAGGATGTTGTCAATAGCACAGGAATCTGACCTTTTGACATTCACCAGTGTTCTCTTTCTTGTACATGAACTCAGTAGAAGGTGGTAGTGGTAGTATTTTAGTGAGTGGTCATAAAGTATAGAAGATCTTGAGTACGGTGTGTGATGGATGTCAATGAAGCCCGAGTTGTATGTCAAAATCACTGTAAATGGAGAAGTTTGATACGGCAACTGTAAGTAAAAATTGTCTGGTAGTTTGTATTTCTTTGTGGAGCTAACCTCTGAATCACAGAGAACAGCTTAGTGATATGTATGTATGTATGTATGTATGTATGTATGTATAGTAGTAGAGGGTGATGATACAGGGCTTGAAATATTTCATGCTGGTTTACCAGTCAGGCAAATAACTCACTTGTCAGTTGAAAATAAACAGCCCCACAGGGCCCACGACAAAACCACTCAGTACTAAAAATTAAAAACTAATTGTTTACACATTCAATCATATTTATGAAATTGTAATCATTTTCAATAATATTTTATCATTTAAATGATAAACCATTGTATAACCAAATTCAGTTTTCTTTCTCTAGGGTAGGTGATGCTAGAATCCTTCAATTCTTTTAGAACTTTCCTAACAGCTCGGTGGAAACATGGGAATCCATGTTTGCCCTTTGACCTACAACAGCAATCGCTAAGCGAGAGTTCGTGATGTGCATGTGACTGACTCTTACACCACTTATCTTTTCCCACAGTGTTTTGGGAAATCATTCTACCGGGCTTGTGACTTCTTCCCCAATGTACATTGTTAAGCACACCGTGCCCAGATGTTTTGACTTACAGTATTCGCTGTGCAATTTCTTTTGCAGAGAAACTGCTGGCGCACAGTCACAAATCAAATCTGTGAATTAAAATAAGCCTTATTAAAGAACCGATATTTTTATGTATCCAACAATAGGCATAGCAACATATAAATAATTGTCTATTGAATTTAAACTGTTGTACTAAATTTGTTACTTGTCAACTAAAACTTTCCACTCATCCCAGACTATCACATTTCTCAAGCCCTGGTAATAAAGAACAGATAAACAGGAACCAATGCAAGTTTAAAAGTATCATTATCAGTTAGTTTCCTGTTGCACTATACTGTGTGGCTAAGGGTTTCAGTACTTAACTTATTTTAGGACAAGTGTTGAAGTCAGCATGGCTGGAAGGAAAAACAGATATCATTTGGAACTATTTTGAAGGAATTAAAAATATGAGTGGCAAAGGTTCACATGCTAAGTGCAAACTGTGTGAAAAAGAGATCCAGGGACTTGTTGCACGCATTAAAAATCATTATTCATTGTGTTCATTAAATACAAAATAAGTTGATGACCGTCAACCGAGCACTTCAACTAATTTAAGATATGCTGAAGTTTATGATGCTTCACCTGCCAAGGAATCCCAGCATAAAAGAGAACTGCCATTGGTACCTGAAGCAACCACTAAACCTGCAACAGCACAGAAAAAAATCAAAAATTGAGAATGGATTCATTTGTGACATGAACCACAGCTGAACAGAAAAAAATTTTTGACCTGCAAAGTGCTCGAATGATCTATTTTTCAAATTCTCCATTTCATATGGTTGAAAATAAGGAGTTCAAGAACATTATTGAAATGCTAAATCCTGGCTATAAGCCACCAACAGAACAGGATATAGCAGGTTGTTTGTTAGATGGGGTTTTTAATAATGAAATGGAGATATGTTCTCAGTCTCTACAAGGTAAGATAGTCTGCATGAGTATAGATGGCTGGTCCAATGTCCATAATGAACCAGCTGTTTGTTCTTGTGTAACAACTTCAGATGGTGATGTCTATTCAGCACACAGTGTTAACACTTCTGGTAGCCCTCATACAAGTGATTACCTTGAACAAATTTCTATGCAGAGTTTGAAATCAGCAGAAAAAAATTCCAGTGTAAAGTTTTGTAACAGACAATGCTCCAAATATGAAGAAAATGAGGAAAGAAATGGAGAAAAATGTTGATGTTATCACGTATGGTTGCACAGCTCACATTTTAAACCTTCTTGCAAAAGATCTACAGTTTTCAAACATCAAAGAGCAGAGTGCAAAAATTTTGAAGTATTTCAAAAATCATGATTGTTAGATCAACATATAAACAAGCTGGTGGATTCGCTCTTGTGTTGCCTCAAGATGTACACTGGAATTCCTTGTGCAACTGTTTAGGAAGTTACATCAATAACTGGCCAATACTCATGACAACAGTGGTTAACAATAAAGATGGCAATATTGAATCTAAAATCAAAGAAAAGTTAATGAATTTGAATATAAAGAAAAATTCAGAGGACTTATTGGCAATATATCAACCAATAGCCAATGCTATTGATAGAGTCCAGAGGAACGATTGCAAAATTTCTGAGGCAGTTGTAGTGTGAAAAAAGTTGGAAATTGTATTAAATCACATCTTAGATGAAAAGCAATTGCATTGGAGTTGTTTCATAAAAAATATGATCAAACTTTATCTTCAGCTCATTTTTTGGCCTTTTTTGTTGATCATCACTTTCAAGCAAAAAACATGGATGTGACTATTATGCCTGAAGAAAAAGAAGTTGCTTTATAATTTGCCAGCAAAAAATATGGAGACATATTCCTGACTATTCTCATTAAGCTTCTGGCAAAATCTGCACCATTCACTGGAACGAGGATGGAAGAAAAGGTGCAGCTTGCAGTAAATTCTTTAGACTGGTGGAATTCCTTTTCCATAATGAAAGAGTCAATAGAAAAAAAAAAGAACTGCAAAGTATTTTGCAATTACTAACAACATCACCTACAGCTGAAATTGAAAGAATTTTCTCAACATTTAACATTATGCATTTTAAGTTCTATGTTAAAAAATAGGCTAGGAATTCAAAAAGCAGCTAAACTAGTATTTTTCTTCAAACTGCTGAACAAATAGTTTCTCTCATCACATGTTTTTTCTTTAAATTCCATTAAAATTTACTCAGAAATTGATTTTTTTCAATCAATATATTATTTTGAAGCTTTTATGATTCAAATTTAATGGGTAAGTTGTAGATTGTTTTAAACTACACCAGTAATATAATGACTAACACTTTTTCTCTTTTATGCATGTTGTGTGCATTCAGATTTATTAACACTGCAATCAGACATCTTTGATTTGCCTGCAATTTTTAAGTTCATCACATAACAGTAATCACACCAGAACACTTGAAAATTACATCGCCCAAAGACCTGTTTCCACGTGTTATGAGAAGAATATTCCTATCACAGAAATTAATTGAATTTCTCTCTCTCTCTCTCTCTCTCTCTCTCTCTCTCTCTCTGGTGATTCAGATTTATTTTTAAATGTATGAAAAATAAATGTTTTTTTAATAAAGATATACCAACCTTCGAAACCTGAAAATTGGGAAAAATACGGGAGATTTTTCCAGCTCATAAAATCACACGAGCGCTATTTTTTATAGACGTTTTCCAGATGTAGAAACAACTATCCAGAAGTAGTATTATTGGTACACTAAAAGTTCTGGAGAAGTAAAAAAAAAAACAGCGCAAAAAACAACATCTTCCCCAACTGAAATTCCTTTTATTCAGGTACGTTGATTCCACAAGATAATGAAAATGTCAAATGACCCTCATGTTATTGTTTTTTACGAATAAATAAACAGCCAACTGCTTTTCGTTTCTTCTTTACGTTGTACGTGAAGGCGAAGACGACAAAAAGCATCTTACTAACATCGCCTTTCGTTACAAGGCGAGGCCAACTGCAACTACTCCCTTTTGTTGTTAAACGAATTTGACGCAACTTAACTGTTTATCATCACTTAAAATGGCCACGGCTTCGTTAAGGCAAGGAGCTGAAAAACTGAACTGCAAGGAGACAGGGCAGCTCCCATCTGTCAATTACTGATGCTCCCCAGCATTCTAGTGCCAGAGTGGGTGAGCTCTTTCCTGAAGGTGTCGTATGACAATCAGACTGAAAGAAATTTTTTTAAAGCAAATTTTTTCCATCCCATCTCTGAAAACTGGTCAGAACACAGCGTCTAGACCAGGTACCGTGGCAGCTTTCTTTCTGCAAATAGGAGGAGAGGAAAAGTATGAAGCTGATGACTCTAATGTCGCCTTGCACTGACGCAGAAAGAAAAAGATTTCATAGGCGGTTTGAAATCATTGTGGTTGATGGAATTTCGACCATCCTAACGGCTAATTTTCAGTGAAAATCAGGAGAATTTGATATTCATCCGGAGGGCGGGAGGAAGGGCTGAAAATCCGGAGTCTCCCGCCTAAACCCGGAGAGTTGCCACGTCTGTGAATACAAAATATGATTTGCATATCAGTAATTATTAAGAAGTTCAGTAGACACAAATCAGTACAGTAAAGATAATGCATGGCATTAAGAAATACCATTCTCTCCTTATTACAATACATTCACATTCATTATCTGTTATGCAGTGTCACTTAATTTTAAAAATATATACCATCAAGTCAATCATGGAGAAGAATGTTATGTTTCATGTTTACATTGAAGAATGAAGAGGTATCTTAAAGTTGAACTGAAGCACAATAGTAATCTAAATCAAATAAATATGATATAAATAAAAAAATCTGATTTAAATCAAATAAATCAGATTTTTTTTATTTAAAAAAATCATGATTTTTTTTAAACCCTGATGCACACACAACAGCACTCAAGTTGAATAAAAGTAATAAGAAGTGTTGCTCACCATTTGGTAAAGACTTTCCCAAAAATCCTGGGTCATCAAACGAAATGCACTTAACAAAGCCCATGGAAAATTATCAAAAGTTGTGTAATTATAATCTGGATTATCACCACCTTGAAGACACACATGAGTAATTGGGCAATTCCTGAAAAATGGATCAAAACAATACATATAAGAAAGCTGTGGTGAAAGTAGGACATACATGTACTGTCAGCCAAAGAGTGTATAGGTAGAAACTATGTATATCACCCCAAAAAATGAAAATATGGGCTAAAGACATGGCATTAGAAATGATGGAATATCAAAACTTGACAATTTATGTTTAAGAAAATTAAATACTGCTCTTAAATAGAATGTAGTGTAACAAAATAGTATGATTAGAGTGACGCTACATCCCGTTATTTTTGCTTGTTCTGGTTGTCCTGTCGGTACAGCCATTTGTCCTGTTTTGATGAAAATGCATATTCTGTGTATTGTTGCAGAATTTAAAATTCTACATTTATAATATTGCAAAAGAAATTTATTTTTAGCTAGCATTGTTAGAAAGAACAAAATGTTACATCACGACATCGTTTGATTGACAGATGAAGATGACACCATGAAAGGGCATAATAGGAAATTCTTGCAATTGGTTGAAAATAATTATTGCTACAAAACATGGGAAAAAACGAGAGGACGAGATCTCTAAAAAAAATTTTGCAGCTATTTAAAGAGCGGCAACAAGTGATCGTGGATAGTAGCGAAGTGAAGATAAGAATTGTTTACTTTCTGGTGTTTATGTTTTTACGAGAGTTATTTGGAGATTTGTGTTGGATTTTCGTTGTGAGTGTTGAAATTTTATGCTATTATTAATACACACTGATATTTTAAATCTACTTAGCTCATGATTGGATAATTAAATGCGATGTTCAAAAAAACGTGTTTGCATATTTAATGAGTTTGAGTTTATAAAACTCAACTGCAGCTTTGGAAATAAGTCAAGAGTGAAGTGTTTGACTTGTGGTGTTAAATTTTCTGTTAGTCATGGTGAACGTTCAGACATTTTCCAGCACTCATTCCCAGAAACATAAAGCCAAAAAAGCAGCAGGCACTTCTACCAGTATCAGCTCATTTTTTCTGAAAAAACAAGATGAAAAAATATCAGCACAAGAAGGTACATTTCCATACCATTCAATCAAACATGGACATAGCTTTAGGTGGAATGACTGTTTCTCAAAAAGTGTTAAAAAATATTTGAATTTAAATTTTTCTCAGCACGTACAAAGACAGAATCTATAGGTCTTAATGTTCTAACTCTATTTTCCATGGAAGAGGTTAAAAATGAACTAGAAAAAAGTATCTTGTGTTACAGTAAGTATTGATGACTACAACAGAAAATCAGAAAAAATTGTTTGCAGTTGTACACTATTTTACACCCACTTCAGGGAATTAATAATGAAATTATTGATTTTGCTGCTCTCCCAGGTGAAACAGCTGATCTTCAAAGCATGTTTCTCAAAAAAAGTCATTAAAGAGAATAACCTGGAAAAATAAAATAGTTGGTTTTTGTGCAGACAAAACAAATACAAATTTTTGAGGAGTAAATAGAACAGGAAGAAATAATATTTGGCATAGGCTGCAAGAAAGTTTCAGTAAAAAGCTTGTTAGTGTTGGATGTGATGCACATTAGAGATGAGTTTGGGCTCAACTTTAGGAGCTCGGGCACGGCCCGCTTTCTTTGATTACACGTGTTTGCTGAGCCCGGGCCCAGATTCTTGGAAAAAATTTGGCTTATCAAGGCTTGCATTTATGCATTATACACTGGCCAAAGATATGGCACAAGCAAGGATTAGTTTAAAAATCATTTGTTTAAAAAGTTTAGTTCAGTTAATCCACTTCACAATATTAATATGTTTTTAGAAATATTACGCATAAAGCCAAATGTTCTAAAATGTGGATTTGAAAATAAATAAATAATCAACGTGCCCTTCGACTGTATCAGGGGAATCAGTAATTTTGGTAAAAGCTGAGGAAAAGAAAATCGTTTAGAAACAAAAAATTCCATTCGTTATTTCTTTTTGGTTTCTAAATTTACTTTTATTTTGAATAAATTGCATTATAAAACATACAACGCCGTACAGACAGTTGTAAGTGTTTGAAATTTTGACTCTAGAAAACTAATCTTTGCAATATAATTTACATATATGCTAATTGGTAAAGTTAGTTTAGAGTGATGTAGTAGAATATAAAAAAAAAAAACATGTAGGGAAATTTCCAAAATTTAAAAAAAAAAAAAGCATAAAAGCATTCCAGACCAGATTATTCTGCATTTTGTAACATTAACAAAGCTTTGTGTTTAATAGTATAATAATCACAATATTATCATGTGTGTGTGTGTGTGTTCAGTTTTCAGATCAAGTTCATCATGAAACAAGAAAGATGACACCAAATTTTCGGGTGTAATAAGCACGTCTTTTGAATCCATTCTGACGCAAATTAAATTTATCAAAGCTATTCAAAGTCAATGGAACCGGTATGGGAAACAATAGTATCTGACGGAAGAAAGAAGTTTTCAATCGGGTTTTTAATTTCTCAGATATTGCTGTAAACGGAATTGTGAGCTTACGCCCGTATGGTTGCAGACTTGTGCGTTAAGAAAAACATGAATTTATATGAGAAACATTTCACACCGGAAACGCTCTCCAAAATAGAAAGAATTTTTGAAATCGAACTCTTAGAAACAGAGATATCGACAAAAATAAGGTGTGACTTTACGTCCCCTGGTGGGAAAACCATGCATTATTTTAGGAAGAAAGTATTCTCAAAAGGTTTTTCCATACGAGCGGTATCTGTCCAAGAAAAAAAAAATTTGTCGAGTTTTCAGGAGCCCAGATTTTGCTAAAAATACATCAGAAGCAGAATTTAACACGTATGCCCACTGGTGGCCAAACCATTCTTTATCAAACATTAGAAATTATGTGAAAAATATTTTCCATCAGGTCTTGTATGCAATACAGGAAGAACTTTTCTAATCAGAGTTTTAGAAGCAGAAAAAACGCAGAAAACACACTTTGCCTTTGTGCCCTCTAGCGGAAAGTCTATGATTTACTTGAAATTTTTGAATTTATAGGGAAAACATTTCGCATCGGAAACACTATCCAACAAAGAAGGAATTTTTCAAATCGGTCTCCTAGAAGTAGAGATATTGACAAAAATATGATATACATCTACGCCCCTGGCGTAGAAACCATGCATTATTTCAAGAAGAAAATGTTACTAAAACGTTTGTCGACATCAGTAGTATCAGTCAACAAATGACTTTTTTTCAATCGAGATTTTGGAAGCTCATATTTTGCTGCAAATACATCAGAAGCGGAAATTAAGACTTACGCCACCTGGTGGCCAAACCATTTTTTACAAAAATTGTAAATCGTGTGCAAAGGATTTCTCATCAAGAGCTGTATCCGGTGCAGAAAGAATTTTTCAAATCGGAGATTTAGAAGCAGAGATATGGGGGAAAACCCAATTTACCACTACGCTCCCTAGCGGAAAGTCTATGAATCACTTGAAAATTTTGAAATTATATAAAAAACGTGTCACACTGAAAACACTATCCAACAAAGAAGGATTTTTCAAATCGGACTCCTAGAAGTAGAGATATTGGCAAAAATAAAATATACATCTACGCCCCCTGACAGAGAAACTGTGAAATATTTTACGAAGAAAATATTCCAAAAGGTTTACCGATGTGAGTGGCATCGGTCCACGAAAGAATTTTTTCAATCGATATTTTAGAAGCTCAGATTTTATGGCAAATACATCAAAAGCAAAAATTAACATTTACGCCCCCTGGTGGCTACCAAATATTTGAAATTATATGCAAAAAAATTTCCATCACGAGGTGCATCCGCTGAAGCAAAAAATTTTCAAATCGAAGTTTTGGAAGAAGAGTTATCAGGAAAAATGTAATTTACTTTTACGCTCCTTAGCGAAAAATCTATGCGTAATTTGTAAAAGTAACTATATCTAAAATACTCTTCAAGATAAATGGAATCAAAAGATAAAAGAATTTTTTCTATCGGATGTTTAGAAGCAAATATGTGGAATAAAACGTATTTTTGAATTCGACATCTGCATTTACGCCCTCAAGCGGCAAAATTGTACATCGTAAAAAAATAAAAAAAAAGGATCATTATTCGCATATGTTAAGCTTCCCAATGCGAAAAGAATTTTCCAAATCGGACTAATAGTTGCAGAGATAGCGTGGGTAGAAAAGACGTGCTAAAAGAGAGAGAGAGAATTGCATCTAATGCCTCAGCGCTTCAACTTGATCTTCTTTTCTCTAAAAGTTGACCTGCTGCACTAAAAACCAACGTCACCACCAAAAATCACGGGAGTGAGGAAATTATAAAAAATAAATAACAATACTTCTAACTGCACAATTTTGGAAATTAATACATCATTTTAAAGATAAGATTCTTGATTTTTAATAAAATACAAAAAAATGGGAATGTGATTTTTTCCCAGTTTTTCGTTACCAGACCTCCTTAAACTAATCCTTGATTGGGCCATTGCTTTGGACAATGCATAATGCAAGTCTTGCTAAGCACAATTTGTCTTGCAATGGCAGCTAGCTTAGGAAATTGAAATTCCTTCCACCATGGTAACAAATCCACAATGAAATTCAACACGTGTAATTCAACCGGGCTCGGAATTACACATGTTGAATTAATTACAGAAATGAAATTTAAGACGTGTAATTCCGAGCCCGGGCCTGCAAAAGTCTCCAAATAGCTGTGGACTGTCTGCCATTTGACATAGAAAGTTTTAGTACCGTAAATACTTAACAGGAATTATAGAGGATAAATTTATTAAGATACATTACCTCTCAAATTTTCGATCTATACACTAGCTCATCATCAGGAGTTATACACTAGATCATCGTCAGGAGATCTAGTGTATAGATCAAAAATTTGAGAGGTAATGTACCTTAATAAATTTATCCTCTATAATTCTCGTTAAGTATTTACGGTACTGAAAGTAATTAGAGGAAGCCATGAAGTCATTAATTATTAGAAAGTTTTGCAGTGAAAGTGTATACATACTTTCGTGTTTATACTGTGAGAGTTGAAAAATTAAAACATTTTTATGAATTTGCAGAAGTGGAATTTAAAAAGTTACTGGAGCACGGAAATACAAGAATTTTATCCCTTGGACCTTCTGTGGAAAGAATAATTGGAATTTTTGGTGGCTTATGCTCCTACTTTCTTACACAAGAAAAATGTCCATTGATGCTGAAAAATTTGTTTGAAGATCCTTGTTTAGAAATATGCCTCATGTTTGCTTTTTCTCAAATTCAGCCATTTACAGAAACATTATCATCAATTGAAAAAGATGAGATTTCAGCTACAGAAGTAGCTTTTGAAATTAACAAATTGCATGTGAAGCTACAAAGGCAGGCTTGATGAAAGTTTCATTCCACTTAAAATCAAGCAAAAACTTTCAGATTTAGTACAGGACGGACATATTAAAGAAGATCTGTTCCTGAACACAGCGAAAAGCTTTTATAAAACAAGTTTATTGTATTTGCAAAAATGGGAAGAAAGCTATGGTTGTGCTCATAATTTTAACTGGATTCTTTCACAGACTGTTCCTACTTGGATAGAAATCCAAGACAGTTTGGCTAAACTGCCACAAGATATCTTTAAAATAATTGTTTTTAATGACAATGAAGAAAGTTCCCTTTCTGGTCAGTGGCAATGTGCAAAGGTAGTTAGTTATTTGTGAGAAACTGTGCCTCTGGAATGAAAATAAGATGAATGTGGCAAAGGTGGGTAGAAATTGTTGGTATTTTGAGCAACAAAAACATCCCATTTGCTGTTTTGTCAAAAGTTGTACAGTTTGTGCAGTGCCTTCATGATACTTCTACAACATTAGAAAGGCATTTTTCTATAATGAACATTTGGACGACTGAAAAGTCTCAATCGCATATTTCCACACTAAAAGCTATGTTAATGATTAAAGTAAACTACTCTTGAAGAATTTTATGATTTGCTTTTAAAACACAAGAAACTTCTAAAACAAATTAGCAGTTCAGAAAAATACTTCTGGAACAAACCGAAAGGTAAATTTTTTTCAGTGTTGAAAATGAAGTGTAAAACTTTGAAAGTGAATTTTAGTATTTTCTCCATTTTGCATATTCTGTTAATTAAATTGTCAATCATTATGACGGTCCTATTTTTGTATCATAAGAATATGGTCACCCTAAGTATGATACATATGACATCTGTGCTCAAATTATGCATACTGCATGAATAATTTATGAAGTATCAATACCATATTCAAACAGTTCTGCTAAAATGCAAAGGTATCTTCTTAACAGAGAGCACTGTTAAATAAAATTAGTGAAAACATTTGAATTTATCTGGTAGACATTCTTTACTGCACCTGGAGTTTGAAAAGACATCAAAACTAGCAGCAGATATTTAAAAATTCAGTACAAAATAAGTAATAATAAATTGATATCAGAAATACACAAATATTTTTACTTAAAATTTTATGGGGAAATTATTATAAAATAAAAATTTGCTTTATAATACCTGATAAATCAAAAATATGAGCTTGTAATTACATAAAAACTATCTACAATGTCAAAACTGTTTTTGTGAGTGAAGAGACTTTCCTCTAATCCAACAAGAAAAAGTAAAGTGAAGAAAGCTTGAGTTGAACCAGCAGTAATTTTCTTGTTGGAGTATGTATCACTTTTTATCCTGTCTCATGAATAAAGATAAAAGAAGGCATTGTAGTGCATCTGTAAGTTTGCCTTTTGACATAAAACTTCAGTTTCTACAATTTCTCAAGTGATTAATAAATTTCCATTTTATGGAAGACAGAGATACTTACCTAAGGTTTTCCATACATTTTTCCAGCTTTTTCTAATGCACTACTTTAGCACTAGATAGTTTAAATGCATATTTATGATGGGCAAAATATTTCCTGGATCATGTTTAATGCATGACAAAGATTTTCCAGGGTTTTTTTTTTTTTTTCTGCATATGATCACCTACTAGGTAGCAGTTATGTACAATGGTGCACCCATGATTTCTTCATGGGGTTGGCCCAAAATATTGAAGATATAAATAAAAATGCAGCTAAAAAAACATATCCCAAAACATTGGAGGCAATAAAAATATCTCTGCCATATTAAAGTGCATTCTAATCATGCATATGATATATGTTTAAAAATATAGACAAATATATTTAAAAATAAGCAGCCAATAACAAAGAACAAAGGACCAAGTGATACCTCCTAGGGTGGGCAAGGGCCTTTGGGCCACCCTCACTGAGTGTGCCAGTTATGTATAATTCAGATAAAAAAATGCACTTAATATTACTGACCAGCTGACATACATTCTTTCCTGTCTTAGAATTTACATAGAGATTCTAAAATACTGCCCATCTAAAATTGAAACTTTTCTTGGAAAAAGATTTGCCCATTCACACACAAAGCTTCACTTTTCCCCTAATATTTGTGTTATGAGCCCACTAGATATGCTAGTAAAAATGAGATAATGCCTCACAAAACCACACTTCTCAACTGGTAATCGTTTTACAATACTGAAATGTTAAATGTGCTGGCAAATAGTGCTCATTACCCAAGCTGAATCACAGCATTACACAAGATAAGTTAATCTGTATCATGGAGCTATCCTGAACAAACAAAGAACAATTGCCCTTACATGAGCAGCTGTTGTCTGTTCAGAATTAACTATATCTAAGTTTAGAATTAATGTGCAGAATTATTACAACATAATAATTTCACACTAAACAGAATTCAACATTTTATTTGACTTGTTAGTAATGCCCTTAGCCTGTAGCTGTTAAAAAGTGCCGCACATAGCTTCTGCTATAATACAGTAAATGCATTAAACAAAAAGATGCTATATATCAAGAAAAAAACTGCACTACAAACTTCAGTTCAAAAGTAATTGATTATCTACAAAGTAAATGACTCAAACACATCCCCAATCACTGGCATTCTGTAGATGTTCCAACATGCAAACATGACTGACATTTTTCAGGTAGCTCAAACATACTAATACGACTAATATTAGTCTTTATACCTACAAAGAAATTTATAAAATATTTTTAATTTTTACATTGACTTACATGCTGAAAAAAAAAAAAAAAAAAAATGTGTGTGTTTAGCACTCACCAAAAGAAGAGAAGATGGCTGCTTCTCACATCTATGAATAATTTCTGCATGCTTAGGCCATGTTACATCTAATACATATTCATGCCATAAAGAAAATGAAGTTTTTCTAACTCTATTAAATGTTTCCAATTCATATAATGCAAATATCAGGTCATCCCAGAAGTAATGTCGTTTTGCGCAAGCCCAACAGAAGTGATCCTCTTACTACCCAGACGATGACGTAGGTCATGGTGAGTATAAGAGGGATCACGCAAGCAGACCTTCAAGTCACTTGAGTCCGCAAACGAGAGTTCTAGGTGCAGTCGTTGTGTACTTAAACCGCATAGGAAATGGCAGTGTCAGAAGACCACATTAGGCACATTATACTGTATGAGTTCGACCATCGACATTCAGCGACGGTAGCAACACGAACATCAATGCAGTATATGGGCCGGGTACCCTGGAGGTCAGGAAATGTCAACGCCTGTTCCATAAATTTCGAGGGGGGGGGGACACCAGCCTCAAGATTGTGCAGCGACCTGGACAGCCTGTTGAACTGGATAACGTCATGCTGAAAGCTGCTGTTGAGGGAAATCCACAGGCAACAGTCGAGGAATTGGCCACACTTGTTCATTCAACCCATTCCACTGTTCACCGGCATCTGCAGGACCTTAGTTATGCGTCGAAACTGGATAAGTGGGTACCCCATGATCTCACTCTACAACAGCTGCAACAGCGTGTGAACATTTGCACTTCTTTGCTCTCCTGTGAAAAAAGGGAGTCATTTTTGCACAGAATTGTCACGGGCGATGAAAAATGGATTGTTTATTACAACATTAAGCGTAAACGGCAGTGGCTTTCCGAAGGGAATGTGCTTGCAGCAGTGGCAAAACCAGGACGTTTCCCACAAAAGGCTTTGATGTCTGTGTGGTGGGATGTGCAAAGCATAATCCATTACAAGCTGCTGCCACCCAACAAAACCATTACAGGGAAAGTCTACTGTCAGCAGCTGCAGCATCTATGCCCTGCTTTGCAGGATAAACATCCAGCATTCGTGAATCGTAAAGGCTGCAGAAAAACAACGCAAAACCACACACAGCAAAAATGACCAGTGCTACATTGCAGGACTTCGGATGAGAAAAACTTCTGCATCCAGCATATTCCCCTGACATCGCCCCATCCGACTACCACCTCTTTCACAGCCTGCAAAACCATCTTGCTGGGACTACACTTCAAAATGTGGAGGAGGTACACCGAACCCTTTCTGCCTTTTTTGCATCAAAACCCATGGAATTCTACAAGTCTGGGATTCAAAACCTTGTTGATCGATGGGAGAAGGTTGTAACTACCGGGAGAACTTATTATATAGACTAAAACATCTGTTCTAGGTACTTTTTTTTCTTCACACGTTGAAAAAACGACAGTATTTTGGGGATTATCTGATATATAACACAGATTCTAAATAACCAAATCATCTGTCACTTTGTTTCACTATGAATTCTATGCCAAAGCACTTGAAATACACTGGCCTTGTGAACAAGGCATCTAACTCCCTTAAACTCTGTTAGCAGGTGACAGAATATTTCACTTAAATGAAACAATTGGCTACATGATGAGAAATTTCAAAGGTATCATTTGCCAACCTGCTTTTAAAATTTATATATTTTAAATATACATGCCCCACATTACGATGATTCATTTAAAAAATGTTTTATGGAAAACCAATGTTTTTGTGAATTTCTACTTCCATGCTACTAGTGATTCAGTCACATTGTTAAATGATGAATCACTGAAATAAATGACAGTTGGCATGACTCAACTGTTAAGAATAACATTTATTTCTAAACTAACAACTGCTTTTGTGATATTACATAGATCAAGGAAGAAATATTTTTTAGTATAGGAAATTCACAAGTATATTATTTTCAGCAATCAGATGGTAATACTTACTGATTTTAGTTCGCTCTTGTAACATTTCAGAAAACCTGAATATTGCATCACCCTGGAGTGAGATTCAATGTGCATCTCCCAATTTCCATTCACATTATAAAGTATCTTACTCAAAGAGAAATTGGGAGGTGCAGGTTCAATACCTGCTCTAAGGCAATGTTAATCTTCTTCAAGTTTTCTGAAAGGTTACATGGAGAACAGTTAAATAAAAGCAATTCAGTACCACAATCTGATTGATAAAAATAATGCTTTTATGAAATTGGGCCACTATTTTTACCCAAAGAGTGGTACCGGAATTCTTTCATTACATCAGTTTTTTTTATTTTGATGCAAGTTTCATGAGCTAATGAGCTTGGTGAATGGGCATACTAAAAATGCTTTAGAGAATTACACACACACACACACACTATCCTAACATCTATGAAAGTCTTATTTTCTGAATGTTATTATACACTGGCGGAAAGTGAAAAAAGAACACCAAGAAGGAGACGTCTGATACCAACGAAATTTATACAGCATAATAACGGATTACAGAGGATAACATGATCAAAACATTATGACAAAATACAGCTGTATTTGCTGGTAAACTGAAAAATAACATTTCCATGTAACATGGTTAGTACGAGGTTGAACCGCCATGAACTGCATCACACTGTGCAATTCTGGCATGGGGTCTGTCGTACAGATGTTGGATGTAAGTTTTGGGGTATTGAGTTCCAAGCATCCTCAACCTGGATGCGTAAATCGGGGATGGTCGTGGCTGGCCGTGGAGACCGGATAAGTCGTTGTCCCATAAAATCCCACACGTGCTCAATGGGGGACAAATCTGGTGAACGTGCAGGCCATGGAAGTTGTCTCACACCCTGAAGTGCATGTTGCGTTGCACGTGCAGTGTGTGGGCATGCGTTATCTTGCTGGAAAACACCACGATGGACCGACCTTACAAATGGCACAACGGGCTGAATGATGTTGTTGATGTAGGAGGTGCTGTTTAACGTACCTGGTACAAACACTAGTTGTGTACAGGAGTGATAGCTGATCGCTCCCCACACCAGGAGACCTGGTGTAGACCCTGTGTGTCACTGACGGATGCAAGAAGGGTGGAGACGCTCCCCTGTGCATCTGCAAACACACATACGGCCATCAGACGCTCCCAAGCAGAATCTGCTTTCATCGCTGAACACAACAGATCGCCATTGCGTTCTCCTCCAGTGCAAACGTTGGCGACACCACTGCAACCATTCCTGACGGTGGGCTGGAGTCAGAGGTACACATGCCAGAGGCACACGTGCACATAGTCCTGCATCCAGTAGACGGTTGCAGATTGTTCACGCAGTCACCTCAGCTGCAACGGCAGCTCGGATTTGCGTCGCAGTGGATGTTCTGCTTGACAACGCCGCTCTTCTTATGCGTCAATCGATCCGCTCATCAGTCTGTCTGTGACTCCCGGTTCCACGTCTTCTCGTGTGGGAATGTTCCTCGGACCATCTACGCCACCATCGTACCACCACCGATACTTCCTGTCCAATTCGCTCCTCAATACGACGATACGACCACCCAGCCTCGCGGAGTCCGACTAGATGACCTCGCTCAAAGTCCGATAACTGCTGAAATCGTACACGTCTTCCATGTCCAGGCATTGCAGCTTCTTCAGGGTCTTCACACGTGTCCGTACGCCAACGATTGATTACATTCACTTCGCCATACTCCTTAAATACCACTGACGATAATTTGCATATTATGCCGTGCTGTGGTGTAAGCGCTCACCGGTTGGTCCCGAAATTAACATCACACCTATGTAAACTCGACCCCATTAACATATGTAAATTTCATGATTGTCCGCCAATTTCTTCTTGGTGTTCTTTTTTCACTTTCCGCCAGTGTATTATTATTATTATTATTATTATTATTATTATTAGTACTTTCATGTAAGAAGCAAAGTCGTAGCATTTTCAAGGAAATATATCTTAGTAGAAACTTACTTGGCTCCTGATGCATTGCCACACATAACAAATGCTAGAGTATAGTTATCTTTCAGCCAATGATCTAAAATGGATATACAATTAACATGCAATGAGTAATGCAACAATAGAAAGAAAAATGTGCATTTACAATAAAAAAAGTTTAACTTTTAAATTGAATAAAAATTTTAAAGTGTAGAAAACTCAAAACATTTAGAACTATCAATACAAATTTTTTTCTATCATTACATAGTTTTAACCAGTAATTAAACTAGCTGACACTTTTAGTTTGTTTTGTCTAATCTGGTTTCAATACATCTGGTGTACAAATATAATATATCTAGTGAACTCATATTCACACTTGCATCTTCTAGGAATGCTATTATTCCTACTAGTTACATGTGCTGAAAACAAGTGATGAAATATATTAATATGTTAAAACAAGTCCTTGGTTTTATACAAAAGTTTAAATAAAACAAAAGTCAGTACAGTGGCTACTCTGACACTGCAATCATCGATTATATTGTCATTTTTCAAACAGTGATTAAAAATACACTTACAAAGTTTTCATCACAGAAATTTTCAAATTCAAATCACAGAAAGTGCAAGATACGAGGGTTGTACTGAAAGTAATGTAAAAGTTGGCATAACTTTTTTATTGACTGATACAGGTTGTTCAAACTACACATGTGAGTAGAGTAACTTTTTCTTTATACAAAGGTACTACTCAACATAGTCTCCATCACAAGCGATGCATTTGCACAGTCGTTAAACCCAACTCTTGAATCCTCTTCGAAAAAATTCAGGTGTGAACTGTTGTACTCACTTCTTCACAGCCACTTTCACCTCATCTGTGTCATCAAATCTTTGTTCCCGGAGGACCAAACAGGTGGAAGTTGGAAAGCATCAGATCTGGAATGTACAGTGGATGGGGGACCACCAACCAGCTTAATTTGCTGATCGCTTGATTTGTTGCCAAAGCTGTGGGTGGTCTCGCATTGTCATGGTGAATGTGGATCTTTTTCAGATTCTTGTTCGGTTTCTTCCTCCTTATGGCTTCTCCAAGCTTCTTGAGTGTCTCAATGTACCTCTTGCTGGTCACGGTACAGCCACGTTCTAGAAAACCAAGGAGAATGACACCCCTGTCATCCCAAAAAACAGTCACCATGACTTTCTGTGCTGATTGTTGGCACTTGAACTTCTTAGGCCTTGGTGAAGAGGCATGACGCCATTCCATGGATTGATTCTTTGTTTTCAGATCGTAAAGATACGCCCACGTTTCATCCCCTGTCACCAGATTGGAAAAAAATGTGTCTTCATTGGCTTCAAACACCTCCAACAGATCAGAGCAGACTTCCATCCTTCTCTCCTTCAAATCGGGTGTCAACTGCCAAGGTATCCACTTTGAACACACCTTCTGATACCCTAAGTCTTCCACCATCTTCTGTATGGCATTGTGACCACAGTCCAGTTGTGCAACAAGCTCACGGATTGTGACTCATCTCTCCGCGCAAGCCAATTCATCCACTTGATGATGATTCGTGACAGTGGTCACAGATGATAGTCTCCCACTGTGTAGTTTGTTTTCAATGCTAGTTTCTCCTTCTTTAAACTTCTTTATCCATCTGTGCACATTGCTCTTGTCAATGCTGTCATCTCCGTAAACATTCAGTAGTCTTCTGTGGATGTTGGACAGCCTGCACCCTTCCTTCGTCAAGAACTCAATGATGGCACGTTGCTTCTGCTTGGAATCCATTATTTACCAGCAATGAAAAAGAAGGGTTACTATAGAGGAAGAGTTACCCTACCAACATGTACAATTTAAACCTGTCAGTTAATAAAAAAGTTATGCTGCATTACTTTTGGTACAAAACTCGTAAATAAATAAATTTAATATATTTAATAAATAAATGCATGCATATGTAAATGCATGCAATACAAGCATGCATGCATGCACGTACACACACACACACACACACACACACACACACACACATCATTAAGCTAATTTCTCCAATTCAGAGATTAGGTCCTCAAAGAAAGCCCACCAAAGTTTAGTTACTGCTGATCGTCCAAACATCTCCATTTCCAAGAACTCAGCACACAGCATGAGCTTCATCATACACATCCATCACATGTTTCACACATGATCTTTAGTACTTCATAACCGTTTTCTTTTCAGAGATTTCTGAATCTGATTACCCCAAGATTTCTTTGGCCTTCCTTTCATTTTCTTTCCACTCGTTTGGGCTAAATAAATTATCTTAGCAACCTCCTCTTTAACCTTTCAGCATATTCATACTACAGTGTTAGAATTAGAAATAAATCTTGTACAGCCCCAGCGGACCAGTCAGATTTGCAAATCACTGGTCTGTTAAAATGCCCACTGGTCCGTAAAAGTAAAACCTTGCACATTTACAGTATATGCAAAAAATAATGCATCATTTCACTGGAGCTGTATATCACAAATTAAGAGCAACAAATGTGTACTTGTACGCATGCAAACAAATAATACTAATTAATAAAATTAATAAAAACAAAGCATGGTAAACACTTGTAGAAATTTGGAAAAAAAAAGTTATTGGTCAGCAGAACCAGAGTATACCAAAATGTGGTGGTCCACTCATTTTTACTGGGCCAGAAATGGCACAAATACTAATACATTTGGAATGTGCATCATATTAGTATTGAGGACGGCACGCTGAAGCATAATGTATAGTTAATTTCAAATTAAAGTTTATTGTACAAATAGTATGCAATATTTTGATTGCCACTCACAAACGCAAAAGTGACCTGGGTTACTGGTTTTTAAACTGACACTTCCGAGTCTGCCACTGCCCCAATACACTTCTCTTCAAATAGTTCCTTGCACATTTTAGTTCCATAGGGAATGCTAATGTTGAATGCAAAGTGCTGTTTCACAAAAATAACCTTCACACATCCATTTGACATCTCCTGCAAGTGTCTCTCCCTAGGCAGAAATATGTAAAAGAAAAAAAAAAAAAGTTGGCTTGCATCTGGTTTTAGGGAGAGAAGATACATAACTCCTTATTTGTCCTTGTGGCTTCCCTGTCACGGTTTTGTATCTTTGCAGTTTAGCCTTTGCTCTGCAGCAGGAACAATATGCACCAGAATAAAAAACTGTAGTTTTTATTCTGGTGAATAGTTTTGCAAAATTTTGATCTCAAATGATTAAATTTAGAATTTATCAATCAAACTGTGATCTTTACGCAGACATTTTCATTTTCTAATAGCAAAATACATGGGGTAATAGTTAAAAAAGAAAACTTTTGATTTTTTTATCGTCATGAAATCGAATACATATGCATGCATGGCACACGAAGTTGCAAGGAAGAAAATAAGCAAGGGGAAACCATACAGTGTACTGATTATGAAGCGCTTTGCAATTTACCAAAAACCACCTGCATGAAATACCTTGCTTCAGTGTGAAAGGCTGGAGGTTCCCACATGTGGACTGAAAGACAGATGGGCAAAGCCAGAGCATAAACGGTTCTTCAACCTTCAGTTGGGGAAACATTATACACTGCTGGACAATTGCTAAGGACGGATCATAAACGACTATATAGTGCATAAAAAAGTAAGTGTGGTTGAATGCCAAGTGAAATAAAATTTCAGAATGCCAGGACATTACAAGAAAGACAATTTATTGTGCTCTGAAATCCAGAAGGCTTTGGAACGTGTTCAAGGGACAAACAAGCCATTTTGTGCAGAATACGTAAACGTGAAAAAAATGCAATTACCGTCCGCAGGCGTTCCGGCGTAAGATGTCAATACGGGATATGGCCACCATGGAGGGCGATGCAAGATTCCACACGTCACGTCGTGTCATGCTTTGCACAACATTATCAAGCAGCTGTTGGGGTAATTTATCCCATTCCTCTGTCAGTGCATGGATGAGGGTGTCCTTGTTTTTTGTAGGGCATTGGCGACCAGCAAGACTCCTCCCCAAAGCATCCTACACATTTTCAATGGGATTCATATCTGGAGAACGTGCTGGCAATACGAGGCGTTGAATATCCTCGCTCTCAAGAAACTCCTGGACAGCGACTGTTCGACGACATGTTGCGTTGTCGTCCATGAAAATAAATCTATCACCGACAGCACCACGGAACATGCGAACATGAGGTAGCAGAACATCATTAATGTATTGTTGGCCAGTCATAGTCCCAGTTGGAAGCACATAGAGGGACGTACGGCCATTGATCATGATGCCAGCCCATACGGTCCCTTTCCGATATCGGTCCCTTCGGATATCGGTCCCTTTCCTGTATGTTTGCTGGACAATATGCAGTACCACTATCACGGCAGATCAGTTGTCGTCGACAATCAGACGATAGACTGTATCTACTCTCATCTGAGAAGAGGACAGCAGACCAGTCGTTATCAGTCCAATTGCGATGTTGATGGCACCATTGCAAACGGGCAGTACGGTGACGTGTGGACAATGGGATGCACACAACAGGATGACGGGCGTATAGTCCTCCTTCATGCAAACGTCTGGCGACAGTTTTTTGGGAGATCCGCTTGCCAGTAGCAGCCATAAACTGATTTGCTACCTCACTAGCTGTGCTGCGCCGGTGTCTTTTTGTTGATAGCACTATGTACCGATCTTCTGCAGGTGTCACACTGCGAACACGACCTCCCCCAAGACGTTTGCTACACTCTCCATTTGTTTGAAATGATTTCCAAAGCCTTGAAACAACACTGTGGCTGACGTTGAACTCCCTGGCAACATCTGTTATTTTTCGCCCTTCTTCAATCTTGCCAATAATACGGCCACGCGTAAAATCATCTAGGTGATGTCGGGAAGACATACTGAAAATTGCAAGTTCGTCAATTGATTCTTTCCCTTTCAACTTTGCGTTTGAACAACAACGGTCAATACGCGTCAAATCCTTCATATCTCTTTTCAGCGCTATGACGTCACGAACAAGTTCGGCAATCCAAAATTTGCATACGCACAACACGTCTTACTGTATCCCGCACTTATGCTAATTTCCACATTTTCCTGCCTTCCATTTTATGGTTGCTATCGTTGCTATTGTCATCCGTCCTTAGCAATTGTCCGGCAGTGTAAAAGACCCATATTCTGTGTCACTCACTACTTGGGCAAACAAGTGGTGCTGCCTTAATCCAAATATTTTTATCCGGACCTCGGCTTCCTACAGTCCAAAATTTTCATAAAACTAAAGTATGGTTTGAAATTCCGATATTCAGTTTTTGAGCAGTAAATATCTGAATTTCAGAAAAATCCGAAAACAGTCATAGCCAAACCTGGATATTTTGAAATTTGGTTCAGCTCCTTATAAACTTGTAAATTTCAAAACAAACAGAAGTAAAAAAGTGTTACAGGCCACCCGAGTCAGTAACATAAACAGTTCACTGGCCCGATGGAATTTTTACTGGCTAATGGCCAGCGGACCACTGGGTAATTTGAACGCTGTACTACCTCAAAGTATTTGTCTCCACTTTACTAATGACATTTTGTTTCACATCACACATCTTTGGCCCACGCATGGTCAGAAGGAGTATTCCCGTAATGAGTATTCCATAATTATTTCTAACACACAAACAATTCCAATATCTTTTCTGTAAAACACAGATTTCATTACACAGATTTCAGATTTCGTCACACAGAGTAGGAACAATGTCGCTTTCAAATGCAACTATTCTGAACCTCTTGCCATAGCCATTCAGTTTAATGACATCTTACGAAAGCAATAAAAAATTCTAAAGCTGAATTTATTTGCCAACTAATTTCATCACCTAAAGGGGTTTTTTTGTCAAACACACCTTAGATACACAAACTCATTTGACTGATCTAACCCTCTGCTGATATTAACACTGATCCTGCATTCAATGTTAATTTCCCCTTGCCCAAACACTGTCACTTTGGTTTTCCCTTTATTTCTGTTCAATTTGAATTTGCTGCATACTTTTTTCATCCCATACAAAATACTTTGCAGTTCCCTTTCACTCTCAGAAAAAATGACTACATCATCAAATACAACAACCTGCATGCATGGAAATCCGAAAAGCACAAATGAGCATTCTGAGCTGTGGTAACATATTCCCATAAATAAATAAGTTGAAAAACAACAAAGACATGAAACAGCCTTGTCTGACTCCTGTACCAATGGAAAACCAACTGGACAAATTTTATAGCTTGCTTGCATAGAGGCTGTACTACCAGCACTGCTGATAGCAGTGCACTGCTAATAATGTCATTACAGAACTGTGTTATTCTTATTGCAGTTTGTAGTGTAGCATGGGTGGGTGGTGGGTCGTACAGTGAATAATTAGTTGTAAAAAAATTTCGTTTGAAATTTTTCCACTACTTTCTGTTGTGGTCAAACACAACCACAAGATGCAGGAAATCACTACACTAAATATCACTAAGCTGTTTTCTGAGATTCAGAGGTTAGCTCCAAAAAGAAATACAAATGACCAGATAATGTTTACTTACTGTTGCTGTGTCAAACTTCTCCATTTACAGCGATCTTGACATACAACTCTGGTTTCATTGACATCCATCACACGCCATACTTTTTCTCATGCAGACAGTCCTGAATCTGATCCTCTCATGACTTCCTTGGCCCTCCTCTACCTTCCATTCCTGCCACTTGGGCTAAAAAGATTTTCTTAGTAAGCATCTCATCACTCATTCTTTCAACATAGCTAAACCACTGAAGCATATTAGTCTTCACCTTGCTAACAACATTTTGCTTCAAATTACACAATTGCAACACATCTTCATTCCTCACACAATCAGAATGTGTATATCGTTGTTCAATTTTCGCCAATTTGTGATGAACATACTTTTTACGTGGCTACGATATTTTAATTTGATTGACATTAAATGTCCGTAATTACTGTTTCACACGTTATGCAAGTTCAGCAATCGGGAGATTGTTAAATGATGTTAACATAGTATATTGGCAATTGAAATCAAGAAAAATAATAAGTATCTGTACTTACAATATTCATAGTGGCTGTCGGGGCTTCTTATGTACATCTTCAAAGAATGTGAACTTTTTTCAATTGTGAAGTTTAGATTAAAATTCATGATATTGTAAAATCTGCACCTGATAAAATTGAACAAGATGAATTTTTACAATGCAGGTAAAAAAATTTCCTTAACAACAACGAAATGCGAAACTGAATTAAAACCTTGTTGAATTTTTTAAAAACGAACTATAATCACGAAGAGGAAATAATCTTGACTGCGAAGCACCTTGATAACAACGAAATATGAAGACGAATTATAATTTTGCTGAAATCCTAAAAAACGAACAGTCTTGAAAAAGAAATAATCATCATGATTGTAAAGCATCCAAAAAATAAATCTCCCGACTGCGAAGATGGCTATGAGTGTTAGCAGAAACTAGTTTGGTGCTTCGCAGTCGGGAGATTGATTTTTTGGATGCTTTAAAATCATGATGATTATTTCTTTTTCAAGACTTCGTTTTTTAGGATTGCGGCAAAATTATAATTTGTCTTCATATTCCGTTGTTATCGAGGTGCTTTGCAGTCAAAATTATTTCCTCTTCGTGATTACAGTTCGTTTTTAAAAAATTCAACAAGGTTTTAATTCAGTTTCATATTTTGTTGTTGTTAAGGAAATTTTTTACCTGCATTGTAAAAATTCATCTTGTTCAATTTTATCAGACTGTGCAGTTTTTACAATATCATGAATTTTAATCTAAACTTCACAATAGAAAAAAGTTCACATTCTTTGAAGACGTACATACGAAACCCCGACAGCCACTACGAATATTGTAAGTACAGATACTTATTATTTTTCTAGATTTCAATTGCCAATACTATGTTAACATCATTTACCAATCTCCCGATTGCTGAACTTGCATAACATGTGAAACAGTAATTACGGACATTTAATGTCAATCAAATTGAAAAATCAGAATGTGTGTTGCCACAAACCCCCGTAAGTAAAGCATTTCTCCAGCACACAAGCAACTCCTATGTTTGGGACTCTCTTGAAAACATATCATTCCTGTGAAAACCTCCCAAAGCAGCCATGACTTTCAATGAAGAATTTGCTCGCCTACTAATTTCACCACCAAATTTGTTCTATCTGTCAAGCATGCTTCCTAAATACACAGACTCATTCACCTGGTCAATCACTGTGCCATTTAGACTTATATTACATTCAGTACTACCAGTTCCCCTCTCAAAAACCATAATTTTGTTGTTGTTTTTTATTTATACTCAGTTAGAATTTCATGCAAACTTCGTACATCCAGGACAACATACTCTAACTCACTTTTGCCTTTTGCTCTTTGCCAACTGGACAGTGTCATCAGCATACAGCAATCTGCACACAGGAATATCACCAAGACATAAACCAGTATTATCTATTTTGGCATCATGAATGCACGCATCCATAAATATATTAAACAGCCATGGTAACATTACACAACCTTGTATCACTCCAGCACTAATAGAAAACCATTTCGATAAAACACCCTTCACTCATACACAAGCTCTACTGCCAGCATACATGGCTTTGATACTATTAAGTAGATTCAAAGTAACACCATATTCATTCAAAATCTTCCTCAAAAGTGTCCTATTTACTCGGTCGTAAGCTTTCTCTAAATCTATGAAGGCAGTAAAAACTTTCTTACCAACATCCGATACTTTTCAATCATCACGAGTAGTGCAAAAATTTGGTTAGTGCAGCTTTTACCAGGCATAAAACCACTCTAAACATCCCACGCTCACCCTGATGTAAGACCCCATACTTTTTCAATAACCACCTCACCAAACACTTTCCCTGGCACACTCAGTAGGCTAATACCACAATAGTTCTTGTAGTCAGTCTGGTCACCTTTCCTTCCAATCCCGAGGGACTATTCATAACTCCCAGCACAACTGGCAAATTTCAGTTAACTAGTCAATTACAGAGTCACCACCCTATTTCAACATCTCGGCAATTATGCCATTAACTCTTGGAGTAGTACCATTGTAAAGAGATTTAGAGCTTTACACACCTCTTCTCTTGAGATCCCTGCTGTGCTTCCATCCTTAACTGTGACATCTGCTTCTGGCTCAGAATCATCTTTGCTTTCCTGATTTAATAACTCACAGAAGTATTCACCCCATCTTTCACTTAACTCATTGGGCTCCCATATCATTTCCCCAATCCTATTCTTCACACAACTTACAATTTTGTTTCCCCTATTTTTCCTGAGTCTCATGTACTTCCAGAAAGTCTCCCTATCTCTCCAAAAAGCCAATTCATGCTTTTCCACTTTCTCCATCCTATCTTTTGCCTTACTCTGGCAAACCAGCTTAGCTGCTTCATGCTTCTTACAGTGATATTCATCCACAGAAACTCTTTCTTGCAACATCCCCAAATAGGCTTCCTTCTTTCTCTTTACTGCCTCTTTAATCTCACTATTCCACCAAGCATCACCTTTATTGTTACCCACCATTGTAGTGCCACAGATCTCTTCAGCAGCTGTGCCAACACAGTTCTTAAAACATTCCCATTTCTTTTTTACATCGCTCTCACACGACTTCAACTTTTTCAGTCGTTCTCTGAGTATGTCAGAATAACGCTGACGATCTTCAGGGAGCCTTTCAACCTTTATTCTTTCCATCTTGGGCCTCTTCCTATTCCTTTTCCTCCAATCAACATTCAGTTCCACTCGTGACACTACCAAGTAATGATCAGAACCAACATCCACACTTCGCATCACATGAGTGTCAACAACTAAGTGTTTCAGACGCTGATCGTAGACAACAAAATGTATCACACTCTGTTGACCAAGAGTATGATTTTCCCAAGTATATGCATACATATACTTGTGGTTGAAAAACATATTAGATACACACAAACTATTCTCAATGCAGAGTTCAATTAATCTTTCACCATTATCATTCACACAAGGATCATTAAACTTACCCAGAACATTGTTAGAAATTGCATTCTGTACACCTATTCAAGCACTGAAATCCCCTGCTATTATAACTTTCTCTTTAGCACCAAACTGGCTCAAAACAAATTTAAGCTGATTCCAGAAATATTTCTTCCTATCAGAAGGATCCGAGTCACAAGGAGCATACACTATAACAATTACTATTCTCTGAAGTTTCACTTTCAAACGAATCCAAAGAATTCTCTCACTTATGCAACTATAGTGAATCAAGTTGTTCTTCATCTTTTCACTTAAAATCACACCTACACCAGCCTGTCCTCTCACATTATCCAATACTCCAGACCACACGCTCGACATTCCATTCACTTCTTGTATCCCAATTTCCTTCTTTTGGTTTCACTTACACACAGCACACCCAATCTATACTTATTCATCTCTTCAATCACCTCGTTCATCTTGCCATTTATACCTCTAGTATTCCATATACCCATCTTACACTCACTCAGCCGAGATCTCTTTCTGATTTGCCTCTTTCCAGTTCCAGGAAGATACTGTGGTGGACCATCCTTCTCAAGTGTGGTAGGCCCACCATATCCCTTACTTGAGTCAGTTTTTGCATTTCTTTACGTTTTTTTAATCAGGTAAGTACATCAGTGTGGGGGATTAGCCCACAGCTGACAGTTCCAGTTGGTCATTCAACCTAAGGATTCTGGTACAAAAACCAGTGAGTTGGGGTCTTTTTGCCAATGTCGCACAGAACTAGCTGGCACCTCTCCAAAGTTCACCGAGGCCCTTGTTGCTGTTCTGTGTGCCATTGTTCCCATGGAGTGCCCCGAGTAGGCAAACTCATCTCTCACTAAGATCGCCCGCAGCAGGAAATCAATTTGCCTAATTCAGTATCACATTTGAAGAATTAAGACTATGAGTGGAAATGCCCAGTGTGATGCATGGCCTTTGCAATGCTAGTCGAAGGTCATGTCAACTGGTACATTAAAGGAGGAAGGATTAAGAAAGACATCTTCACAAAAAGCATTGCCTTAAAACTGTTGGACTTCTCACTAAGTGCTGCTCAATCTGTTGTGACATCCCTTTGTCAGAAGTTGCATAAATGTTCCATTTTTGACACTGTGAAAGTTGTTTTTTTTTTTTTGGTTGGAGGTTTAACGACCTCCGTGAGCAACTCAATGGGCTAAAAGCAGTCGCCTGTGAAAGTTGACAAATTATCTTGATTGAGCTTAATTCTACAAATCGTGTACTTACTCATTTATTAGCTAACACCAGATTTGTATAAAAATAAAATGTATCTGCATACTCAACTACTGAAACATAAAACTTCCTGCAAGCCCGCGAAATGTGAACCGCAATAACCATAGAATAAGATAATTTAAAGAAAAATTAATAAAACAATAAATTATCAGAACATTACAGATTTCAATGAGGACAAAATAAGTACATTACAATTGAATGTGCAGCAATATGTATGAAATAGACATTTATGGCAAAAATTTAAATAATGGACTAAGGACCTCAAAAACAAGAGACTAAATAAAGAAAATTTTAATATCCAGAAAAGTAGTTCCATTAATGAACCTTAAAACATTATAATTAGCATTTGCAACAACTTAGTTCAAAAATAGTAAACTTACAAAATACATGAGTAAAGATTTTAATTTAATAACTGACAACTCCAAGAGGAACTCACAATAAAATTTAAAATCTTTCTATGTAAACAAAACTTTTGATATAGTTCCTATACACTGAGAACAGGCCTTGATAAAATCGAGAAGCCAGAAATGTCTGTAAAAATAAAAGAACTCAGAAGATGTGAAAAATAATTGAATGTTCTTCATGTTAAAATACAATTAAGTATATTAACCTGAATAAAGCCTTGAATAAGTGTTTTAATTGCTGTAAATAACATTTTTATTTTTTTTAATCTACAAGCAAAAACTATCTGCAGAACCTGCTAATAATTTGGAAACTATCCGCATACAGCATATGACTGTGCATCTACTTTGTGCTAGTCTGGCTAACACTGAATATTAAAACAAAACTTCCCAGTAGGAATTTAAATAATTAATATTATTTTCAATGTGTTTATAATTTTTATGTGTGTATGCATACGTACAACTTTACTTATTTGTTAATAAGCTATTTTGTGACAGTTTCTTTGTCCCATAATTTACCATGTTTTAGCTTATAAGTCGACATGAAGTACAAGTCGAATAGGTTAAATTCCTCAGTTTCCTTATTTTCATTCATAGATAAGACGAGGCTAGAACAAATACTCAATGAGAATATATATATGTATTTCCTTATCCTAGAGTTCCTACTCTTGTATATATATGTTAGTGTTCCAAAATTCTGAAACTATATTTTTAATGTTTCAGCCAATATTAAAAGGAAAAAATGAGGTATTCCATGTTTTTCTTTGCAGCAAAAATCTGAATTTTATAAGCTTATTCTTTCTTATGAACTGACGCTACCTACATTCCTTCCCTCTGACCGATCAGTCCGAATATACACTTTGCAAATATTAAAAAAAAAAAAAACAAGATCACACAAGTGAGCCAAATTAAAGTGATGCTTGCAGCATAAGTTATTGTTCATTATGTTTTCTCACAGAGTCCAAATGAAATAAGAAAACGAAAGAGCTGTGATTTCAATTGGTAACATGAAATAAATTAATATCGACGGCAAAAGTTGGTTTTAATTTAGTGGAGCTATTTAATTGACCAATTATCAGAGCAAAGAATGAATGTCATTGCGCTTCTTAAAGCACAAGCACCACCAGCTGTCAAAATGATTGTCACCAGCAAATTGATCACATGACAAAACCATGTTTCAGAGATAAGTTTCATAGAAGCATATATGTGTACATGTTCTTCATTGCTTTAAACTTTTTTTTTTTTTGCGCATTTTTGCCTCTGCTGCTACCTGTCTTCTTCGTCATATTTAAATTAAAATGAGGAACTTGCATTATAAACATATTGTACTTTGAATATAAACTGTACAAAAAAAAATGCTTACCTGTCTCAATGTCATTCATTATCCATTTAATAATTTCTTTATTTTTTTCCCTGTTGGCTGACAGGCACTATGAAAGATGGTCGGTCAAGATGCAGTTAAATGAAAAATTGTCAAGATGTGGTTGAATTTAAAGTTCGGTCAAGATGCAGTTGGCTCAATAAATCATATCTGGACTGATAGTTTAAAGTCAAGAACACAAATAAAAACTGTGAATGGCTATGGCACGAAGTGAAGAAAACGCGTTACACCAGTTAAAATATGGCAAAGTTCATTAAAAACATACCTTACTGATGGGGGCCATTGTCACCGCGCATATGCAAACCTTTGACATCACTAATGTTTGTGGTTGTCCCCACCGAAAAATTTTTACGTTGTAATAGGGTATACTGAGGTGTCATTCAGGGGAATGATGTACTCGGTGTGGTGCTTTTTTGTTGTTTGTCTTCCTTAATCAAGATTTTCCACAGTATTGGAAGATCCACACCACTGCTAATATTACAATTATTATTTTTTGTTTTTTTCTATAACAATTGATTTGGCATACCCAATAGTTTTTTTGGTAGGCTGTTTAGAGATAATCTTTATTTCTTTGAAGAAAGGAACTGTTTTATTCTCAATACAATACTGTATTAATGCATGACGATTATGGGCAAAACACGTAACAATATTAACAAAGAAAGGTGACTTGATCACGCTAGTTACGTTAACTAAAACTTTTACAAAAAGTTCGTAAGTTGGAAAGCTTTCGACCTTATCTTAGGTCTTCATCACGCCAATGGAGGACTAAGATTGTTGCCAGATTCTACATTTGAATTTTTCCTATTTTTGTTGCCAAAACTTAGAATTGATCTCCAGATCAACGGAATGTAGAGAGGAGATTCGGAGTTGCAAGTCATTGAGTTGAAAATAATTTCTATGCTTTCACGGTAACGGAGGGCAAAACGATTGTCAAACGAAGCAATTCGTTTTGCTTCGTTCCAGTGGGGAACTGCAGATGTGTCTTCCATTGTCAAAATAGACAAGGCAGTGTTGGGATTGCCTTTCGAAACATCTTTTCTATGTTCTAAAATTCTATGGCTAATGCTCCTGTATGTGCTTCCAATGTATAAGTTATCCCCAGTAGAAGAAGAGATAGGAATGCAGTAAACTCCTGGGAGGTTCAGGCTTTCAACTTTGTCCCTATCCCTTTGTAGAAGTTTCAAGATGTTTGGGGTAGATTTAATGGCAAGATGGTAACCAAAACTTCTAAAAGAATCTGTAACTTATAAGCATAGGAAGGATGGTAAGGAACAGAACCACAGAATTTCAGGTCTTCTTTCTTGTGAGGAAGGAGGCATTCGATTTTCGAATGGTTTTCATATTTCTTTATGAGGGAGTTGACTGTAACAGCAGGGAAACCATGAGAGAGGGCTATTGTAGAAATTTTGGAGAGTTCTTCTTGAAGAGAGAGTTGGCTGTTGCAAATGATATGAGCCCTGTGGATGTAGGACTTCAATGCTGCAAGCTTGTAGAGATGCAGGGTGCAAGATTTGTAGGGAATGATGTTAGTGGCTGCAGAAGGTTTTCGGATAGACGGAACGAGTAATGGAGAGATCAGCGTTTCTGCAGATAGATACATTAAGGAAATCAATTTTGTGATTTACTTCCTTAGATATAGTGAGCTTAATGGAAGGAAATTTTTCTGTAATGGAGTTGATCAGTATCTGTAGCTCAGACTCGGAATGTGGCCAGCTAATGAAAATGTCGTCTACATATCTTAACAATAGGGAAGGTTGAAAAGGGTGTAGAGGAATTATGGAAACTTCAATATGTTGCATGTAGATTTCAGCAAGCAGAGGGAAAGAGGTGAGCCCATGGGGAGACCAGATTGTTGCCTATGGGGAGACCAGATTGTTGCCTATACAAAACCATTCGAAAATCGAATGCCTCCTTCCTCACAAGAAAGAAGACCTGAAATTCTGTGGTTCTGTTCCTTACCATCCTTCCTATGCTTATAAGTTACAGATTCTTTTTAGAAGTTTTGGTTACCATCTTGCCATTAAATCTACCCCAAACATCTTGAAACTTCTACAAAGGGATAGGGACAAAGTTGAAAGCCTGAACCTCCCAGGAGTTTACTGCATTCCTATCTCTTCTTCTACTGGGGATAACTTATACATTGGAAGCACATACAGGAGCATTAGCCATAGAATTTTAGAACATAGAAAAGATGTTTCGAAAGGCAATCCCAACACTGCCTTGTCTATTTTGACAATGGAAGACACATCTGCAGTTCCCCACTGGAACGAAGCAAAACGAATTGCTTCGTTTGACAATCGTTTTGCCCTCCGTTACCGTGAAAGCATAGAAATTATTTTCAACTCAATGACTTGCAACTCCGAATCTCCTCTCTACATTCTGTTGATCTGGAGATCAATTCTAAGTTTTGGCAACAAAAATAGGAAAAATTCAAATGTAGAATCTGGCAACAATCTTAGTCCTCCATTGGCGTGATGAAGACCTAAGATAAGGTCGAAAGCTTCCAACTTACGAACTTTTTGTAAAAGTTTTAGTTAACGTAACTAAGCGTGATCAAGTCACCTTTCACTGTTTTAATGCGTTTTTTTTCTTCCTTTCTGTTCCAGTTTGTAATATGCTGCTGTAATCTATTTTCCAAGCGATTCTTCATACTTCCTATATATGTAGTTTTTGTACATTTAACTTTAGGGTCATATGTTGGTATACTGTACACTCCTGCGCTATCTAGCAACCTTGTTTTTCTTGATCTTTGATGATCAGGCTCTTGTTGTCATTAATAGTAATACCTATATCAAGTTGTTGTTTGTGACACTCTTTTTAATGACTTTCGTTACATCTTTAATATACGGAAATTTGCCACTAAATTTTCGTTTGCTCTTGACTTTCTGTGTAGGGTGTTTATATTCGTAAACTAATCTCTAAACAACAGAAGGGTTATACCCTTAGGTTTTTGCCGTTTCTTCAATCCGTTTAAGTTCACTTTCTTTAAACCTATTGTTACTAGTATGTGTAAACGCTATGTGAACAAAAGATCTAAGGGCAGAAATTTTATAAGCCCATGGATGATATGATTCGGACGAAACTAGAATTGAGATGTAAGTGAGCTTTCTATAAACACAAAAATCTAAATATGGCTGTGATTTTATCAACATGACATCCAAAAAGTGAAGTGTATTATTTTTTTCAATTTCCATTGTGAAGTTAATGCTTTCAAACTGACTCGAGAATTCCCCTTTCCGAGTGTCCAGTTCTTTAATATCCGAATTCCACAAGATAAATGTATGGTCAACATACTTGCCATAAAAAGGATTTTTTTCTTGGTAGTATTTTATTATTATTACTTCCACTATTTTTAACAGTATCACCTCAGCAAATAAAGAAGATAACGAGGATCCCATTGGTGCGCCATAACGTTGTCTGAAAATACTGTTATCAAATTTGAAATAGTTGTTGTTATAGATGCATATCAAAATTTCAATAAGTTCCTGGACTTCAATTTTCTGGAAATTTGCATTTTTTTGTAGTTTTTCTTCCATAAGTTGTATTATGGTGTGTTTGGAAACAACATAAACAGTTGTATTATGGTGCGTTTTCCATACTAGTGTGTTTGAAAACAACGACACAACGTCAAGACTGGCCATTATTGTTGAAATGTCAATATGTATAGACTTGACTTTATTCAAAAATTCTGTTGTACTGTCAATTGAAAACTGGTTCTTCATAAAAATAGGCACTAATAGTTTATAAAGGTTCTTCTCCAGATTAATTAGTGGAGAATTAGATTTAGACACAATGATTCGTAAAGGTTCATCAGGTTTATGTGTTTTTAATTTTCCAAAGACCTTTGGGATCCCAGCCTAAACTGGAACAGAAAGGAAGAAAAAATGCATTAATACAGTATTGTATTGAGAATAAAACAGTTCTCCTCTTCGAAGAAATAAAGATTATCTCTAAACAACCTACCGAAAAAACTATCAGATATGCCGAATCGATTGTTATAGAAAAAATGAAAAATAATAATTGTAATATTAGCAGTGGTGTGGATCTTCCAATACCGTGGAAAATCTTGATTAAAGAAGACAGGCAACAAAAAAGCACCACACCAAGACTACATCATTCCCCTGAATGACACCTTAGTAACAACAGAACAGTTTTTCAAATAGAAACATTCATTATACAGACTGATTCACTCACGACTTTACCCCCCAAAAAAAGGCTATAATTTTGAAAAGAGAAAACATTTCAAGCTCAAAGTTGAAGATGAAGTGCTGTACGTTCTGACATTCGCATCCATATCTTCACCATTGGCTTGTATGCCCAGATGGCGAAACAATACACTGTGTCTGGTGGGAATGGTTTCACGCCATTCTCTTTGTCTGTCGGCTAGCGTAGAGTGTGATGGTGTTCATTATTGCTGAGCGTGTGTTTATTGTTCAAAGTAATTGGAATTCCAGCTCTTTCAAGGAGTGTCCGAAAGAGTAAGAAGAAATTTCCTAGTTGGGAACCACCTACAAAACCAACGATTTCAAATCTTGCAAAGAAACTTGAGATGACAGGAAGCCTTGTCAGAAAACACCGTGCAGTGTGTGAAAAAGAGGTTGTTACAGTTTCCAAAGAAATTGTTATGCAGGCTGTCACAAGAAACAGGACTGTAATATTCCACCCACCAGAGGACTGCAAAAATGAGTAAACTGAAGCCATGTCGTGTTACAGTTGTTCATGAGCTGTTGCCAATTGACATGCCGAAGCGAATGCATTACTGCTGGTGGTTTAAGGAATTTGTCAGTCAAAATCAAGGCATATTAGACATTACGTGGTTCACAGACGAAGCCTGGTTCCACCTTTCAGGCTAAGTGAACTCACAGAATGAGCAGGTATGGGTAAGTGAGAATCCCCATGTCATTCACAAGGGAAGAAAACATCCAATAAAATTTGGTGCATGATGCGCCATTTCACAGAACCAGATAATCGGTCCCATTTTCTTTGAACAGACTGTCAACACAGAAGTGTATTTCAATATCTTCACACAGTTCATGAACCAACTGGATGATATTGAACTGCAGAATGGCTTCTTTCAACAGGATAGTGCGACTTGTCACACTTCCAATGCCAGCATGGCTGAGATTTGAAGTTTCTTCGGCGATTGGGTTATCGCATGGCCGAGATTTGAAGTTTCTTCGGCGATTGGGTTATCTCTAAAGGTTTGTGGCCGCCCAGGTCTCCACATTTAACTCCACCTGATTATTTCTTATGGGATCTGAAAGGTACTGTATACAGCAATAAGCCTAGGTCTATTCAGTAGCTGAAAAGCATCATCACACAGGAAATTGAAGAAATAAATACCAACATGCTGATGCGTACATTTGACAATATGCAGCAACGAGTTGATCTCTGTTTGGATGCAAATGGCGGACACTTTTTGAACACCTTCTCTGATATCGATGTGATTGTAAAAAGGTAAGGCACTTAGTCTTCAAATTTCAGCTTGAAATGTTTTCCCCTTTCAAAAATTATAGTGCTTTTTTGGGCTGAAGTCCCGAGTTCACTCTGTAGCAGCTTTTAAACATGTTCTTAGCAAAGGAATAATACATTCCAGATGCTGTCCGAATGATTTCATATAAATGCAATATTGTGTTTTTGGTGCTTGGGTTCATGACAGAATTTAAGGTACAATATAATATATTCTCGATATACTATTAAAAATAACCAATCACTTACCCTAAAGATCATGGTAATTTCCATCCGCAAACACTTCAAAGCACGTCAATTATCGTAATGTTGTTGGCCTTCAAAGGTTTACAGACTCCTTGCTTATGATTCCTTCTTCCGGGGATGAAACATCGTATTTTTTGTTTTTGTTTTTTATTTGCTAGACAAACAACGCCAGTTTTTTCTGCTATATGAGATGTAACCATAGCTCGTCAATTCCATAAAAACCACACAAGCATACTACTCATTCATACATTCAGTTAAAAAACTATGTACATAATTACACTACATTACATTCCCAGGTGGTTAAACCTTTGTCAACTGGGAATGTAATGTAGTGTAATTATGTACATAGTTTTTTAACTGAATGTATGAATGAGTAGTATGCTTGTGTGGTTTTTATGGAATTGACGAGCTATGGTTACATCTCATATAGCAGAAAAAAAAACGGCGTTGTTTGTCTAGCAAATAAAAAATAAAATGAAAAAATACGATGTTTCATCCCCGGAAGAAGGAATCATAAGCAAGGAGTCTGTAAACCTTTGAAGGCCAACAACATTACGATGATTGACGTGCTTGAAGTGTTTGCGGATGGAAATTACCATGATCTTTAGGGTAAGTGATTGGTTATTTTTAATAGTATATCATTAAATGAATTGCACATAAACTATGCGCACTTTGCTGGGGTTTAATACCTTAAAAAGTGCAAATATAATAATATATTCTCATTGAGAAATTTCAATGACCAATCAATAGGTAAGTCGACATAGTAAGTGTATAAGTCGAGATACAGACTTCTGAAAAAACGAGGAGAGAGAGAGAGATCTCATCTTACACACCAAAAATTATGGTATACAAAGTTCTTAAGGACATGCTTAAGTATTCATTTTTCCATTCAAATAGAATTTGTGTTTTCCTGATAATTATTAAGTTACGTTTTATTATAAATGGCATTATTTCACTTCATAACTGCAAAAAAAGACGAAAATCATTTTTATTGTGGAAATAACTTTTTTACGGGTCTTTTAGAGGTTATTATTCAAAAACGTTGGTGGTCAAATTTTCGAACTAAAGCCTAGTTCATCATCAGGACTACATCACTCGAGTAGTTGCTGCCACTCAGTTAAAAGTGTCCAACCGCAATTATTGTTAATTGTGGTACTTCTCGCTATTTTGATCCCTTCTTCTAGTTTCCTCTTTACTAAGTTTGATTGGTGGGCGATTATTCTTACTGAGTCCCAATTTATGGTGTCCACTTGCTTGTATATGTCTGTCTAGCCCTGTTTTGTTACTAATGTTCCTAATAGCTGCTTGGTGTTCTTTCATTCGCACTTTAATACTTCTCCCTGTTTCTCCTATATAGCTGAGCCCGCAGTTACAGTCGGTGCAATATATTACTCCTTCTTGCAATCGGATGTCCATTTCTTTCTGCTTTAGAGCTGGCAGGAATTTCTTTAATTTGTTATTTAGATCTGGAGCAAGCTTGTTATTATATTTTGCTCCGATCCTCTTAAGTTTTTCGAAAAGTCCCTTGTGGTACGTAATTTTGCTGGTGAATTTGAAGTTGTTTATTTCCTGCTTCTTTTTTGGCACTTGCCTAAATTATTTCTTAATATATGGAGAAGAGTAATTGTTCTCTGCCAATATTATTTTTAATTCTTCTCTGTGAAGATCTTTTTGAGCATCTGAAGAGACAAGGACTTCAAATTTTTCCAAAAATTGTCTCGCCGTATTCGACTTAATATAGTCAGGGTGGAATGAGCAGAAGTCTGTAACATCTTTCCTGTGTTAGTGGGTTTTCTAAAAAGCTGAGTGAAGATTCTCCCCTCTCTTGAGGTCAAGGTTAAATCTAGGAAACTGCTGCTATGTTGTTGTCTTTCTCCAGTTCCAGGATGTACTGCAAAGAATTTTCTAGTGAGTTAAATTCTGCCAGAATCTGAGAGGGTAGAGATTGGTCCACATTATCTACAATAAACAGGACATCATCCATATATCTTCCATAGAAAGCAAATATTGAGGGTTGTACACGTATTTTTGCCTCCAGTTTACTTACACAGTAATTTCCTAGCAGAGGTGCTAGTGGAGAACCCATTGCAAGTCCTGAAGTTTGCCTGCAATATTTCTTTTCAAACTGAAGAAATTATTTTTAAAAGAAAACAGGAGCAGTTCATATATGCTTAGCAGTATTTCTTTATTGTAGTTATGGAATACTATTATTTTTTCTGCCAGATCATCCACAATGAATTCCAGCAGGAGGTCCAGGTTAATGTTAGTATACATAGATACTATATCCAGGCTTGCCATTACTGGATGAATTAATTCTGGCATGTTGTCTAGTTTTTTTCTCTCAGCTGTATGGAGTTTTTTAGAAGGTAGGGAGGAGAAGGGAAAATATCTCTGAGGTGAATAAGCAAATAATAATTACTGTTGGAGTAGGGAATTTCTAGTGTCAATTACAGGTCTTATTGGATGGTCTTCCTTGTGAATTTTTATTGTACCATAGATCTGTGGAACTCTTGACTGGATTTTGGAGAAGCATTTGAAGAGCTCATTTAGCTGATTTTTTACTTTTAATGAGCTTATTAATTTCTTAAGATTTTTGACAGTTTGATCAATAGGGTTACCAGTGAGTTCTTCATAATAAGGCTTGCTCAATTCAGCTTAAATTTTACTGTAATACTCATCTTTTTCTAACAATACCAAAGCTTTGCTTTTATCTACTTTCAGCGCTACAATGTTATCATTGGTTTTGAACTTTTTAAGGTCAATTTTATCATTGGTTCCTGATGATGAACTAGGCTTTAGTTCAAAAATTTGACCACCAACTTTTTCAATAATAACTTTTATAAGACCCGTAAAAAAGTTATTTCCACAGTAAACTATGAATAAAGGTGCCATACATTCATTTACAACTTCATTTTTATTGGCAAGTTTCAATGTGGCTATTTTTCAATAAATCTAGATCTCAAGTTGGAATATTGGGCTATTTAATAGAATTTCTGCTTTCCATTCTTTTCTTCATTTACAACATATGAAAATGAGTGCCAACTATGAACTTTGTAAATTTGTTTCACTGACACTTCCCAACTGAAATGTGAAAAAAAAAAGAAAAAAATATTTTTCTTGTCAATTTCCTGATCCAGGAACTTATGGATCAGGAAATTGACAAGAGTGGATGACATCACGATCAAAGTATAGACCCTCAAGTGGCAATGGACTGGACATATTGTTATTGTTAGAACTTCCCACTATTGGACAACTGATACACGAGATTGGATACCAAGGGACATGAAATGAAAACCCCAGAAGACCACATGAGAGATATGTGGATGAAATTTGAAAGCAGGTTGAAGTGACATGGAAGAGGTTGGCTCAAGGCAGAAAGTAGTGAAGGTGACTTGGAGAGACCTTTATCCAGCAGTTCATTGAGAATGGTTGATGATGATAATATATATATATATCAGTGGCATCATGCGCTCATTTAAGACAGGTGTGTGCGTTATGAGAAAACAAGCACGCAAAAGTTTTATTACGTAATCCGAGCTACAAAATTTATTCATTGATTCTGAACACATGAAAGCATATTTTTTTTTATTTAGCAGTTATTTAATAACTTACAGTAAAGATCTTTACATACTCACATACACTCCATTGTAAGAAAATCTGAAATTCCTGTGAAAATGCTAGAGGAACGAATTTTCAGTATTTCTTTTCATGATTTTTAAATACAGCCACATAGTACTTACAGAAAACATCACTTGGTAAAATGCTATATTTCCAGATATTACAATATTTCTACAAAGAAAGGCTTAAAAAAATTATTGTACTTTTATTTATATTCTAGTTCTAATCTTCTGTTTTGCCGCAGGAATTGAGTGATCACATAATCATAAAATAAGTGTATTTTCTTTAGTTCTACCAGCAATACTTTTTCGAACACAAGTAAACTTAAGCTGCATAACCTTTCTTGTGTTTGTGTTCCTCTACAACAGGTGTGTATTTGCTTCATTGCAAAATAAGAGCATTCAACTGTAGCCGTAGAACTCTGAATTGTCATATCAATTCTGCTAATTTGTAAATTTCCTTAAATGCACAACAAAGTCTGTTTTTTTTTTTTGTATGAATTTTAAAAGCTAGTGAACTTGTTTCCTTGCAAATCCATCAGAAGAAAAGAGGACTTTTAGTTCATTCCTTAAGCAAAAATAGTTGAAAAGAAATCTTTTACATTTTTGAACTTCACTTTTAGTTGGTAAAAGTTCGATGAACACTTACCGCACGTGGGGCTTGGCTTTCAATCCATATTTCCGTTACGTGGATGCGGCACGGGATTTTCATTTGGCCACGGGTCCGCTTCTTCTTTTTTTTTTTTTTTCTCCGTTGGAATTTATTTTGTCTCATCACCAAATGAGTTTTTCCTTTGCTGCATCCTCATTTACTTCAATATTTATTCATACCCGAGTACTTTCGGGTACTACTATACCGTCTTCGAGGGACATTTTGCTCCAACTAGCACGGACCGTGTCAGCTGGGCATTTCGGTGGTTCTCGCGGGCTGCTTCTGTCATCTGCTATCGCTTCTTCTTGGGCGTTGTGGCGCCATCTCTTGTTGGTCAGTGATCTCCTTTTTCGAACTTTTTCTTTTTTTTGCTCAATTTTAATTAAATTTCTCCAGCTGTTTCTCAAATTATTAGGGTCATTGTGGTTGCAAACTTTTGTCCTATTTTTTCAATCATTACCGACTCTGCTATTCTGAGGTGTTTTTCGGATTTACAGCTTTTAATGATTTTTATATTTTCGAATTTTGGATATTTTTTTGGTTATCCAGACAGTATTGAATCAGTGCTGTTTTTTCTTCTTTTTCTGCCAGTTTTTTATGTGTTGTTTTAATCTGTGTTTAAGCTTATTTTTGGTACTTCCTATATAAGCCATTGGAGGATTTTCAGTAATAGGAATTGAATAAATACCTGCTTTTTCTAACATTCTTATTTTATCATTATTTTTTGTTACTATATTTTTTGATGGTATTTACTTTTCCTCCAATTTGAATGTTATGCTTTTTACAAATATTATTAATTTCATTGGTAGTGCCTTTAATGTAAGGAAAACCATTTAAATATTTGATTTCTTTATTTATTTACTACAGCATTATTTTTTTTTATTTTCTTTATTACTTCTGTGTCCCATTTTTTTATTAAATGGTTAGGATAACAAAGCTGCTTGCAATTTTTTTTATGAATTTGATTTCTTCATTGATGAACTGACTATTTTCAGAATGCGTATATGCTCTTTTAATTAAGGTTTTTATACTATTGCATTTTTGAGGATATGGATGTGCTGAATTGTATGGGATTAGGACCGAACAAATGAACTTTTCCGATAAACTCTGTATAGTAACTTATCTGTGGATTTGATAACATGTACATCCAAAAAGGCTATTGCATTATTTTTTTCCATTTCAACCGTGAGTTCTATAGTTGGATATAATAATGCGCTGTAACGTTTTGTTAATTTTTTTAATTCTTCTTCGTTCAGTTTTGATAGAATGAAAATGTCATCTACGTATCGACAGTACACTTCTGGTTTTTCTTCCATATGATGTAGGACATTTTTCTTCAATTTCGTTCATCACAACCTCAGCATATAGAGTTGATAATGGTGAGCCCATTGGGCCTCCTGAATTTTGTTTGAATATTTTGTTCTTGTATGTAAAAATATTATTTTCATATAAATAAACTAAAACTTTTTTGAATTCTTGAATTTGTGTGTTATTTAAAATTTTAAGATTTTGCAACTTCTTAATGATGATTTCAATAGCTTCTGGAACTGGAGTGCTTGGATATAATGCTTTAACATCCATGCTTGCCATGTTTAAGTCCATTAGGCCAGTTTTTACATTTTTAATTTTCTCTATAAACTCATATTGTTCTTGATGGTGAACTTGTTGTTCATGAAAAAGGGTGCTAGGAATTTGTAAATGTTTTTCTCTAATGTTATCAAAGGTGAGTTTTTTTTGAAACTATCAGTCTCATTGGAGCACCATCTTTGTGCGTTTTTATCTTTGCAGCGATCACGTGGTATGAATGCTCCCATTGGTGGAAACGGCGTTTGATTTCATCAGGTAATGTGCTATGATTTCTTATATCCGCTAAGAATTTAATTTGATTATCAGTTGGGTCTTTCTTAATTTCAGTACAATTTAATCCATCAATTGCTTCTGTCATTTTTTGTTCAAATTCATCAGTGTTGAGAATAATGATTTGGCGGATTTATCTGCTTCACAAAATTTGATTTTGTGAAGCAGATAAATGATTTGATTTTGTGAAGCAGAAGCAGATAAATGATTTGGCGGTTATCTGCTTCACAAAATCAAATTTTGTGAAGCAGATAAATCCGGCCAAATCATTATTCTCAACACTGATGAATTTGAACAAAAAATGACAGAAGCAATTGATGGATTAAATTGCTGAAAAATTAGAGACCCAACTGATAATCAAATTAAATTCTTAGCGGATATAAGAAATCATAGCACATTACCTGATGAAATCAAGCGCTCGTTTCCACCAATGGGAGCAGGCATACCAGCGTATCGTTGCAAAGATAAAAACGCACAAAGATGGTGCTCCAATGAGACTGATAGTTTCAAAAAAACTCACCTTTGATAACATTAGAGAAAAACATTTACAAATTCCTAGCACCCTTTTTCATGAACAACAAGTTCACCATCAAGAACACATATGAGTTTATAGAGAAAATTAAAAATGTAAAAACTGGCCTAATGGACTTAAACATGGCAAGCATGGATGTTAAAGCATTATATCCAAGCACTCCAGTTCCAGAAGCTATTGAAATCATCATTAAGAAGTTGCAAAATCTTAAAATTTTAAATAACACACAAATTCAGAATTCAAAAAAGTTTTAGTTTTATTTATATGAAAATAATATTTTTACATGCAGAACAAAATATTCAAACAAAATTCAGGAGGCCCAATGGCTCACCATTATCAACTCTATATGCTGAGGTTGTGATGAACGAAATTGAAGAAAATGTCCTACATCATATGGAAGAAAAACCAGAAGTGTACTGTCGATACGTATGACATTTTTCATTCTATCAAAACTGAACGAAGAAGAATTAAAAAAATTAACAAAGCGTTACAGCGCATTATATCCAACTATAGAACTCACGGTTGAAATGGAAAAAAATAATGCAATAGCCTTTTTGGATGTACATGTTATCAAATCCACAGAATAAGTTACTATACAGAGTTTATCGGAAAAGTTCATTTGTTCGGTCCTAATCCCATACAATTCAGCACATCCATATCCTCAAAAATGCAATGTATAAAAACCTTAATTAAAAGAGCATATCGCATTCTGAAAATAGTCAGTTCATCAATGAAGAAATCAAATTCATAAAAAAAATTGCAAGCAGCACAGTTATCTAACCATTAATAAAAAAATGGGACACAGAAGTAATAAAGAAAATAAAAAAATAATGCTGTAATAAATAAAAGAAATCAAATATTTAAATGGTTTTCCTTACATTAAAAGGCACTACCAATGAGAAATTAATAATATTTGTAAAAAGCATAACATTCAAATTGGAGGAAAAGTAAATACCATCAAAAATATAGTAACAAAAAATAATGATAAAATAAGAATGTTAGAAAAAGCAGGTATTTATTCAATTCCTATTACTGAAAATCCTCAATGGCTATATAGGAAGTACCAAAAATAAGCTTAAACACAGATTAAAACAACACATAAAAAACTGGCAGAAAAAGAGAAAAACAGCACTGATTCAATACTGTCTGGATAACCAAAATATCCAAAATCTGAAAATATAAAAATCATTAAAAGCTGTAAATCGAAAACACCTCAGAATAGCAGAGTCGGTAATGATTGAAAAAATAGGACAAAAGTTTGCAACCACAATGACCTAATAATTTGAGAAACAGCTGAGAAATTTAATTAAAATTGAGCAAAAAAAAGAAAAAGTTCGAAAAGGAGATCACTGACCAACAAGAGATGGCGCCACAACGCCCAAGAAGAAGCGATAGCAGATGACAGAAGCAGCCCGCGAGAACCACCGAAATGCCCAGCTGACACGGTCCGTGCTAGTTGGAGCAAAATGTCCCCTCGAAGACGGTATAGTAGTAGTACCGAAAGTACTGAGTATGAATAAATATTGAAGTAAATGAGGATGCAGCAAAGGAAAAACTCGACATTTGGTGATGAGACTAAAATAAATTCCAGCGAGAAAAAAAAAAAAAGAAGAAGCGGACCAAATGAAAAAATCCGTGCCTGCATCCACGAACGGAAATATGGATTGAAAGCCAAGCGTGTGGTAAGTGTTCATCGAACTTTACCAACTAAAAGTGAAGTTCAAAAATGCAAATGCATTAATGCACGTTAAATAATTAACCTCCAATATCGGAAGTAAATTGAAAGAAATCTTTTAATTTTCCTAGAATTCCATCAGGAAAAGTTTTTCCATACTGATCATATTTTTTGCTACAAATTAGTTGAAAAATTCAAGTGCCTGAAAGTGAAGAATGTCTTGCTCCTATCTTCAGGCATATGCCATCAACTATTTCCTGGTATAATTGAAGACGTGCATTTCTCGACTCTTCTTCAGATGTTTTTTATCTTTTAGGCTTTGATTCCTTAATTGTACGATTTTCTTTTGCTGCAGAAACCTAAATGTTATCAAATCCACGTTTCTGATCATTCCAAAGCTGTTTCACTGTATCATGCATTTTTTTACAACAGTACAATATGTCATACAATGAATTTTGTAATATATTATTCAAGACATCGGTACAGGCAAACAGTTTAGAAAATATTTCTAGAAAATTATTCCAAAATTTTGCAAGACAGACAAAAACTCACGTGCTTTTATTACAGCATCCACATTCCATTCCCCAGAATTATCCACAATATGTTCAAGAAATTCAGGATGTTGACTTCTGCGACACTTGACAGTGTTCGTTAAACGGGAAGTAAAGTTCCATTTGGTTGATATGATGGATGGAATTTTTTAGCAACAAAATCGTGCAAAGCATATATTCTTTTTGATGATTTAGAAAAATATGCTGCTAATCCACTCATAGTTTGAAAAAATGCCAGGCATTCCTTGATATTTGAGAGGCTTTGCTTAGAACTAAATTCAAAACATGGGCATAGCAATGTGTAAATATTGCCAAAGGGTAGGGCCTCAACAACTTTTCTCTACAACCCATTAATATGTCCACTCATTACATAGGCACCATAAGTTTGGCTGACCAACTTGTCCTTAATATTAAATTTCTCAACTGTTTTTGCAACATGTTTAAAAAGACCACTAAACAGTTCTGTAATAATTTGTCAGAAAAACCGACGTACCTTTAGTGTATTTTTCCATTATGAACAAAACGCAAAATAGTTGACAGCTGGAATTGTGCCACACACGTAGCACATCACGAATATTCGCCCCTAGTATATATATATCCACACACTGAAGTGCCAAAAATTATGGGACAGCAGTACGCAAATTTTTAACTGGCACTGCTGTCATATAAAGGTTTCAACACATGCCATGATTTTTATCATTGCGAGGCGTAATCTCGTGAGTCAGGCTGAACAACTGCTAGTAGGATTATGGCAAGCCAACGTGAATTATTAGAGTTTGAACGAGGCATGGTAATGTGAGTCACATGGATGGGACATTCAATTTCTGAAGTTGTGTGAACATTCAATATTCCTCGATCAACCGTGTCACATGTGTATTGAGAATACCTCATGGAAGGCATTACCACCCACTGTGGACAGCACAGCGGCCAACCACGGGTGCTGAATGACCATGACCAGCAGCATCTGACCAGGATTGCCCATGCTAACACATACCTGCCAACATTGGCAAAAGCCTTGTCAGTAGTAATTAGTATTATTGCATGGCATACATACTTTTTTATGAAACGATCTATCTCTTTGTGAAAAAGAAATATGCACCACAACAAAACGCTACAACAAACAAGGACTCTAATGAAACAAACTTAACACACGTGAAACGCAAAGTTGATTCCCCTGCTGGCAAGGGCATGATAGGCAACATTGTGAGATTTAAGTTCGAAACTTCCACCAATAAAAATCAGTCAGATGTGTTAAGAATTCCACAACACTTGACAGATGAGAAATCCAAGCAAGTGAATGTGCAGCGTGTGAACCTTTACTCACCATATGATCATACTGCCTTTATAATTGCAGTTTATGACAAGATAAACCAAAGAAGGAAAAAAGGCTGGATGCATAAACAGGGTGAAAAATCAAAACACACAATAAGACTGCAGACTACTGTCAGTTTGTTTTTGTTGACCCTGCAGCTGTGCAGCATCCATTGCTTAATTTTTTTTTCTGCTGATATCTTTCTCTCCCTATTTCTTTATTGTTGATTTTCTTTCTTTCTTTTATTCCTTCTGATAATTTCTTCTAGCATGCTGAAAAAACTTTCAGCCTGAGGACCATGAGCACATGATACCAAAGCTTCAAGTATTTTAGATAAGTGGTGTAAACTTTGAGGATAATACTTTTGAACACTATGCATCAATTTTTACAAACCAACTTTGTCACTTCCGTTTTCGGGAATTTATCCCACCCTTATCAAGCTTAAATGCAAAAACTTATGGGATAGGGAAGAGGTTCCCAATCTGTGTGTCGCAATGCCCCAGGGTGTCGTGATTTATAAGGAAAAAAATTATAATTTATAGTGAAATGCAACATGCAGATTTTGGAGCATCTATTTCAACTAATTGTTCAATTGACAAATATTTTCATCCACAAACAGATGAACACAAGTGGGTCACAGACCCATTTACAGCAGATCCATCATCAACCTTCACTACTGCTGAGCAAGAACAGTTAGATATTACTTCAGACTCCATACTGAAAATGACATTATCTTCCAGAACTCTGCCACAGTTTTGGAACAGTATGGCAAAGTAGTACCCAAAATTGAGTAACAAAGCCATGAGAGTAATTCTTCCTTTTGCCACATCCTACTTTTGTGAGGCAGGATTTTCAGCTCTGGCGGTAATAAAATCCAGATACAGGTAGAAGCAAAGTTAACGTTGAGAAGGAGATCCGCGTAGCTGTATCAAACATTGTCCCTAGATTCAATGTTTTGTGTGACGAGAAACAAGCTCCTCGAACCCATTAAGACCCAAATACCTCTCTTAAGTATTTTCTAAAATTACTATAAAAATGTGAAATCCAAATGAAGAGTTACCATTGTGAAAATGTGCCTATCTCAATTTCTTCTTATTCAGTTTTGTGATTTTATTCTAATTTTGTATTTTTACATTAAAAAGAATACAAGCTAGTAATGTAAATGACTATTATCTTTTTAAAAAATACCACAAACTCAAATTTGTGCATTTTTTTTTAATTTTGGGGATAGGGGCGTCACACGGAAAATGTGACTTGTGAAGGGCGGCGCAGTCTCAAAAGGTTTGGGAAGCCCTGGGATAGGGGATATTTAACAGTACAGAAAAGTGGAAACAGCACACGCACGGGGGGGGGGGGGGTAAGCGATTACGGTGAAAAATTTTCCTCTGTACAACTTCTGGTTTTAGAAATTTTCCCCACAATTTCAAGCTGAAATACAAATATTTATGCAGTAAAATGATATTTAGCAATAATACTGGACAGAGGCAGCATTACGAGAAAAAAGAAATTGCGATTACAGAAAAAATCTGAACTACGTCGACCTTCAGATTTCGAAAGTTTCGTAAAGATGGAATTCCATCCTCCGACGCGAACTTTTCTCCTCCGTCACCACCAACCTCCCCAAAATTTCTCTTCACTTGTATATTGATCTTGTAAATGACCAAAATAATAACGAAAAAGGCGAAATTCCTGGAATTCGCATAAGAATCTCATGACTGAAGATTATGAGAAAATTTTTGCGGCGTTCTAAGTTCCATTTTCGCAAATTGTTGCCTGCAGTTTCAAGCTGAAATACAAACATTTATGCAATTAAATGATGTTTAACAAGAATACTGGACACAAAGGCAACATCAGGAGAAAAAAATGTGATTACGGCAAAAATTTTCACACTGTTTAACTACAGTTTCAGAAAATTTTGAAACACTAAATACCGCTTTTGAGGACGATTTACAGGACCTAAAAAAAAAAAGCAGAATACCGCGAATCCGCTTAAGAATCATATGTATATCATGAAATACTAGAAAAATGAAAAAATCTAAACCAAATGAAAATTCGTAGAATCCGTAGTTTTGACAGCGATGTCCGTAGTTCCATAGTCACACAACTAAATCCGTAGTAGTTGGCAGGTATGCCAACAGACAAGTGAAACTGGTTCAAGTAACATTCACAATCAATGCAGGAGGTACCAGAGACATATCCATCAGGTCAGTGCATGTAATTTAGCATCCATGGGGTATGGAAGCAAAAGACCCACCAGTGTCTTTGTTAGCACCACAACATCAGACATAATGCTTCACCTGGGCTAGTGAACATGGTAATTGGACCCTGGAAGACTGGCAACATGTGGTGTGGTCCGATGAGTCATGCTACGAGTTGTTATGAGCTGATGGTAGGGTTCAGGTGTGGCGCAGACCCCACAAGGCCATGGACCCAAGCTGTCAACAAGGCACTGTGAAAGCTGGTGATGGTTCCATACGTGTGTGGGGTGCCTTTATGTGGCATGGCTTGGGTCCTCGTAAACACATCGTTAACAGGTAATCGCTTTGTTGCTCTGCTGGGTGAGCATTTGCAGCCCTTCATGGACTTCATGTACCCCAACAACGATGGGATTTTCCACACAAACAATGCACCATGACATTGGGCCCAAGTTGACCAAAGCTGGTTCGAGGTGCATTCTGGACAGTTCCAACGGATGGTGTGCCCACCACATTTGCCAGGCATGAAACCAATAGAGCACTTATGGAATGTGGTGGAAAGGTCCATTCACACCAAAGATCCTGCACCTACAAATACTAGGGAACTGTGAGCAGCTGACATGGCTAAACATCTCTCCAGAAGTCTTCCAGCCACTTGTGGAATCGATGCCACATCGAGTTGTTGCACTTTGCTGGGCTAGAGGTGGGCCTACATGATACTAGGTACGTATCCCATGACTTTTGGCACTGTGTGTGTGTGTGTGAGAGAGAGAGAGAGAGAGAGAGAGAGAGAGAGAGAGAGAGAGAGAGAGAGAGAGAGAGAGAGAGAGAGAGAGAGAGAGAGAGATGCAAGGTCAGGTCATACGCAAACGTATAACCTCTCCTTAATAAATCTCAACCCTGACTTATCACGGTGCATCCTGTTCCCACTAAAGGGGCTCTGACGACTGACAAATAGCGGTATAACTATACCATCGGGATTACAGGAAATGCTATCCCACACTCCCCAACCCACATTGCCAACATGGTGAGTTATGGCCAAACCTCCCCAGAAGATTATTTCACAATGTAAATTTTGGTACTCAGTCTCTGGCAGCTAAAATGTACCTGGCCAAGGCAGCGGACCATGCAACATAAAGGCAGAGGATGCTAAGAATCACAGTAAGATCGGACAAAGCTGCCATCCGATACTGACCTTGTCTACATTTAACGGATGATCTCTATCTTCTCATTGAAGGCTCCTTAAATTGGAGGAGAAACTCCAAAGGACCAAGTGGGGCATTGTCGAGCTAAGTGAGGTAAGAAGAAAAGGAGAAGATCTCACTGCACTGAAAAGCGGACGTCTCTTCTACTATTGTGGGACAGATACAGGCAGAACAAGTGTTGTTGGATTTATAATAAACAAGAAACTGATGGACAATGTTCTAGAAGTTGAAAATTCCTCGGATAGAGCTGAGTGATTCATTATCCAACTCTCAAAAAGATACCATGCTCAGATTATTCAAGCTTACACGCCCACCACAAGTCATCCCGAAGAAGAATTTTACAAAGAAATTCAGCATCTAAATAACAATGACAAGCAGCACTTGATGATCCTTATGGGTGATTCCAATGCAAAAATAGGGCAACAGCAACACAATGAAACTTCAACAGGTAAATTCAGACATGGGAACAGAAACCAATGTGGAAATGCTCTTGTAGAATTTGCAAAGGCAAAAAGGTTTTTCATCATGAACTCCTTTTTCAAGAAAAAAAAACAAAAAAAAACACAGTTAATGTGTAACAAGACATTTGTCATTGAAGACTGCAGTGTGCTGAACAGGTTCAACATGGGGAATGACCATAGAATGGTGAGATGTAAGCAACACCTCAACACTAAACTCAAGTGATTGTGGAATAACTTTTTTTACGGGTCTTTTAGAGGTTATTTTTAATGAAAGTTGGTTGTCAAATTTTCGAACTAAAGCCTAGTTCGTCATCAGGACTATGTCACTGGAGTAGTTGCTGCCACTCAATTGGAAGAGACCATCCGCAATTATCGTTAATTGTGGTACTTCTTCTTCTTGCTATTTCGATCCCTTCTTCTAGTTTTCTCTTTACTAAGTTTGACTGGTGGGCGATTATTTTCACTGAGTCCCAATTTATGGAGTGTCCACTTGCTTGTACATGTCTGTCTAGCCCTGTTTTGTTCCCAATGTTCTTAATAGCTGCTTGGTGTTCTTTCATTCGGACCTTAATACTTCTCCCTGTTTCTCCTATATAGCTGAGTCCGCAGTTACAGTCGATGCAGTAAATTACTCCTTCCTGCAATTGGATGTCCAATTCTTTCTGCTTTAAAGCTGGCAGGAATTTCTTTATTTTGTTATTAAGATCTGGAGCTAGCCTGATATTATATTTTGCTCCGATCCTTTTCAGTTTCTCGAAAAGTCCCTTGTGGTACGTAATTTTGCTGGTGAATTTGAAGTTGGTTTTTTCCTGCTTCTTTTTTGGCACTTGTTTAAATATTTTCTCAACATATGGGGAGGGGTAATTGTTTTCTGCCAACATTTCCTTTAATTCTTCTTTGTGAAGATCTTTTTGAGAAGCTGAAGAGACCAGGATTTCAATTTTTTCCAAAAATTGTCTCGCTGTATTCGATTTAATATAATCAGGGTGGAATGAGCAGAAGTCTAACATCTTCCCTGTGTTGGTGGGTTTTCTAAAAAGCTGAGTGAATATTTTCCCTTCTCTTGAGGTCAAGGTTAAATCCAGGTAATTGATGCTATGGTCTTTTTCCTGTTCCAGGGTGTACTTCAAGGTATTCTCTAGTAAGTTAAATTCTTCCAGAATCTGAGAGGGTAGAGATTGGTCCACAGTATCTACTATAATTAGGACATCATCCATGTACCTTACATAGAGAGCAAACAAGGAGGGTTGTATAAGGATTTTTGCCTCTAGTTTACTTATATAATAATTTGCTAGCAGAGGTGCTAGTGGAGAACCCATTGCAAGTCCTGAAGTTTGCCTGTAATATTTCTTTCCAAACTGGAAGAAATTATTCTTGAAGGAAAATAGGAGCAGTTCATATATGCCAAGTAGTATTTCTCTATTGTGATTATGGAATACTATTTTTTCCGCAAGGTCATCTGCAATGAATTCCTGTAGGAGGTCCAGGTTAATGTTGGTATACATAGAGACTATATCCAGGCTTGCCATTACTGGATGAATTAATTCTGGCAAGTTGTCCAGTTTTCTTTTTAGCTGCATGGAATTTTTTAGTAGGTAGGGAGGAGAAGGGAAAATATCTCTGAGGTGACCAAGTAAATAATAATTAATGTTGGAGAGTGGCGAATTTCTAGTGTCCATATATGAACTGCTCCTATTTTCCTTCAAGAATAATTTCTTCCAGTTTGGAAAGAAATATTACAGGCAAACTTCAGGACTTGCAATGGGTTCTCCACTAGCACCTCTGCTAGCAAATTATTATATAAGTAAACTAGAGGCAAAAATCCTTATACAACCCTCCTTGTTTGCTCTCTATGTAAGGTACATGGATGATGTCCTAATTATAGTAGATACTGTGGACCAATCTCTACCCTCTCAGATTCTGGAAGAATTTAACTTACTAGAGAATACCTTGAAGTACACCCTGGAACAGGAAAAAGACCATAGCATCAATTACCTGAATTTAACCTTGACCTCAAGAGAAGGAAAATATTCACTCAGCTTTTAGAAAACCCACCAACACAGGGAAGATGTTAGACTTCTGCTCATTCCACCCTGATTATATTAAATCGAATACAGCGAGACAATTTTTGGAAAAATTGAAATCCTGGTCTCTTCAGCTTCTCAAAAGATCTTCACAAAGAAGAATTAAAGGAAATGTTGGCAGAAAACAATTACCCCCCTCCCCATATGTTGAGAAAATATTTAAACAAGTGCCAAAAAAGAAGCAGGAAAAAACCAACTTCAAATTCACCAGCAAAATTACGTACCACAAGGGACTTTTCGAGAAACTGAAAAGGATCGGAGCAAAATATAATATCAGGCTAGCTCCAGATCTTAATAACAAAATAAAGAAATTCCTGCCAGCTTTAAAGCAGAAAGAATTGGACATCCAATTGCAGGAAGGAGTAATTTACTGCATCGACTGTAACTGCGGACTCAGCTATATAGGAGAAACAGGGAGAAGTATTAAGGTCCGAATGAAAGAACACCAAGCAGCTATTAGGAACATTGGGAACAAAACAGGGCTAGACAGACATGTACAAGCAAGTGGACACTCCATAGAATTGGGACTCAGTGAAAATAATCGCCCACCAGTCAAACTTAGTAAAGAGAAAACTAGAAGAAGGGATCGAAATAGCAAGAAGAAGAAGTACCACAATTAACGATAATTGCGGATGGTCTCTTCCAATTGAGTGGCAGCAACTACTCCAGTGACATAGTCCTGATGACGAACTAGGCTTTAGTTCGAAAATTTGACAACCAACTTTCATTAAAAATAACCTCTAAAAGACCCGTAAAAAAAGTTATTCCACAATCACTATGAATAGAGGTGCCATAAATGCATTTACAACTAAACTCAAGTGTGGCAAGCTCAAAAAACAAGCAAAATATGTATTGACATGACCAATATTAAAAAGCATCATAATACCTTCAAATTGGAACTGAGGAACAGACTCTTCACTCTAGAAGATCTAACATCAGAAGAACTGGACATCTCTGAAGTTAACAGAAAATAAACAGCAAAAAAAAAAAAAAAAAAAAAAAAAAAGGTGGTACTAAGAACAAGCTGCACATGAAAAAAATATCAGGAAAAACAAAAATGCTGATGCAAAAGAGAAGGAAGATGATGACAAATAAAGAAGATGCCACTTCCAAAGCGAATATATAGAGCTATGCAAGACAGTAAGAAAAAGTATCACTGAAGACATAAGGAAATTCAACTGTGAACTAGTGAGAAAAGCAATTAAAAACAACCAAAGCCTGAAGAGAGCAAAGGGAAGAAAACAGAGAAAACAGATCAGTAAGGGAAAAAAACAGATTTTGGAACTAAGAAAAGAAGAAACACAGTAACAAGAAAAAAGAGGCCAAATTTTGACAAGAGTGGAAGATTTCTACTCAAAACTATAAAAAAGAGATGCTACATCTACTCTAGACATTACGAAAGGTTACAGTACCAAAATCCCTGCAGTCCTTCCTGGTAGAAGTTACACATGCAATTAAAATCATGAAACGGGGAAAAGCTCCAGGAGAAGATAGGATTACTGTGGACATAACACAAGAAGCAAGTGGAGAAATTGAAACTAGACACCCTCAAGTTGTCACTAGATGCCTCAATGAAGGGAGGATTCTCAAGGATTGGAACAATGCTACAATGATCGTGCTACATAAAAAAAGGTGGCATGAGGATCTCAGGAACTACAGGCCCATCCGCCTCCTGGCCCATCAGCCTCCTGTCAGTGGTTTATAAGATCTTCACTAAGGTTCTTTCACATCGCTTCAAGATAACACTAGACATGGCTCAACTTACAGAACAAGCTGGATTCAGGAGTGGCTACAGCAGGGGTAGCACTGCCGATCACACGGTCTGCAATTTGCGAAAAAGAAATTGTTTTGACAAAGGAAGTTTACTTTTTTTGTACTGTTATACTACATTGGTGAAAATTTTTTTTAATTTGGCTAATAAGTTCATGAAAACTTTTTAAAAGCCAGCGAAACCCCTGGGCTACAGCACTATAGCTCACATCCATGTACTGAGAAAACTTAATTGAAAGAATGAGGGATCGATTATGAAAAGGCCTCTGATTCCGTGAAATCATCAGCAGTTACAATGGCTTTGAAATCCTGTGGTATTGAAGATGCATACGTTAGTATTATTAGTAACATCTATGAAAATGCAAGTGAAAGAGTTCAGTTAAAGATACGGCACTAATAAAAATTGGAATGAGAGTGAGACAAGGTGACACCATATCTACCAAACTCTTATGTCACATCGGAAAATGTCTTTCAATCATTGAACTCAGAAAATAAAGGATAAAGATTAATGGAGATTGTTTAACACTTCTTCGTTTTACTGATGACGTAGCCATTCTTGCAACTGCCCCTTCAGAACTGCAGAGTATGATCCAGGAATTTGCTGACACTGATGACGTAGCCATTCTTGCAACTGCCCCTTCAGAACTGCAGAGTATGATCCAGGAATTTGCTGACACTGATGACGTAGCCATTCTTGCAACTGCCCCTTCAGAACTGCAGAGTATGATCCAGGAATTTGCTGACAAGAGTAAAGAAGTGGGATTAAAAATGAACTTTAAAAAGACAAAACTCTGATGTACAATGCTTTTACAAGAAAGAATACTCATTGATTGATGGAGAAAAGCTGGAGAAAATTGATACCTACATTTACCTTGGACAGCATATATAAAACAAAGGTCACATTGATGAAGAAATTAATTAAAGTATAAAACTTAGTTGGAGAGCTTTTGGAAAACACAGTACATTTTTAAGAGCAATATGCCATTTTGTCTGAAAATAATAAAGAATAGTGTTTAATAAATGCATCCTACCAGTGCTTACGTATGGAGCACAGACATGGACCTTAACTGAAAAAGGTATACAAAGACTGCAGACAACTGAAAGATGGACGGAGAGATGCATGCTTGGTGTAACCAGGAGAGATAAAAAGAGGAACTCATGGATAAGAAATGACATCACGATCAGAAAAAAATTCCTGAAATGGCAATGGGCTGGACATGTTGCCAGAAGAACGGACCACCAATGAACAACTGAAATTTTAAACTGGATTCCAAAAGACAGGAAAAGACCAAGAAAAAGACAGCATGGGAGATGGGTGGATGAAATTTGAAAGCAAGCGGGAGTGACATGGAGGAGATTGGTGCGAGATAGACCATTGTGGAAAAAACTTGGACAGACCTTCATCCAGCAGTGGATTGATAATGGTTGTTGATGATGATATATATTTCTTACGGGTCTTTTCCTGTTCCTTAGAATTTTGTTCGTCCATTGATGGTCCGTTCTTCTGGCAACATGTCCAGCCTATTGCCATTTCAGTCATGTCATTTTCCTTATCCATAAGTTCCTCTTTTATATATATATATATATATATATATATATATATATATATCATTATCATCATCATCATTGTCAACCATTATCAATCCACTGCTGGACGAAGGTCTCCCCAAGTTTCCTCCACAACGGTCTGTCTTGTGCCAGTATCCTCCATGTCACTCCCACATACTTTCGAATTTCATCCACCCATCTTCCATGTGGTCTTCTTCTGGGTCTTTTCCTGTCCCTTGGAATCCAATCTAAAATTTCGGCTGTCCACCGATGGTCTGTCCTTCTGGCAGTATGTCCAGCCCATTGCCATTTCAGGGATTTTAACTCTGATCATGATGTCTTCCACTCTAGTCATTTTTCGGATCCACGAGTTCCTCTTCTTATCTCTCCTGGTTACACCAAGCATGCACCTCTCCATGCTACTTTGAGTTGTCTGCAGCCTTTGTATGTCTCTTTTAGTTAAGGTCCATGTCTCTGCACCATACGTAAGCACTGGAAGGATGCATTGATCAAACACTTTTCTTTTAAGACATAATGGCATATTGCTCTTGAAAATTATGTTGTTTCTTCCAAAAGCTCTCCAGGCAAGTTTTGAACGCCGATTAATTTCTTCATTAATGTGACCCTCACTTGATATCTGCTGTCCAAGATAAACGTACGTGTCTGTTATCTCCAGCTTTTCTCCATCAATCGATAAACCTTCATTTCTTGTAAAAGCATTGAACATCACTGTTGTCTTCTGAAAGTTCATTTTTAATCCCACTTCTTTACTCTTGTCAGCAAGTTCTTGGATCATACTCTGCAGCTCTGATGGGGTAGTTGCAAAAATGACTATGTCATCAGCAAAACAAAGGTGGGTTAGATAATCTCCATTAATCTTTATCCCTTTGTTTTCCCAGTTAAGTGATTGAAAGACATTTTCCAATGTGGCGTTAAAGAGCTTCGGAGATATGGTGTCTCCTTGTCTCACTCCCTTTCCAATTTTTATGTGTGTTGCATTTTTAAACAGCCAAATCTTTGCACTTGCATTTTCATAGATGTTGTTAATAATATTAATGTATGCATCTTCAATGCCGCAGGATTTCAGAGCCATTGTAACTGCTGATGGTTTCACTGAATCAAAGGCTTTTTCATAATCAATAAAAGCCATGCACAATGGAAGTTCATATTCCCTCGCTCTTTCAATTAGTTCTCTCAGTACGTGGATATAATCTATTGTGCTGTAGCCATTCCTGAATCCAGCTTGTTCTCTCGGTTGAGCCATGTCCAGTGTTACCTTCAAACAGTGTGAAAGAACTTTAGTGAAGATTTTATAAACCACTGATAGGAGGCTGATAGGTCTGTAGTTCCTGAGATCCTCAATGTCACCTTTTTTATGTAGTAGGATCATTATAGCGTTGTTCCAATCCTCAGGAATCTTCCCTTCATTAAGGCATCGAGTGAAAATTTGGGCGAGTACTGTTTTGATTTCTCCACTTGCTTCTTGTATGATGTCTACAGTAATTCCATCTTCTCCTGGAGCTTTTCCCCGCTTCATGTTCTTGATTGCATGTGCAACTTCTACTGGGAGGACTGGAAGAACTCTGGTACTTTCCATGATGTTTGGGGTACATGCATCATCCCTTTCATATAACTTGGGGTAGAAATCTTTCACTCTTGTCAAAATTTCGCCTCTATTTCTTGTTACAGAACCATCTTCTTTTCTCAGTGCCATAATCTGTTTTCTTCCCTTACTGAGATGTCCCTTTGCTATCTTTAGGCCTTGGTTGTTTTCAATTGCTTTCCTCACTAGTTCACAGTTGAATTTCCTTACGTCTTCAGTGATACTTTTTCGTACTGTCTTGCATAGCTCCATGTTTTCCACTTTGGAAGTCACATCTTCTTTAGTTGTCCTCATGTATCTTCTTTTTGGCATCAACATTTTGGTTTTTCCTGATAATTTGTTCACATTCAACTTGTTCTTAGACCCAGTTAATTCTGTTGCTGTTTCCATAAGAGCTTTGGTTACTTTTCTGTTAACTTCAGAAATATCCACTTCTGATGTTAGGCCTTCTAAAGCAGAGAATCTGTTCTTCAGTTCCAACTTGAAGGTATTATGGTGTTTTTTAAGGTTGGTTATGTCAATACATTTTGTTTGTCTTATGAGCTTGCCACGTTCGAGTCTAGTGTTGAGGTGCATCTTACATCTCACCAATCTATGGTCACTACCTGTGTTGAAATTGTTTAGCACACTGCAGTCTTCTATGACAAATTTTTGTTACACATAATAAAATCAATTTCACTTGTCGTCCCATTTTTATGTCTCCATGTCCATTTCCTGTGCGGCCTTTTTCTTGAAAAAGGAGTTCAAGATGAAAAACCCATCTGCCTCTGCAAACTCAACGAGAGTATTTCCTTGCTGGTTTCTGTTGCAGTGACCGAATTTACCTACTGAAGTTTCATTCCGTTGCCGTTGCCCTATTTTTGCATTGAAATCTCCCATAATTATCTTCAAGTGCTGCTTACCTTTATTATTTAGATGACGGATTTCCTCATAAAATTTTTTAATTTCTTCTTCAGGATGACTTGTGGTAGGTGCATAAGTTTGAATAATCTGAGGCTGGTATCTTCTCGAGAGTTGGATAACGAGTCGTGCAGCTCTGTCAGAGGAACTTTCAACTTCTACAACTTTATCCTTCAGTTTCTTGTTTATTATATATCCAACACCACTAGTTCTGCCAGTATCTGTCCCACGATAGTAGAAGAGATGTCCACTTTTCAGTTCAATGAGATCTTCTCCTTTTCTCCTTACTTCACTTAGCCCGACGATGTCCCACTTGATCCTTTGTAGTTCCTCTTCCAATTCAAGAAGCCTTGAATCAGAAGATAGGGAGCGTCCATTATACGTAGTTAAGGTCAGCATCAGATGACAGCCTAGTACGGTCTTCCGGGGATTCTTAGCACCCTCTGCCTTCATGTCGCACTGGCCGCTGCCTTGGCCAGGTACATTCCACCTGCCGGAGACTGAGGGCCAAGATTTAAGTTGTGGAGTCATTTTGGAGGGGTTTGGCCAGCACTCACCACGCTGGCCAAGCGGGTTGGTGAGTGTGAGATAGCATTTCCTCTAATCCCAATGGTATAGTTATACCGCTATTGGCGGTCGTCAGAGCCCCTTTAGTGGGAACAGGATGCACCAGGAGAAGGCGGGCTTGACATTTGTCAAGGAGAGGCTGTGATGTTACGCATCACCTGACCTTACATCCCTATATATATATAAGAAATAAAGTGAAAGTGATTTTATTATGTGTAACAAGAAATTTGTCATGGAAGAGTGCAGTGTGCTGAACAAGTTCAACACAGGTAGTGACCATAGAATGGTTAGATGCAAGATGCACCTCAATGCTAAACTCAAGCGTGGCAAGCTCACAAAACAATCAAAGTGTATTGACACGACCAACCTTAAAAAGCATCATAACACCTTCAAATTGGAACTGAGGAACAGATTCTCTGCTCTAGAAGGTCTAACATCGGAAGAAGTGGACATCTCTGAAGTTAACAGAAAAGTAACCAAAGCTCTTATGGAAACAGCAACAAGATTAGCTGGGTCTAAAAACAAGTTGCATGTGAACAAATTATCAGGAAAAACCAAAATGTTGATGTGAAAAAGAAAAGAGATGAGGACAACTAAAGAAGATGTGACTTCCAAAGTGGAATATATAGAGCTATGCAAGACAGTATGAAAAGTATCACCGAAGATATAAGGAAATTCAACTGTGAACTAGTGAGGAAAGCACTTGAAAACAACCAAAGCCTAAAGATGGCAAAGGGACATCTCAGTAAGGGAAGAAAACAGTATGGCACTGAGAAAAGAAGATGGTTCTGTAACAAGAAATAGAGACAAAATTTTGACAAGAGTGAAAGATTTCTACTCCAAATTATATGAAAGAGATAATACATGTACTCCAGACATCATGAAAGGTACCAGTACCAGAGTTCTTCCAGTCCTCCCAGCAGAAGTTGCACATGCAATCAAGAACATGAAGCAGGGAAACGCTCCAGGAGAAGAATGTATTACTGCAGACATCATACAAGAAGCAAGTGGAGAAACTGAAACAGTACTCGCCCAAGCTTTCACACAATGCCTTAATGAAGAGAAGATTCCTGAGGATTGGAACAACGCTACAATGATCCTGCTACATAAAAAAGGTGACATTGAGGATCTCAGGAACTACAGACCTATCAGCCTCCTATCAGTGGTTTATAAAATCTTCACTAAAGTTCTTTCACACCGCTTGAAGGTGACATTGAACATGGCTCAACCGAGAGAACAGGCTGGATTCAGGAGTGGCTACAGCACAATAGATCATATCCACGTACTGAGAGAACTAATTGAAAGAGCAAGGGAATATGAACTTCCATTGTGCATGGCTTTTATCGATTATGAAAAGGTATTTGATTTCGTGAAACCATCAGCAGTTACAATGGCTTTGAAATACTGTGGTGTTGAAGATGCATACATTATTATTATTAATAACATCTATGAAAATGCAAGTGCAAAGATTCGGCTGTTTGAGAATACTTCACACATAAAATTTGGAAAGGGAGTGAGACAAGGTGACACCATATCTCCCAAGCTCTTTAATGTCACATTGGAAACTGTTTTTCAATCACTGAACTGGGAAAACAAAGGGATAAAGATTAATGGAGATAATCTAACTCACCTTCATTTTACTGATGATGTAGTCATTTTTGCAACTACCCCATCAGAGCTGCATAGTATGATTCAGGAACTTGCTGAGAAGAGTAAAGAAGTGGGATTAAAAATGAACTTTCAGAAGACAAAAGTGATGTACAATGCTTTTACAGGAAATGAAGATTTATCGATTGATGGAGAAAAGCTGGAGATAACAGACACGTACGTTTATCTTGGACAGCAGATATCAAGTAAGGGTCACATTGATGAAGAAATTAATCGGCGTATAAAACTTGCCTGGAGAGCTTTTGGAAGAAACAGCATAATTTTCAAGAGCAATATACCATTATGTCTTAAAAAGAAAGTGTTTGATCAATGTATCCTTCCAGTGCTTACGTGTGGTGCAGAGACGTGGACGTTAACTAAAAGAGACATACAAAGGTTGCAAACAACTCAAAGAAGTATGGAGAGGTGCATGCTTGGTGCAACCAAGAGAGATAAGAAGAGGAACTCGTAGATCAAAAAAATGACAAGAGTGGAAGACATCAAGATCAGAGTAAAATCCCTGAAATGGCAATGGGCTGGACATACTGCCAGAAGGACAGACCATCGATGGGCAGTTGAAATTTTAGATTGGATTCCAAGGGACAGGAAAAGACCCAGAAGAAGACCACATGGAAGATGGGTGGATGAAATTCGAAAGTATGCGGGAGTAACAGGGAGGAGACTGGCACAAGACAGACCGTTGTGGAAGAGGCTTGGAGAGACCTTTGTCCAGCAGTGGATTGATGATGGATGATGATGATATAAGAAATATAATAACAATCTTAGCAACTATTAAGCACAAGGCTCCACAAACAGAGATACTACTGTAAAAAATAACAATAAATAAAATGAAATAAAACCAAAAGGTCAATTATACATGAAAATCAAAGGATTGGTTGTAATTAAGAAATTTCAAATTTGGTTTATCCCTTTTACAAGACAGCAAACTGGAATGCACTTTCCATCAAGTTGAACTGTAAATACAGTTCACCTTCAAAAACCTGCACACTCAATCATGAGTTTAAGCTACAGTATCAGTGATCCAAGAAAAATTAAAAAAAAAAAAATGTTTTCAAATCTCAATACTGCATGCACATATTTTACTTGAAACAAAACTTCATGTATAAGATTAACATGATCTAATTCCAGTATTTAATCAGCAGTATGCCAGAGAAAATATCATAAAAGACACATGAGAGCATCTCATACATGACTTGCTTTCTTATGAAAGCAAGGTACAAAAGGAAATCTACCATCAGATCATTTAAATAAATTGATGTAATTGCACATCACCTTTTCTAAAAGTGTACATCGTGCACCAGAGCTAGGAAAGTGAAATTCGTGATCTTTAACAAATGAAGCTTAATATGACATATGATTTAACAAATGAATACACTGGTCAGAGCTGTGGAGTATGATGGTTCAGGAACTTGTAGAGAAGTGGGCTCAAAAATTAACTTGCAGAAAACAAAACTTTTACAAGAACAGAAGATTCTGCAGTTGATGGAGAAAATCTAGAAGTAACAGATTGCTACATTTACCTCGGACAACAGGTAGCAAGGGCAGCATCGAAGAAGAAATTAATACATACATACATATTACTAAGCTGTTCTCTGATATTCAGAGGTCAGCTCCTCACAGAAAGCATTTACTGCTCTCTGATATTCAGAGGTCAGCTCCTCACAGAAAGCATTTACTGCTGCAATCTCGGCACACAGCTCGGGCTTCATCAACATCCATCACACGCAGTACACAAGAACTTTTGTATTTCATACTCATTATCTTTTTCTCATGAAGACATTTCTGAATTGGGTCCTCCCATGATTTCCTTGGCCTTGCTGTACCTTTCTTTCCTGCCACTTGGGCTGAATAAATTCTCTTAGTAAGTCCCTCATCACTCATTCTTTCAACATCAGCCTCCACCTTACTAACAACATTTTGCCTCACATTACACATCTGCAACACATCTTCATTCCTCACATGATCAGAGCGTATCTTGCCACAAACCCTCAGGAACCCATCTCCCCAGCACACAAACAACTGTCATGTCTTTTGTGCAGTACCCAGGTTTCACTGCCATACATCAGAGTAGCAGCAATTACACTTTCATACACAGCCATTCAGGACTTTTTGAGAAACCGTCATTCCTGTAAAATCCTCCTAAAGCAGCTATCGCTTTCAATGAAGAGTTCACTCACCTACTAATTTTACAATGTGATTTGTTCTCACATATTGTGTAAGCTGTTAAGCCCATTGCAGAACTACATGGTAAAAAGTTAATAGAAAATTCTGAAGAGCATATTGCTTTCTTCTGAAATTCTCTGTTTCACACGTTATAATTTTCGTTTGTGACCTTGGAAGGTCGTGTGCGAAGTTGTGCTTGGGGTCTCCCTAGAAAATGTTTATATAACAATATTAAAAACTAAAACGTTAAATAATTCTCACCTTCGGTTTTTCTTGGACTTCGCCAGGGTATTCACCTTTCATGCAGTAAATATTGTCAATTCGATGATATTGACATAAACTGGATGAATCTATATCCTATATTCGATGAAAACGGTATGCAACCAACAAAGGAATGAAAATACTTTAAAATTCTAATAAAATTTGGAATACAAGTCAAACTCCATTGGAATAAAATCTGAATAAAACCATGTTAAAAAATTGAACATTGAAACAGCAGCGACGAATTCTCCAAAAAAGACCCCCAAAAATGCACTTGTTGTTCACACACACATACTCCTCCAGCCACTCCATACGCGTTTCAACTACCAAAGTCGTAGACTTCGTCAGTGGTTGGCAATGTTTTTCCCCCCAACTGCCTAGTCCTCTATGCCATGTTGATTTCCTGCCAAGACACGCCCTACTTCCATGTCATCATTATTATTGTGCATGTCGTGTTGAGCACCATCTGTTGGTGTTCTTACATATGAGTCCAACTGGTCTTCCCTACCATTTTTTGCCTTTCTCTTTCATTGTTTTTCTTGGTCAAATAAGAATCTCCATGCATATGATAAGTCATATGGACTATTATTGTTACAATTAGATTCCTTTGTCTTTTCAATCATAATGGCCTTGGATATGAGGATCTGTTTGTGGGTGCTGTGAGATGTAAGATGTTTTATATTAACCCACTTAGGCTCCATATTATTCTCTATACAGTATTGAATCAAAGCTGTTTTTTCCTATTTTTTTTTTTTGTTCCTATTGTCCAGATGTTCTTTCAATCTGATATTTAAACATCTTTTTGTACTTCTGATATATGATTTGTTATCATAGTTATTCTCTTTTGATGGTGCAATTGGTATCCTATAAACACCTGCTCTATCTAAAATTGATATTGGATCTATGTGCTGGGTTATTATTTGTGCAATTTCTTTAACAGTATCAGCAATTGTAAGGTTAGTTTGTCAGCATTCTTTTTTTTTTTATGGTTCCTGTTATATTAGAGTGGTATGGTAGTTTCCCACAATTGTTCATTCTTAGTTTGGGTTTTTTTATAATTGCTCTTTGGTACTTTGCATTCATTGTATAGCCTTTCTATGAGTTTCATATCAGAACCAAACTCCACTGCAATGCCTTTAATCCAGTCTAGTTCTTTCTTTTCTGCATATTAATTTGCGCAATGTGTAATTGCTCTTTGTATGTAATTTGTAAATGCAGATATTTTATACCTCCAAGGGTGATGTGACTCTTTTGGAATGATAGCTGGTATGAAGGTAGGTTTTCTGTAAACTTCATATTCTATGGTGGACATGTTTTTTAATAAAATGTCTAAGAATGGGAGTTGTTTACAATTTTCATATTCAGCTGTTCATGTAATAGTTGGGTATAAATCAGTGAATCTGTTTATAAAATGCTATAAATCTTCTTTAGAATGTCTCCAGAAGATAAGTATGTCGTCGACATATCTAGTTCAGGTTCTTTAATGTTTGTATCTTGCACCAACATTTTTGTTTCAGTATCTTGTAAAACTTTTTCTGCCATCAGACCTGACAATGGAGAGCCCATTGGTGCACCTGTTATTTGTTTATATATATTTCTATTGAATTGAAAAAAATTATTGCTATTGATGAATTTCAATGCTGCAATTATACTATTATCTCATTTTGGGATACTTTGTGTTCTTTTAGTTTATTCCCAATAATAAATATTGATTTTTCTGTAGGAGTATTCAGATATAAGGATACAATATCCAGGCTAATCATTGTGATGTCTTTTAGATTTCTGCATTGTTTTATCATACTGATGACTTCATATGAGTTTTTAGCACAATATTTATGGTCATTAAAATATTGTCTTAAATGTTGATACATTGCTCTTTCTAAATCAATAGTTGGTGACAAGTTTTTGACCAAAGTACTGAAGAGCAATTATAAAAAACCCAAAACTAAGAATGAAGAATTTTTTTGCAAAGTACCAAGAGCAATTATAAAAAAAAAACTAAGAATGAAGAATTGTGAATGAACAATTGTGGGAAACTACCATACCACCCTAATATAACAGGAATCATAAAGAAAAAATGTCAACAAACTAACCTTACAATTGCTGATACTGTTAAAGACATTGCACAAATAATAACCCAGCACAAAGATCCAATATCAATTTTAGATAGAGCAGATGTTTATAGGATACCAATTGCAGGGCTACCACCTACTCCAGTAAAAAAAGTAGGACAATTTTTTAAAACAACATAGGTCAATTGTAATGGTGAGAGTTACTATAATAAAGCCACATGGAATACCCCCCCCCCCATGCAATGTATATTAGTGTAATAATGTAATAATACATTTCAGAGGTAGGTCTAGTTGACTTACTAATATATATATATGAGACAATAACATTTACTATAAAGGAAATAGTATCTAAAACATAATTAATGACAATATATTTTACTATATGATTTCTTTGTTACAAGCAATTTTTTTTTTTTTTTTGATTGGAGGTTTAACGACCACCGTGAGCAACTCAATGGGCCATAAGCAGTCGCCCGTCCCTAATTTAGGGTCACTGGTTCCAGGGAAGGGAGAGAGCCAGTGCCGTAAGACAAACACAACATCCATGCCTCACCGGAATTCGAACCCGGACCCCTTAAGGACGAATGATCAGAGGCCAGTTACAAGCAATAAAGTGCATTTCTGAGAACTCCTTTTTTGATTATCATACACAGTGTAAAGAAAAGTAATAAAATAAATCATATCCAGCACTATACAGAGGTTGACTGTCTAGTCAAAACAAAAAAGAAACTACTACCAGTATTTTACTGGTAACCACAGTCCATCCTATTACTTCAGGTTTTTCTTTTTTTGTGTGAGATGAGAGCATCATCCATTTGTTGCAGTCTTCTGGTATATGTCTATCATATTAGATGCTAGAGATGCTTCACTAAAATCTTTTCTTTTTAGTGCTTCATGCAACTTTTTCTTCCCTTTGTCTAATAGTTTTTGGGCAGCTGTCTTTTCTTTGGATGTGTCTTTGTTAGAAAGACTGTTCTTTTTCAGCTACAGATTTCTCCGAAACTTTTGATTATTTCTGTTTCCGATTTTCAAGCCTTTGCTTTTCCAAGGCTGCTTTATATTTTCCATTAGAAGCCCTTGCTGCCTCTAACATCTTTTTGGTGATAGGTATGTTTTCAATTTTTCCTTGAACTCGCAAATAATCTTTTACTGCTCTTACACCTTTGATGGTATTTTCTGCCAAAGCATTTCTTTCAGACGTCAGCAATGCGTTATTCAGAGAAAAACCTCTTTCCACACCTGAATTACCATGTGCTAGTACCAAAAGGGAAGGAATGTATTTAGCCAGAAGAGGATACCTGCATTTACCATCTAGAGATTTGATCTTGAATACTTGTGTCCAATAGTAATCAATTCTGTGATACTTAACTTCACCATTCTTTTTTTCCTGGATAAACCATTGTTCTTTAATGTCATCATCTACCTGGTATGATCGCCATTCATCTATAACTTTGTCCCTGTCGCTGCATTCAGAGCATGCAGTACCTGAGTTATTACCCGCTTAAAAAATTTATAGCTCTCTTCCTCAGTGCACAACAAACCACGAAGACATTGCAGGTTTTTCAGGATCCTATTTTTGATTGGCAGCGTTGTAAAAGCTTAGTTACTGTTTTCTTATAAAAACATAAGACTGCTGAGTTATACTCAAGTTTATCCCTGTCCGACATTGCAGACGATGTTAAAGTATGCTTTGCTTCAGTTCCTACTTCCATTTTATGCAAAGGCAACAGGTTTTCACTCGTGAAATTTATTGCGGGGAGATTACCACAGAACTCCTTCACAACATGTGGTTACACAAATTTCTTCAACATCATCTTTAGAAGTTGACATAACTCATCATACAAGATATAAACAAGTGGCTGTTCATTCTGAAAAGTGCAAAGGAACTTAGAAAACAACTCACTAATGTGAACCAAAAACTGCATCAAAGGAAGGAGCAATTTGTTCTTCAGCACACTAACAATGCTGTTATATCGAGTGTTATTTACACACACAGAATTGTTATGTTTTGGCATGATGAACTTTAAAAAGTAATGTTGAAAAGCTTCGTGTTGTTGAGTCTCTTCATTACTGGAGCAAGAGTAAGCCATCTACAGCTTACAAACTGCAAAAAGTAATTATCTGATACAGCTAACAATTATTGTGATGCTTTAAAATCTTGTCTCCTAGCAGCAGACTGCTTGAACCACTTATATACATTGTGAGCATAATCTTCAATCATATTAAAAGGTACTTCTTTGAGGCCACTGCTAAATGCATTGTGCATGATGTGTAAGTTACAAGACCCAATGTTGACAAGTCCAGGGGAACCAGACAATTTTACTGCATTGTCCATCTTTTTCCAAAGGGATTTGTTTACATTTGGATTGTCCATTGCTAGCATGATCATATTAGACAAAGGATACCCTTCCATTTTAAGTTGTTTACAGATCTTCCATTTCAACATTGTTTCTGCATCTGCATGAACTAAAAACACAGAAGACAAGTAGCGACATTGGACTGGCTAGGTAACATCAAGACTCCAAAACTGGACGTACATATCCAAATGCTTTTTCACTTGGGCTGTTGTTGTTTCATCTGCACATAAAATAAAGTACACACCAGAACTGCGAATGATTGACGTCAATTCCTATACAATGAATGGTCGGAGGCCGTAAGTTATTAAATATGACACTTTTGTTGTGTTCAGACTGAAGTTTTTAGCAACTTCCCCAAACATTGTTACAAAAAGAGCCTTTAAACCCTTACATGAAGCAAAAGAAAAATTAGAATAAATGACTTTAAAATTGCCCACAGAATTTCAGCTTTGTGGCAATCTGAACCATTAAGTGCAACACTACTGTGTTCTTCGATGATGTCCCGACAACTGTCCTTTTATTTACAAAAAGTTTACTCTGGCTGGTATAATGTACTACATTTGCTTTGGTAGAATGTTTTTTTGTGTCACTGTATTTTAAAAGATGGTCTTTCCCCTGTTCGCACATGAGAAGTACACATTACACAATGAACAAAAAGCTTCAGTTTCATTTCTCCCCTTTCTACACCACAAGTTGATAACATGGTTATTTCTGTCCAAATGAAGCAGCTTCTCTTCAATAAAATGTGTTTCACGGGGCATTTGATTTCTCAGGATAAAATTCTAATTGATTTTCTCCTGCAAAACAACAAATAATTAGTGTTAAAAATTAGTGTTATTATGAATTAAAAATAGTATTTCATTATATGAAACTATTGTTTTTGAAGTGTGACATATTATTTATGGGCTGCGTGAGAGGGAGAAAGACTTGTTAAAAGGATTTTGTTAAAAGTATGAAAAAATAGGACAAAAACTTGAAAGTAGGACAAAAGTAGGACATTTGACCAAAATGTAGGAAAAGTAGAACTTTCACCAAAAAGTAGGAAAAGTAGGACATTTTACAAAAAAGTAGGAAAAGTAGGAGCCCTGCAACTGCACCATCAAAAGAGAATAACCATGATAACAAATCATACACTGCTGGCCATCCAAAATGCAACACCAAGAAGGAAGCATCCGATTGGCCTGAATTTCCCAGCATGCATTGCCCGCGAGAGGATATGCAAACGATTATTCATTGCAGGGCATATGCAAATCATGTGCGCCCAGCACGCCACCGAGAAGCACTATAAGAAGGGTGCACAGAAGGCGGGGTGTAAGTAGTGGAAGTGTATTGTGCTCCAGGACCTGTGCGTGGGAAGCTTCCTGATGCCTTGTCGCAGAATACGGCAGTCATTCGAGCACGTTTCGGAGTTCGACAGAGGACAAATAGTGGCGTATCACGACAGCGGTTTATCGTACCAAGGCATTGGTGCCCATGTGGGACGACATCCAGCCACAGTGAGGCGAGTGTGGATTCAGTGCGTGCAGGAGGGACGGACGGACTGACGTGAGTGATTGCCGCAGCCGCGGCACACCATCGAACGAGAGGACCAGCATGTTTGTGCGGTGGACAATGACGATTCGCACCGCCATATCACGAACGTTAGCGAAGGAATTAGGGTGTGTTGCGCAACAACCTGTGTCAGCACATACAGTTCGACATCGTCTGCAGGAGCGGGGACTTGTTGCACGGCGCACATTGCTTCGATTACCATTGACGTTACACCACCAGCGAGTGCGGCGGCAGTGGGCCATGGAACGCCGCACCTGGACCACGGAATGACACATTGTCTTCTCTGACAAATTCCGCTTCTGCCTGCAACACCATGCTGGTCGGATCTGCGTGTGGCGGCACCATGGCGAGAGACTGTATGACGCCTGCATTACGCATCGCCATACCGGTCTGTTGCCTGGCATTATGGTTTGGGGCGCAATTGGATATTACACCCGCACCCCTCTGGTACGCATTACTGATACACTCAACAGCCACAGCTACATCTCCAACGTTTTGGAGCCTGTAGTCCTCCCTTACCTGCAGGACCTGCCAGCGGCCACGTTTCAACAGGACAATGCGCGCCCGCATGTGGCGCGCATCGTGCAACAATTCTTCACGCCCCATCAGGTGTCACTGCTGCCGTGGCCCACCTGTTCTCCCAATATGTCGCCCATCGAACACGTCTGGTCACTGATCGGCAACCGAGTGGCCCGGCAAGCACCGCCCGCGGCTACGCCTGATTCGTGTGAAAGCAGCCTGGACCAACATACCCCAAGCCCACATCCAAAGCCTCTTTCGTTCGATACTGCAGCGTGTAGTGGTCGTTATTGCCAGCCATAGGGGCCACATGAACTATTGAGGTCGGCATTTTCCACAAGTCGCACGGGCCTGTAAGCTCAATTGTTTTATCTTTGTATCTGTTGTTATGTGCCCAGTAAATCTGACTTTGCTATCTCATGTCCTTCTTGGTGTTGCATTTTGGGTAGCCAGCAGTGTATACTGGAAGTACGAAAAGAAGTTTAAATATCAGATTGAAAGAACATCTGCACAATTGGAACAAAAAACAGGAAAAAACAGCTTTGATTCAATACTGCATGGAGAATAATATGGAGCCCAAGGGGGTTAATATAAAACATCTTACATCTCACAGCACCCACAAACAGATCCTCATATCCGAGGCCATTATGATTGAAAAGACAAAGAAATCTTATTGTAACAATAATAGTCCATATGACTTATCATATGCATGGAGATTCTTGGTTGACCAAGAAAAACAATGAAAGAGAAAGGCAAAAAATAGTAGGGAAGACCAGTTGGACTCATACGTAAGAACACCAACAGATGGTGCGCAACATGACATGCGCAATAATGATGATGACGTGGAAGTAGGGCATGCCTTGGCAAGAAATCAACATGGCATAGAGGACTAGGCAGTTGGGGCAAAAACATAGCCGACCACTGACGAAGACTACGACTTCGGTAGTTGAAACGCGTATGGGGCAGCTGGAGGTGTGCGTGTGTGAACAACAAGTGCATTTTTGGGGGGTCTCTTTCGGAGGATTCGTCACTGCTGTTTTAATGTTCAATTTTTTAGCATGGTTTTATTCAGATTTTATTCCGATGGAGTTTGACTTGTATTCCAAATTTTATTACAATTTTAAAGTATTTTCATTCCTTTGTTGGTTGCATACCGTTTTCATCGAATATAGAATATAGATTCATCCAGTTTATGTCAAGATCATCGAATTGACAATATTTACTGCATGAAAAGGCGAATACTCTGGCGAAGTCCAAGAAAAACCGAAGGTGAGAATTATTTAATGTTTTAGTTTTTAATATTGTTATATAAACATTTTCTAGGCAGACCTCATGCACAACTTCGCACACAACCTTTCAGGGTCCCAAACGTAAATTCTAATGCTCTTCAGAATTTGCTATTAATTTGTTCTCTATGTCGAACATGCTTCCCAAATATACAAACTCGTTTACCTGGTCAATAACTGTGCCATTTAGACATATACTGCAATCAGTACTAACAGTTCCTCACTCAAAAACCATAACTTTGGTTTTTCCCTTATTTATACTCAGTTTGAAATTTATACAAACTTCATACATCTGGGCCAGCATACCCTGCAACTCACTTTCACTCTCTGCTAACAAGACTCTGTCATCAGCATATAGCAGTGGTTCCCAAACTTTTTGAGTCATGGAGCACTTTTCAGGAGAGAAATTCGTCACAGAGCACTATTGTTGCCATTATGCCAAATTCATGTATGTGCATTTTTTGGCTGTTTTTACCTAACTGCATTTTTCAAGTTGTTGGTCGATATTTTATCGTATAGCATGAATTCAAGGGAGAACAAATTGGATGGTGAAATTAGTAGGCGAGTGAAACCTTCTTTGAAAGTCATGGCTGCTCTGGGAGGTTTTCACCGGAATGATGGGTTCTCAAGAGTTCCACATGGCTGTGTATAAAAATGTAATTGTTCCTACTCTGATGTATGGCAGTGAAAACCGGGTACAACAGAAGAAACATAGAAGTCGTTTGTGTGCTAGAGAAATGCATTACTTACGGGAAGGGGGGGGTTGTGGCAAGACAGACATGTTCTGATTGTGTGAGGAATGAAGATGTGTTGCAGTTGTGTGATGTGAAGCAAAATGTTGTTAGCAAGGTGGAGACTAATATGCTTTGGTGGTTTGGCCATGTTGAAAGAATGAGTGATGAGATGCTTACTAAGAAAATCTCTTTTAGTCCAAGTAGCAGGAAGGAAAGGCAGGGGAAGGCCAAGGAAGCCATGGGAGGATCAGATTCAGGAGTGTTTGCATGAGGAAAAGATTATGAGTATGAAGTATAGAAGATCTTGTGTACTGCATGTGATGGATGTCAGTGAAGATCAAGTTATATGTCAAGATTGCTGTAAATGGAGAAGTTTGATACATCAACAGTAAGTAAAAGTTATCTGGTCATTTGTATTTCTTTTTGGAGCTAACCTCTGAATCTCAGAGAACAGCTTAGTAATATGTATGTATGTAAAAGAACGAATTATTTTCAAATTCTGAAGAGCTTAAATTTTAATATAAACTTAATTTTCTGATTGAAAGTTATTAAAAATTGGAACTTTAAATATCATTTTCTCAAAGCATCAATTTTGTACATAGGTGTCTTTGGCATAAGGGTGACAATATTTTTACCTAGCACCTACATAGGTGGTCATAGTGAGCGATGGGTTTGCCTCCTCGGGGCGCTCTGGGGTAACAATGGCACACACAACAGCAACTAGGCCTCTGTGAATCTTGGAGAGGTGCAAGCTAGTTCTGTGTGACATTGGCGAAAAGACCCCAACTCACTGGGTTTTGTTCCAGCATCCTTAGGTTGAATGACCAACTGGAACCCTCAGCTGTGGGCTAATCCCCCACACTGATGTACTTACCTGATTAAAAAGACAAAAAGAAATATTAAGAATGACTCAAGTGTGGGATATGGTGGACCTACCACACTTGAGAAGGACGGTCCACCACGGAATCGACCTGGACTTTCTAAACGGCGTATGAGAAAGAGATCTCAGCTGAGTGAATGTAAGATTGGTGTATGGAATACTAGAGGTATAAATGGCAAGATGAGTGAGGTGATTGAGGAGATGAATAAGTATAGACTGGATGTGCTGTCTGTAAGTGAAACCAAAAAGAAGGAAATTGGGGTAGAAGAAGTGAATGGCACAGTGAGTGTGTGGTCTGGAGTATTGGATAATATGAGAGGACAGACTGATGTAGGTGTGATTTTAAGTGAAAAGATGAAGAACAACTTGATTCATTATAGTTGCATAAGTGAGAGAATTCTCTGGATTCGTTTGAAAGTGAAACTTCAGAGAATTGTAATTGTTGTAGTGTATGCTCCTTGTGACTCGGAACCTTCTGATAAGAAAGAAGATTTCTGGAATGAGCTAAAAGCTGTTTTGAGCCAGTTTGGTGCTAAAGAAAAAGTTATAATAGCAGGGGATTTCAATGCTAGAGTAGGTGTGCAGAATGCAATTTCTGACAATGTTCTGGGTAAGTTTAATGATCCTTGTGTGAATGATAATGGTGAAAGATTAATTGAACTCTGCATTGAGAATGGTTTGTGTATATCTAATACATTTTTCAACCACAAGTATATACACACATATACTTGGGAAAATCGTACTCTTGGTCAAAAGTGTGTGATAGATTTTGTTGTTTACGATCACCGTTTGAAACACTTAGTTGTTGACACCCGTGTGATGAGAGGTGCGGATGTTGGTTCTGATCATTACTTGGTAGTGTCACGAGTGAAACTGAATGTTGGTTGGAGGAAAAGGAATAGGAAGAGACCCAGGATAGAAAGAATAAAGGTTGATAGGCTCCTTGAAGATCATCAGCGGTACTCTGACTTACTCAGAGAACGACTGAAGGATCTGAAATCTTGTGAGAGGGATGTAGAAAAGAAGTGGGAATGTTTTAAGAACTGTGTTGTCACTGCTGCTAAAGAGGTCTGTGGCACCACAATAGTGCGTAACAATAGAGGTGATGCTTGGTGGAATAGTGAGATTGATGAGGCAGTGAAGAAAAAGAAGGAAGCCTATTTGGAGATGTTGCAAGGTAGAGTCTCTGTGGATGAATATCGCTGTAAGAAGCGTGAAGCTGCTGAGCTGGTTCGCCACAGTAAGGCAAAAGATAGGAAGGAGAAAGTGGAAAGGCATGAACTGGCTTTTTGGAAAGATAGAAAATCCTTCTGGAAGTACATGAGACTCAGGAAAAATAGGGGCAAACAAAGTTGTAAGTTGTGTGAAGAATGAGATCGGGGAAATGATACGGGAGGCCAATGACTTAAGTGACAGATGGGGTGAATACTTCTGTGAGTTATTAGATCAAGAAAGCAAAAATGATTCTGAGACAGATGCAGATGATGTCACAATGAGGGATGAAAGCACAGGAGGGATCTCAAGAGAAGAAGTGTGTAAACCTCTAAAATCTCTTCAGAATGGTAAGGCTCCAGGAGTTGATGGCATAACTGCAGAGATGTTGAAGTATGGTGGTGACTCTATAATTGACTGGTTAACTGAAATTTGCCAGTTGTGCTGGGAGTTAGGAATGGTCCCTCGGGATTGGAAGGATGCTATCATTATTCCCTTGTATAAGGGAAAAGGTGATCAGACTGAATGCAAGAACTATCGTGGTATTAGCCTACTGAGTGTGCCAGGGAAAGTGTTTGGTAAGGTTGTTATTGAAAAAGTACGGGGTTTTACATCACAGAAAGTGTGGGATGTTCAGAGTGGTTTAATGCCTGGTAAAGGCTGCACTAACCAGATTTTTGCATTACGCATGATGATTGAAAAGTATCTGGCTGTTGGGAAGAAAGTTTTTACTGCCTTCATAGATTTAGAGAAAGCTTACGACCGAGTCAATAGGACACTTTTGTGGAAGGTATTGAATGAATATGGTGTTACTGGGAATCTACTTAATAGTGTAAAAGCCATGTATGCTGGTAGTAGAGCTTGTGTACGAGTGAATGGTGTTTTATCAAAATGGTTTTCCATTGGTGCAGGAGTTAGACAAGGTTGTGTAATGTCACCATGGCTGTTTAATATATTTATGGACGCATGCATGCGTGAGGCCAAAATAGATAATAGTGGTTTATGTCTTGGTGATATCCGTGTGTGCAGATTGCTGTATGCTGATAACACTGTCCTGTTGGCAGAGAGCAAAAGTGAGTTGCAGAGTATGTTGACTCTGATGCACGAAGTTTGCATGAAATTCAAACTGAGTATAAATAAGGGAAAAACCAAAGTTATGGTCTTTGAGAGAGAAATGGGTAGCACTGAATGTAATGTAAGTATAAATGGCACTGTGATTCACCAGGTGAGTTTGTGTATTTAGGAAGCATGTTTGACAGAGAAAACAAGTTGGATGGTGAAATCAGTAGGCGAGTGAATTCTTCTTTGAAAGTCATAGCTGCTCTGGGAGGTTTTCACAGGAATGATGGGTTCTCTAAAGAGTCCCGCATGGCTTTGTATGAAACAGTAATTGTTCCTATTCTGATGTATGGCAGTGAAACCTGGGTACTGCAGAAGAAACATAGGAGTCGTTTGTGTGCTGGAGAAATGCGTTACTTACGTGGGGTTTGTGGCAAGACATGTTCTGATTGTGTGAGGAATGAAGATGTATTGCAGTTGTGTGATGTAAAGCAAAATGTTGTTAGCAAGGTGGAGACCAATATGCTTCGGTGGTTTGGCCATGTTGAAAGAATGAGTGATGAAATGCTTACTAAGAAAATCTTTTCAGCCCAAGTGGCAGGAAGGAAAGGCAGAGGAAGGCCAAGGAAGACATGGGTGGATCAGATTCAGGAATGTCTGCATGAGAAGAAGATTATGAGTATGAAGTATAAAAGATCTTGTGTACGGCGTGTAATGGATATCAGTGAAGCACGAGTTGTATGTCAAGATCGCTGTAAATGCGAAGTTTGATATGACAACAATAAGTAAAAATATCTGGAAGTTTGTATTTCTTTTTGGAGCTAACTTCTGAATCTCAGAGAACAGCTTAGTGATATGACCTACATAGGTACTAAATCGAATGACAGCAGTATTGACGATGGAAGGTATTTTCAAGCATTTGAGCATGTTAAACATAAAGTTTTATTTCATTCAAAATGTTATTTTCTCCGCTAATGACAGAGAAATAAGGAACTTACTTAACTAAATAAACGAAAAACAATAACAAAAAAAAAAAAAAAAAAGGAAGGCAACACATTTGAAGTTGCAAAACCAAAAATGTCACTTGGCATCGAAAAAGAACTATAAAGCATAGCCGGAAACTTAGATTCTAATGAGAAGAATGGGACTGCTTTGATATGTACAATGTGGCTATATCTGGTTGAATTTGGGACAGCTGTAACCAAATATTTGGCTCTGCATGGAGGCTAGATCTGTATTTTGCTTTAGTAGCCCCACAGGCAGCCAGAGAATCCTAATCCACATAAGTAAGTTGTTGCAAAGGGCAGAAGGATGATTTTTGCTTTATCTGACAAAACTTTAATTTCATCTTTTAGCTGACTCCAAAATTCTGATAGTGACTTCTTAGTTGCAAAATTATCTTTAATCGCATAATCTGATGATAAATCAATCAAGCACTTGTACTGCTGCGATGTCAGACAGACTGGTTTTTCCGACACAGCAGAGTATGGGTTTATAACCCAAAGGTTTGTTTAATTTTTTCGTGGAGTTCTTCCGGAAAATAACAGTTGAAACTATCAACTAAGCTTAGCAGGTGAACGTGAAACTCATTTAAAGTATGTCAAAATCTACGAGTAGTTCTTTTCTAAATTCTTTTACCATTGGGGGAACTGTCTAGATTTCGATTTTTCATTGATTCCGCCCAAAACTTGATTTTCTTTTTAAACGCTTGTACTTTAGCGCTGGCGTCAAAAACAGCTACTGCTTTTGCTTGAAGTGAGAGACTTGAGCATTAACTTTTTAAAACATTTCTGCTAAATACACCAATTTCATGAGCCAACACTCATCACACAACCTGTCTCCCAAAGCAAAGTTGTCAATCAGGAAGGTTCTGACTTCAGCCTTCATTTCGAAGAGCAGAGTCAAAGTTTTGCTGCAGGAGAGCCACCGTACTTCTGTGGACGTGTGTACACTCCCCATGTCATCACACACATTCTGAATATCCTTGTATTCTTAGGTCGTGATATGATAAAATTAATTATTTTCACGCTTTCATCCAAGACTTCTTTTAGGAAGGGGGCATTTTTTTTAACACCAAGGGCATGGCAGTGGAGGACACAGTGGCTACTGCTGCATTCCTTGACTTTTTGTTTTATTCTTGATATAACACAGGAAGTCTTCCCAGTCATGGCCTTTGTGCCGTCTGTGCACACATCAATGCAGTTATCCTGTGGGATGCCACTTACTGTGAAAAAATAGTCTACTAATTTGAAAATTTCAGCGTCACTTGTGTTAGTTGGTAACAGCTTACAGAGAAGCAGATCCTCTTGAAAAGACACCACGTACTGGTAGGGCACAAATACTATTAAAATTGCCAACCAGGCCACATCCAGTGATTTATCTATTTGGAGCAAAAATTTAGTCTTTGTGCATTTTATTTGTGAAAGTAAAGTAGCTTTCACGTCATCTGCTAAGTCCCCGATTCGTCACGAGATTGAGTTATTTGACAAAGGAATTATGGCTACTAATTTTGTGGCTTTTCCATCCAGCATACGTTCAGCTATGTCTTCATAAGGTTTTCAGTTATGGTATGAGCTTCACCAGCTTGAGCAACTCTGCAACTGACTAAGCAGGACGCCATCAAAGCCTTTTCGTTAACAGTTTTTGCGTGATTCAATATAATTTTCTGGGCATCTTTAAGTTCACTGTACTTTCTTCTAAAGGAATCAGTTGATTTACTCTTGCATTCTGGATGGATCCCCTCGAAATGATGGCGCATTTTTACTGGGAACATCGCACTGTTTGCCAACACTTTGCCACAAATTATGCACTGTGGTTTGTTATCACTGGTCTCAATGAATGCAATATCCAAGTAGGAATCATGGTACTTTCTTTTTACTAATCTTTTCTATGTGGCACTGGTCTCCGAAGAACTAGGCAGTTGGCTCAACACTTCAAGAGGTTCTGGCGCACCCGCTGTCACTGATTCGTCCAAAAACCTGTCATCCTGTGCAGCAATTCTAGCACTAGCAACTGCTCCATCATCTTCCACATTTTTTTTTTTTATTGGAGATTTAACGACCACCGTGAGCAACTCAATGGGCTATAAGCAGTCGCCCGTCCCTAATTTAGGGTCACTGGTTCCAGGGAAGGGAGAGAGCCAGTGCCGTAAGACAAGCACAACATCCATGCCTGACCGGGATTCGAACCCAGACCCCTTACGGACGAATGATCAGAGGCCAACGCCTTAGACCACTGCGCCACCGGGGCGGCCATCTTCCACATTACAATGGAAAAATAATATTTGTAGCAGCTGGGTAAATAATAATAAGGGTCGGGTACATAATAAAAAAAATAACATAAATTTGGACATGCCGATTAGTTGTTGATGCTTCCATAGCTCCTGGAGGTACTGTGATGGAGGTTTTGACAGTTTATTTTAAGAATCAAGACTTCAGCTCAGCCAGCGATCCATTGAAAGAAAATCGATAATATTTTTGAATCACTGTGTAGGTGCTCCAAAAGACTTGCAACAGGCAGGCATTTAGTCCTCAAGACGGAAGATTCAAAAAGTTATATTAATGCAATTGTTTACAATAAAAAAAGAAACTTAAATTGAAAAGCGTGCACCAAAAGCACTTGTAAATAAATAAACACTGCACTGTGACTTGATTTGTTTCAACTCTCGACTGAATGCTGACTGAACTGCAACTGAATGGCGGTGCAAAAAAACACGAGGTTTTAATATGTGATAGAAAATTTTGAGATAATTCAGAATATGTGTCGAGATTAACAATCCGATCTGAAAGCGTTGCGACGTTCACACAGAGGAAATGGGGCTAGTGTTGCGCCGTCGAGTTTCTATGTCTGGTTTCGCCAACATTCTCGAAATTTTGCATGGTTCCGAGAAGGTGCAGGTGGGCAAAGCTGACTGAAGTGATGCATAACATGCACTTTGGTCTACAATATTTACTATCTATACTGCTTCACAGCACGCTGCAGGAGCTAGATAATTTCTACCAAATACTTATCTATACAGAGTTCATGGCCGCACAAATTCCCAATTTTGAGATTTTGCCATATTTAGTTCATTTATTTTTCTTTCCAGCCTCTTTGCACAGCAGTTGGAGGGAGCACAGTTTGGGAACCTCTGGCATATAGAAATCTATAAACACGGACATCACCAAGACATAAACCAGTATTGTCCATTTTGGCATCACACATGAATGCATTCATAAATATATTAAACAGCCATTAGGACATTACACAACCCTGTCTAATTCCTGCTCCAATAGAAAACCATTTCGATACAACACCATTTACTTGTGCATATGCTCTACTTCCAGGAAGTGTAAAATATTAATAAGTGCATAAAAATTGGTTGGAGAGCATTTGGAAGAAACAGTATGGTTTTCAAGAGCAAATTAACATTATATCTTAAAAGAAAAGTGTTAAATCAATGCATTCTTCCAGTTCTCTTTTGTGGAACTGAGACATGGACCTTAACTAAAAAGGATATCCAGAGGCTTCAAACTACTGAAAGAAGCCTGAAGAGGTGCATGCTTGGTATAACCAGGAAAGATAAGAAGAGGTACTCACAGATCAGGAAAGTGACAAGAATTGATGACATCAAGATCAAGCTAAAATCCTTAAAATGGCAATGAGCGGGCATACTGCTAGAAAAACTGACCATTGTTGGATAACTGAAACACTAGACTGGACTCCAAGGGACAGGAAATGACTCTGAAGATCATATGAAAGATGAGTGGATGAAGTAGAAGCATGTCAAAGTGACATGGAGAAACTACAACACTTGAAATGCATGAAAGTCATGTATAGAATGTAAAATATGATGTAAAAAATAGGTATCATATTGTATGCAAATAAAAAATCCTGACAGTGGCATATGGAAATATATCAATCATTAAAAGCACCCATTTCAAAGTTCTCCTGGGAAGTGCCAAGAGTTGTCAAGACAAATTTATTGGATTTCACCATTCAAGACAGATTGGGAATTTCACCACAAGGTTCTTACTCTTCCAAGCAAAATAAATTCAAGCACTTTTCAAGGACTTTTTAAAACCAAATTATCATATGTGTGTGCTGTCAGTGAGTCAGTAGGTAAGTTCAAACCCTTAAACTTAGCTCTGACGGGCACACCTTCAACTCCTTGTTCGTTTATTTTATTAACTTTGAATTGCCCTTCTGTTTTCCGAAATCATTTTACTTTGTGGAATATTTTGAAAGGAGAAATTATTTTCGTAATCATCTGCTGGTTAAATTCTCAAAAATAGAAAATCTTACCAGATGAAGTTTCTCAATTGTTGCTTTAGCCTTTATTTTTTATGAATGACTGAGTTCTAATACTTTAGTTGCTCACTTAGGTTTTTACTTCATTTTAGAATTGAATTTTAAATGGATTCTCTCCAGTTTTTTTTTTTTGTTTTTTTTTGTTATTTGTCTTGTAGTATTTTGTGATTCAGTTAGTGTTACTTGAAATTTTGTGTGGATTGTCCTTTTCTTATTTTTTTGGGGAGGAGGGGGGGGGCTATTTGTCCACACAGTTCTACCAACACACATTTACCTGTCATTTTGTACTACAAAAGCTGGACAATTATATTTAAAATCATTACACGCATACACTACTTAATTTTGAAAATTAGGCTGGAAACTCTTAAAAAGTATTTGATTTAGCCAATATTAAACTTTGGTGAATTAACTACACTAAAGCAACTTACCAGTGTATGCAGACTTCCCTTTGAAACTGGGCAATGAGAGATGAATTACTGACTAGTGGTCATCAAGGATTTTCTTGCAAACTGTTTACCAGCAATTAGTTCCTAATTATAACATTTTGGCAATTGCTCACCAACAGCAAATTTATGACAAATTGTTTATCAGTAAAGTTTTAAATGCCATAGAAGTCCATAACTTGCAGGACTTGAAAAATATCTGAAAAGTTACATGCCCAGCTAGGCATGTGTAGAAAGTATTTACACACCCAGGTAGTAAAAGCTGGATGCCCAGGAAAATTTATCTTTTAAGATACAAATAAGAATCCTCATTTTTTTTAAGTTAAAAAATATGAACTCTTTTTTACATGCTCTGCATTTCTATTTTAAAGGTCTGTTTTCAACATGTTTAATGCACAAAAAGCATGTACCTCAAGCTTTAAGATGATGATGCTAATTGGTATGAAATGATATGATGATGAAATTGGTATTTGAGAAATTTAGTGATTAATGCCATGTTCCTTTCGTTGAAGTTTTTGCCTTTGCCAGTAAACACTGGAGGATAGTTCCATCAGAGGCATGCATCCAGTCACTGACTATACATTTGGAGCAAAACTACATATGGTTCAAATTTCTGGACCTAGAGCATAACACAGTTAAAGAAGTAATATTCTTCTGTCCTTGGCACTCCATAACAATAATACAACTTCCAGTGATTAACAGTGAAATGAAATATGACATGCAATGAATGTTGTGTTCTTGTTTTGCACATAGGGAATTCTATTCCAAACTTTTTAAATTTAGTTGCCCAGACTGGGCAACTAGAATTTTTATTTACTTGCCCAGATTAACAATTTACATGTCCTAGGCATCTCGGGCATGGTATTTTTCAAGCCGTGCTTGTCTCCAATATGTTTCTCAAAATGTGATGTCAGTAGCAGAATCAGTTACTTTGTTGTGATATTAGTTATGGTAAAAAATGTCAGTTAGTAGGAAAAGTTTCTACGATTAGAGAAAGAAGCAGTAAATTTGTTGTAACCAGAAAGTAGTTCTCATAAACTGGTTATTAATATGAGTCGATACAGAATACAATACAATATTACTAAAAGAGATTGATAGAGGTAATTAAAGTTTAGTCATTGTTTTTGTATCAATTTATTGAGTTCAAATGGTGTTTCTTGTTTTTTCTTTTGCTTTACGATGCAACATGTTAGTTACATAAGTAATATCATTATGGTTCTCTGCTTTCAAGGCAAAGTCATCAGCAGATTTAATTATGTGATGTCTATTGCCAAGCATGTTCTTTGTTTTTCAGCCTTTCCACTTTAGTGGAGTTGATTTCTGCTTTCCTTTTTTATCCACAGCTGACTGCAATTGTTTCTGGTCATCTAAATAAACTTAGTATTTTTGTCTAGCATTAGAAAAATAGGTTCACACCATATTTGTCAATACTATGCTCTGGATACCACTTTCTTTTGAATGAATAAAGTCACATATCAGCCTCTGTGATATGTACTGTATGATCTTTCTTTAATGTTCTCTACTTCCATTTTTCATCTTAATACTAAATCTCCTTTCCGTGTTTGCTTGCCCATGACTCAACAAGAGCAACATTTCAGTAACTTTCCATTGATTTGAATACTGCTTCAAATTTATTATTTCAAAAAACAGCTCATCCAGCCTAGATACCCTAGGATCAAATTCCAAAAACTTGGAATGAGTAGGAAACCTCACCACATCATCTAGGTATAATGAAAATTCTATGAGAATAACATCACATTCAGCTTCCTCAAGTTGATTAATTTCTGTTAATGAATGTAACACTGATCTAATTTTTTGTAGGCAGAACTGTTTACTTCCAGCCATTTTTTGTGGATCCAAACAGCTTAGATTCCTGACAATATTGCACCAGACTGGAGATTTTTTCATAATTTTTACAGCAAGATTAATTGAAAAATTTTTGCAACTAAAGCAAATCTCTGGCACTTGGTGATCAGTAATTCTTTTAGATGTGTATAACAACTTTACAGACCTAGAAACTGAGGAAGAAATATTCCTCATAAATACATGGAACATGGAAACATACTAGAATATTCAAAGCAATCAGAAATATGTACTAAATTGCCTATGATTTACTTGCCTTCATGAAACATTCTCTCAGAAAACTTTAAAATTACATTGCCCTGGAGTGGATACTTAATACTGGCAAATTAAGACCTACATCCATTCCTGGATGTGAGGGGGTCAACAATGCTATGATGAGGCTGATCGCTTCGATCAGTGAAATTTTTTTTGCTTCAACTAGTGTTGATCGCTGTGTTGATTGTATTGTGTATTTTTTCTCACTTCGACTAGTGTTTCAGATTTTTTCACTCTAGGGTGATGTAATTATCAAGTTTTCTGAAGGGATATTACATGAAGACAAGTAAACCACAGGCAACTCAGTACATATTTCTGATTGCTTTGAATATTCTAGTGTGTTTTCATGTTTTTCTGAGGAATATTTCTTCCTCAATTTCTATATCTGGAATACTGGCGAATTAAGACCTACATCATACCTGGATGTGAGGGGATCAACGACGCTACAATAAGGCTGATTGTGTCGACTAGCAAAAAATTCTGAGTTTCAGATTCCTAACCTATAATTGCTACGTGTTAGATGCTGGGAACTTCATTGTCCTGGGTGGACAGCATACTCTATGGAAATCGGGAGATACGGGTTGGATTCCTGCTCCAGGGCAATGTAATTTTCAAGTTTTCCGAGGGGATGTTACATGAAGACCAGTAAAACACAGGCAATTCATTTCATATTTCTGATTGCTTTGAATAAACCTTACAGACCTTTCTGCCACAAAACCAAGATCAATGTTTTCTGTGTGGGGATGTGGTTGTTTGCATTTTTGACATCTAACTTCAGCTGTTTCTGAACAGTATTTGCAGATGCTAACACATCGGGCTTAATAAACCACTGTAAAATATGGTTCAAGATTTTTCTGAGTTCTTAAGCAGCAAAGAAAATCATGGGTTTATCTGACTGAGCATTGTGAAGAACATGTAACCCACAACTTGCAATATTTAATATATTTTTGCAGTTCTTTCTTTGAATGGTCTTACAGCTTTGTATAGAATGTCGAATTAACACTTGGACCATCCATTGAAACTTGCAATACTTTAGAGTTTTAAGGGTGAAATAGCACTTAAGAAGACTTCAAATAAATATCCAACTGTGCTATGGCCCATAAATATTACAGTCAGAAATTTTGTTTGTACATTGTTTCCATTCCAAAAACTTACGTGGATATCAGTTGGGTTTTTTTCTGGCACATTCCATTTAAACTCTCATTAAGTACGACAAAATGACTTTTTTGGGTTAGAACTTCCAACATGTCAGTTAAATATGGAGAGATGTCAAAAACTGCCTAATATGCACACATTTTTTATTTTTCACTGCATGTAAATTTTGCAGCATTGGGACTGTTAGGAAACATTCTTTGAAAAAGTCTTCCAATGTTTTCCATTACATTTACAAGAATGATGATTTTTATTTGTTTTTAGTGCCCACAGAATGTCAGCATCCAAAACACTGTTCATCACAATGTGGGAATCTAAATGTGATACAATAACTTTGGGATTTTCAAAAGTCCTAATTATTTCAGAATTTTTGTTTGGTTTAAAAAATTTGTTTAAAGATTTCCTTATATGAATCAATTCATTGGGCTTTTTGCTTTTCACATGACTTTTCAGTGCAAACTCTTCCTTGGACGCAATGCTAAAACTTTTGCTGTAAATTCTACATTTTGCCCAGTACTTATCTGTTAAGTGGCACTGAAGCCAGTTATAGTCTGGGTTTTCTAATCACTGATTTTTTAAAAACACACATACCTGCCAATTTTTGACTGTCAGTCTTTGTTATTAACTACAAATGGCAGCAGCAAATATGGAGAAAAAAAATCAAATGCATGGTTTTCCAAACTCCACTTGTAAAACAAGTCATGAGAATGAAAACATTTAAAACAAAATACTAAACTTTTTTGGAAACTTAAAAAAATTATGAGGTCATTGAGCCATTTATTTTGCTGAAAAAAATACACACTTTCCTTATCTGGATCTGTTAAATGTTTTCTATTGAAGTACACAGGATAACATTTGTTAATGTAAATCGAATGGAACACAAAAGGAAGTAAACACAGTACAGATCATACTCTCAGTTTTAGAAGTTAAAAAGAAAAATAAGGAAACTGTTACTTTTCTTTTGCAAATATCTCACATTTTACAGCCGTCACATGATCATCAACCCCCATCTCCCAAGTGCAGAAAAGGGTAAAAACGCATGGTGGGAGAAGCATCCCAAAGGAAAGATGTAATTATAGCAGCAGTGATTCCATGCCAAATGGATGTCATTGATCAAAGCAGACAACATCCAATGGTCAAAAGTCGAGAGGGCGAAATAACGTCATTGCCATTGGTTACAACATACAGCTCCACTGTGAGAGAGATATCACCTAACACAAACAAAAATAAATGGAGGCCCAAATCCAAATGTCCGAAAACCTCCACAAAACGTGGCACCCAAGGCATTGTTTTCCTGGATGCACAGATGCTTCCAATTCTGTTTAAAACATAAAAGCATTCTGGGTTAACAAGAATGGAAAAAAAGGAGGGTGGGGAGTAGCATAGCTTGATTCCTAAACACAGGTACAAAGTTAATCCCATCAAGTGCTAACAGAGCCAAAAGCATCAGACCACGCACAGAGGGAGAGATGGGGGGGGGGGCTTCACATGGGAGAGAGAACACAACAAAACAACAAGGGCAGTATGAGAATCACAGGATATCCTGAGCTGCTGTGAGGGGGGTGGGGTCGGACTGATGTCACAGCACAATTCTGAGGTTATAAAAGTCATGAGGGGGGTGGGGGGTATAGCCAGGAGATGAAGGGTCCATGCATGAAGCACAAACAATTCCTAGAAGTTCCACCCTCTAGCAAGAATGTGTTCCTAACCGGAGTCGACAGAAGCATATCATACAAAGAAAGGTGACTTGATCACGCTAGTTACGTTAACTAAAACTTTTACAAAAAGTTCGTAAGTTGGAAGCTTTCGACCTTATCTTAGGTCTTCATCACGCCAATGGAGGACTAAGATTGTTGCCAGATTCTACATTTGAATTTTTCCTATTTTTGTTGCCAAAACTTAGAATTGATCTCCAGATTAACGGAATGTAGAGAGGAGATTCGGAGTTGCAAGTCATTGAGTTGAAAATAATTTCTATGCTTTCACGGTAACGGAGGGCAAAACGATTGTCAAACGAAGCAATTCGTTTTGCTTCGTTCCAGTGGGGAACTGCAGATGTGTCTTCCATTGTCAAAATAGACAAGGCAGTGTTGGGATTGCCTTTCGAAACATCTTTTCTATGTTCTAAAATTCTATGGCTTATGCTCCTGTATGTGCTTCCAATGTATAAGTTATCCCCAGTAGAAGAAGAGATAGGAATGCAGTAAACTCCTGGGAGGTTCAGGCTTTCAACTTTGTCCCTATCCCTTTGTAGAAGTTTCAAGATGTTTGGGGTAGATTTAATGGCAAGATGGTAACCAAAACTTCTAAAAAGAATCTGTAACTTATAAGCATAGGAAGGATGGTAAGGAACAGAACCACAGAATTTCAGGTCTTCTTTCTTGTGAGGAAGGAGGCATTCGATTTTCGAATGGTTTTCATATTTCTTTACGAGGGAGTTGACTGTAACAGCAGGGAAACCATGAGAGAGGGCTATTGTAGAAATTTTGGAGAGTTCTTCTTGAAGAGAGAGTTGGCTGTTGCAAATGATATGAGCCCTGTGGATGTAGGACTTCAATGCTGCAAGCTTGTAGAGATGCAGGGTGCAAGATTTGTAGGGAATGATGTTAGTGGCTGCAGAAGGTTTTCGATAGACGGAACGAGTAATGGAGAGATCAGCGTTTCTGCAGATAGATACATCCAGGAAATCAATTTTGTGATTTACTTCCTTAGATATAGTGAGCTTAATGGAAGGAAATTTTTCTGTAATGGAGTTGATCAGTATCTGTAGCTCAGACTCGGAATGTGGCCAGCTAATGAAAACGTCGTCTACATATCTTAACCATAGGGAAGGTTGAAAAGGGTGTAGAGGAATTATGGAAACTTCAATATGTTGCATGTAGATTTCAGCAAGCAGAGGGGAAAGAGGTGAGCCCATGGGGAGACCAGATTGTTGCCTATACACAATTTTGTTGAAAACAAAACAACTATGTTGATGAATAGTGTGGAAACAATCATAAAGATCTTTGATAAGAGGACCGGGGGGTTCAAAATGAAGAATCAATTTCTTCATGAGGAGCATGTAGGAATCAAAATATGGTACAGAGGGAAACAAAGATTCTACATCAAGAGTATACAGATTATCACAAGGAGGAAAGGAATTAGGAAGGTTGTGGATGAAGTTTGAAGTAGAGACAACTGTATGAGGATGGTTGGCTGCCAGGGATTTGCATTTGAGGACCAATCTCTTTTCAAGGTTTACTGCTGGAGAAAAAGAATATTCCACTAAAGGTCTGATGGGGTTACCAGCTTTATGCAGTTTCACTTGCAGGAAGAGCCTGGGAGTTCTAAAGTAAGGAGGGGGTGATATATCACCAAGGAAGGATTGAAGAGTTTCTTTCTTAGCTAATCTGTCAACTGAGTTTTTGAGTGAGTTGGTGGTGTCTGACTGTAAAGGGATGCAGTTGGCAGATGTAAGAAAAGAAAGCACTTTTTGGTTTAGAGTTTCTTTACCAATGATGACTGGGCAACCAACTTTATCTGCTTTGCATACGGCTAGGTCATTTTCTTGAATAAATGACCTGAATTCTTTTAAACAAGAAGAAGAGTACTTGATTGGCACAAATACATCATTGACTTATTTTACTCCCATGGCTGACTTGTACTCCATAGTGATGTCATAGCCAAGGTACCAGCTGCCCATGTGCTCCTTTGAGTTGAATGCAAGTTCTGCACTATTTGATCAGCTTGGTGTTTTTATTGGAACTAAACAGAAATATCCCATACAACTTTTTAGCACAAATAACTTACACATGCTCTTTCATATAATTACTTAAAAAACAAAACAAAAAACTTGAATTTCAAGAACTTTCAAGGACTTGAAAATGGACTTTTTTTCAAGGACTTTTAAAGATTTTCATGAAGCATATGAACCATGCACCAGACATCTACAATAATAAAATTACAGTCATTCCATCTCTCAGTAACCAATAGAAGAGGCTACTGGACATAGAGGTTTGAAATTTGGAAGAAACCTGCAGAGGCACATGAGTGTATGCACCTTGGAGCACTTCTTTGATATTCAAATTTGCAAAATTTTAATTAATTTAATTATTTAAAGCTTTTAACCCTTGCTGAAATTCAATCTTGCAATATGCTGTGCCATAAGGTCATACATACTACAATAGTTAACTTCATCTTTGCATAACACTTTTTCATAACACTCTTGCCCAACAATATTTTATCACATTGCTGTGTAAACTGTGAGAATGTCATACCAACTGTGATAGAAACGACAATAATAATAGTTTGTGTCAAAATATTTGAGCTGTGTTTCTGAAGTGTTGTTACGTGTATCCTTCCATCACAGTTGCTGGCAGGTTTGGCTAAATTTTAGAGAGTGACTCTCTGTGTTATCATGCACTATAAATAGTTCCACAATAGGGGATGATTTCCATTTATAGTGCATGATATCACACGGGATGACAATGGTGGATGAGAAGATGCACTCTGATAATGTACTTTAGTACTAATAAGGTATTAACTTTTCAAAATGTATACTTATAACATGCGCTTTGCATAAACGTCAGAAATATATTTTTTTAATTGAATTAAAAGAGGGTATTCAAAAAGTTTCAAACAGCAGTAGAGTACCATTGAAATTTACAAATAGGTATTTCATTTTACAGTCCTGTTCCTTTAGTTGAATTACCACTTTTTCCATATGGCTTACGTTCAGGGCGTCGAACTTTTTCGTCGTACCTTTTTACGACTGCTGCTCATGGGTTAAAGTTGTCTTCTTTGGGGCCTTCTATTTCAATAGCCATTAAAAAGCATTTAAAGTATCTGAATACAAAGTATTTCTCCAATCACCTTGTATTCTCTTGAGGAAGCTGAAACCCATTTCACAACAGGATGTACTGAGAGGTAGTATCAGCAAATCTTTGCTAGGCTTAAAATGTTCTTGTACTCATCAAATTTTTCAAGGAATATCCTTTTCCAGAAATGTTTTGACCCTCCTGTCATGTCTCTTTGGTAGTCGGTTCTAGCATCTACCTTCAACTCCATGAATTCACCCATGATATTCAATACCTCAGTACCAGACTTCTGCAGCAGTATCTTAAAATACTTAGTAAGGGCTAAGATCTCAGATTTTTCATACTGTTTTAGATCTTGCAAGTCAGTAGGCCAAGTTGATATCTCAAAGATAATTGAATACCTAGGTATCCCATCCTCTAGCATGGAAGGAAATCTCTAATCAATGTTTTCTAAAATTACATCAATTATTGTATCTTTATTAAAGAATGCAAAGCCTCAGCCCTTCTTTTTAAAGAATGGCCTTTGAAGGTGCAGAGTCCAGTGTTATGTTCCACTATAGCATTGCTTGTGAATTCCTGTCGATTAAGGCCTTCGCTGACTTTCATGTCATTTAAATTTTCTTTCACACTAGTAAGACGATTAAGTACTTGATGTAAGTTGATGTTATGTTTCTGTAGGCAAACAGAAAGATGAGATACTTCACCTAGAACATCTGTTAAACAAATGCAAATAAAGCACAAAATTATACGTGAAGCAGTGTTTTACGATCCCTTTTGCTGTGGCCTTCTCATTAGATGATCCAGATTAAGATAAATCTTCGAAATGCATAACAACCCCCAGTTGGTTACAAGACCTTGACATGCATTGTAATGATGGGGAATCCATCTCACTTCATCTAGTCTTTGTGGGACTACTATATGCTCCTTGCAAATTGATGCAATTTCTTTTAAGTTCTTTTAAGTTGCCTCTTCTTTTAGTTGACTGAGAATAAAAACTATGGATTTCTATAATTACCATTTCCAATGTATTCATGTAAGTTTTTGAAAATGCAGATTTCATAGCCAATTAAAGGTGATGAGCCATGCACTGAATGCCCAGCAACCACAGACAGCTTTCCTTGATTTTTACACCAACTCCAGAGTTTTTGCCTGTCATAACTGATGTGCCATCAGTTCCAAGACTGACAATTTTATTCATCCATTCAGGAAAATCTAGACTTTCATTGAACTCTGTGTTTATAGAGTTTAAAATTCCAACAGCAGTGGCAATTTTGACAAAAGCTAGAAGCCACAAAAATGGAACAAAACTATTAGTACAGCACACATATGTGGACTTAAAAATCCATGTCCCGGTTAAAATGATATGCACGTCCGTCCCCTCGAGTCTTAAGTAGCCAATGAGAAGCATGCATCGGCAAGATTGACAGCTGCGTCAGCTTAGTGCATAGGCAAAGAAACCTAACCAAGCGCTCAGATGAACTCGGCACATTCTGATATTCGCTCCCTCGTTTCACCCACCCTCAAGCGGAGGGAGTTGCCTACGGGTCAACGTACACTTTCCACCGCCTTGGTAATGACCATTGGGCGCGTGGAACGGGTTGGGACAACTTGCCCAGCAGAGAAAACTCTAGAATACAAAGATGAAATGACGCAATCACCTCCCTCAGTCAGTGATTACTCATTTTCTGCTCCATTTTTATCGCCGTTGGCTGCAAAAAAGAAAATATCTGCAAATTTTAGAAAAATATACACACAAAATATGCAGGTAATCAGGATTTTTTTTTTTTTTTTGGCGGCAAGCGAATTTACCCAAAACTGGCTACTAGCAAAGTTTGCTACTACTAAATTTTTTCACTAGCAAATATTTTTTTATCAGTAGCAATTTGCTACTTGCTATTCAACGAAATCGCGCCATGTTCCACACTATTGCTATGGGTAGATTCTGATATGATTTCTTCAGTCATTGTTTCAAGTTTGACATGGCCTGGCACATGCAATTTACCTTTGAAATTTGATCTTGCAGTTTAATGTATAGGACATGTGTAATCCTTCCAAAGAGTTACATGTGTCCTTCTGTCGCAGTTGCGGTAGATTTGCTTATGCTTTAGACCACAGCTCCCACTGTGTTACTACACACATAAATAGTAACAAGCTATTTCTACACGAAGATTTGGACTAGGGCTCTTCAACCACTATTTTTAATTTGACACAACATGCAAGATTTACAATGTGAAATTTGATCTTGCTGTTTACTATATGAGACTTCCAAAGTGTTGTGTGTATGATTTCTCCATAGTCCCTGCTGGGTTTAATTATGCTTCAGCAGCAACTCTCCATGTCTTCTTACATGCTAAAAATAGTTCCACTATTAAAAAAAAAATAGTATACCATATTAAAAATGTATACATACCTGAAATTTATATATCACTGATCTTTTTCTCCCTCAACATGTATTAGATAATTTATGGATCTAGATAACAAATTTTGTATCTATGTAGGATGAATTACCAAGCTAAAACATTTTTAATGAATGCATCTCTCTAATTACACAGGACTACCTATACATGCAGCCTGCAAATTGTTGCCATTTCAGATGGTTATATAATTATAAGATATACACAGCTATTTTGTTTTAAATTTTGTAAATGAAAATTAAAACTTCAACACATACCTCTATTTCGAGTGTAGTTCATGAATTCCTCATGTGTGAGGTTCTTCATACCATTATCTAATACACATTTCTGGGACAAAACACCCATATAAATCTGTAAACCCAATAAGGCAAACACTGATAAGGAGAACAATGTCAGGATTATAACATCCTTCAAATTTTTTACAGATTCTATCACGGCTCCTACAATAGTTTTCAAACCTAAAAGAAGAAAACAAAAATTGTGTAATTAAATATACACAAATTTAAAGATGCCTGCTTTAAAGCAATTCACATCAATTATATTTAAATAAAAAAAATACACTAGCAGACAAAGTCATAAAATGGAAAATATATGGAAAAGGAACACAGCAATTTAAGAATGTACTAAGATACACACCACAGACTGATTGTCTGATTTTATATACATACATGGTTCATACACTTTTTTAATCACAGAATTCCAGGACTTTTCTAAGACTTTTGGACTTTTTTTCCAGGGCATATGATCCAAATGCTCCTAATTAAAATATAGTGAAATCATAGGTCTGTTCAACCTGTAAACTACAACAAACAACTCCCTACATGCCTGAGCAAACTTAATATTGAATGCAGAACGTTGAAAATGATGTCTACTGCAGCTAATAAGAAACTAAGAATCACAGATAAATATTGAAATACCAAAACTGTCTCTGAAAATGTAACCATGTTTAATTTCTACAAAAGTTTTATGCACATTATACTATATACTGATTTTGAGAAAAAAAAAATTCTACTTTGGCTTCAGTTCAATTACTGAAGCAAATTACAGAATAAAAAAAAACAATATAAAACTCAAAAATATATAGGTATAAAATGTACAGTTTGATCATAAATGTGGCATTGCTCTTGAAATGCTTTCATATACCACACAATCAATATACAAAACACTATTTATATTTAATTATTTTGAAATAATGCTTACATTGGAAATTTAAGGATAAGGAAAGGTGAAATATTTGAAACTTTTTCAAAGGAACAAAGGGATTATTATCTCTTAAACAAATACTCTTGGAGCATGATTTATGTTACATTTTATTTAGGGAAGTAAATTTCAACATAATATTGATGCTCTGGCTATATTTTAAATATGTACTCACCAGCAAACGAAGAGTGCATAAAAATTTCCAAAATGAAATTAAAGAGAATGAGAAAACCTTAAATCTAAGGGCTATGTGTACAGCTCCATTAATCTTAGCAATTTAACTGGGCATAATTCACTAAAGTTCTTTCACACCGTTTGAAGGTAACACTGGACATGGCTCAACCGAGAAAACAAGCTGGATTCAGGAGTGGCTACAGCACAATTGATCATATATCCACATACTGAGAGAACTAATTGAAAGAGCAAGGGAATATGAACTTCCATTGTGCATGGCTTTTATCGATTATGAAAAAGCCTTTGATTCGGTGAAACCATCAGCAGTTACAATGGCTCTGAAATCCTGCGGTATTGATGATGCATACATTAATATTATTAGTAACATCTATGAAAATGCAAGTGCAAAGATTCGGCTGTTTGAAAATACAACACACATAAAAATTGGAAAGGGAGTGAGACAAGGTGACACCATTTCTCCGAAGCTCTTTAATGCGACATTGGAAAATGTCTTTCAATCACTGAAATGGGAAAACAAAGGGATAAAGATTAATGGAGATTATCTAACCCACCTTCGTTTTGCTGATGACGTAGTCATTTTTGCAACTACCCCATCAGAGCTGCAGAGTATGATCCAGGAACTTGCTGACAAGAGTAAAGAAGTGGGATTAAAAATGAACTTTCAGAAGACAAAAGTGATGTTCAATGCTTTTACAAGAAATGAAGATTTATTGATTGATGGAGAAAAGCTGGAGATAACAGACATGTACGTTTATCTTGGATAGCAGGTATGAAGTGAGGGTCACATTGATGAAGAAATTAATCGGCGTACAAAACTTGCCTGGAGAGCTTTTGGAAGAAACAGCATAACTTTCAAGAGCAATATGCCATTATGTCTTAAAAGAAAAGTGTTTGATCAATGCATCCTTCCAGTGCTTATGTATGGTGCAAAGACGTGGACGATAACTAAAAGAGACATACAAAGGCTGCAGACAACTCAAAGTAGCATGGAGAGGTGCATGCTTGGTGTAACCAGGAGAGATAAGAAGAGGAACTCGTGGATCCGAAAAATGACGAGAGTGGAAGACATCATGATCAGAGTTAAATCCCTGAAATGGCAATGGGCTGGGCATACTGCCAGAAGGGCAGACCATCGATGGACAGCCGAAATTTTAGATTGGATTCCAAGGGACAGGAAAAGACCCAGAAGAAGACCACATCACATGGGAGATGGGTGGATGAAATTCGAAAGTATGCGGGAGTGACATGGAGGAGACTGGCACAAGACAGACCATTGTGGAGGTAACTTGGGGAGACCTTTGTCCAGCAGTGGATTTATAATGGTTGACAATGATGATGAATTAGAAAACTAAATATAGCAGCTATAGAAAGTGATTAATTAGCTCAGAAAATACTAAGAAACAACTGGATTTAAGTTTCTGATATTAGAAAGCGATCTGATTTTATAACAAATTTTTACATAAAGCATTCACTTCAGTAGCAAATTTCACTAAAGGTCAAAATAAGCCACAAAAAATAAAAACTCAGCTGCTTACTTCTGCCATTGGCTAAAAATATGTTACAAAAATTAGCAAATAGCACACAAAAAGTTTCTCATAGCAGAAGGAAGGTATCTGAGACAAAGAGATTTTCAAATCGAACAGTTAAAAGAAGAGAAATAGAAGGAAACATGATATTACTCTATGCCTTCTAGTAGAAGAATTTGGCAGAATGGAAAAGTTGAAAATAGGCAAAAAGTATTCTTCATGACAAAAGCTATGGTAAGGAAAAACAACTTTTCAAATATGTATCCTGGAAGCAGAGATAGCAAGAAAAAGGTTTTGACCTTTATGCCCCTGGGGGAAAGTTGTGTATTACTTAAAGAGGATTCTCATATATAGCAAAAAGCTTATTCACTCCCTATCGTTATTGTAGCAAATGGCATACAGTATAAAAAAAGTAATTTCTCAATAGGGTTTTTAGAAGTGCAGATACAGCTGCAAATGGAAGTACACAAACACCACCTATGGGCAGAGCTATGAACAACAAACCTCAAATACAAACCTGAAATGTTTCATAAGGTACAAGGCACTCAGCGTTAAAAGAATTTTTTAAATCGGACATTTAAAACCTACAAATATTGAGAAAAATGGATTAAATATTTGCACGCCCTAGTGGCGAAATTGTGCATTATTTTGGGAAGAACATACACACAAGGTGTTTTCACAGTTAGTAGTATCTGATCAAAAAAGAATTTGTTTTACAATCAGTTTGTAAGTTTTGCAGATGTTACTGTAAACGGAAACTTGAACTTGCACCCTTTAGTAGTACACTTGTGCATTACGAAAAGTTTGAAATTATAATGAGAAACATTTCATACCGAAAATGCTCTCCAATGAAGAAAGAATTTTTCAAATCAGACTCATAGAAACAGAGATATTGACAAAAATAAGATATGCATCTACACACCCTGGTGGAAAAACTACACTACTTTAAGCAGAAGATATTCTCAAAAGCTTATACAAGGTGAGTGGTATTGGTTCAAGAAAGAATTTTTTCAATCAAATTTCCAGAACCTCAGATTTTGCTGCAAATACATCAGAATACATCAGGGATGTAAGGTCAGGTGATGCGTAACATCACAGCCTCTCCTTGACAAATGTTAACCCCACTTTCTCACTGTACATCCTGTTCCCACTAAAGGGGCTCTGAAGAGCGCCAATAGCGGTGTAACTATACCATCGGGATTAGAGGAAATGCTATCCCACACTCACCAACCCGCTTGGCCAGCGTGGGAGTTATGGCCAAACCCCTCCAAAATGACTCCACAACTTAAAGTTTGGCCCTCAGTCTCCGGCAGCTGGAATGTATCTGGCCAAGGCAGCAGCCAGTTCAACATGAAGGCAGAGGGTGCTAAGAATCCCCGGAGGACCGGACTGGGCTGCCATCTGATGCTGACCTTGGCTACGTATAATGGACGCTCCCTATCTTCTGATTCAAGGCTTCTTGAATTGGAAGAGGAACTACAAAGGATCAAGTGGGACATCGTTGGGCTAAGTGAGGTAAGGAGAAAAGGAGATCTTATTGAACTGAAAAGTGGGCATCTCTTCTACTATCGTGGGACTGATACTGGCAGAACTAGTGGTGTTGGATTTATCATAAACAAGAAACTGAAGGATAAAGTTGCAGAAGTTGAAAGTTCTTCTGACAGAGCTGCACGACTCGTTATCCAACTCTCGAGAAGATACCAGCCTCAGATTATTAAAACTTATGCACCCACCACAAGTTATCCTGAAGAAGAAATTGAAGAATTTTATGAGGAAATTCGTCATCTAAATAATACAGGTAAGCAGCACTTGAAGATAATTATGGGAGATTTCAATGCAAAAATAGGGCAATGGCAACAGAATGAAACTTCAGTAGGTAAATTCGGTCACGGCAACAGAAACCAGCGTGGAAATACTCTCGTTGAGTTTGCAGAGGCAGAAAGGTTTTTCATCTTGAACTCCTTTTTCAAGAAAAAGCCGCACAGGAAATGGACACGGAGACATAAAAATGGGACGACAAGTGAAATTGATTTTATTAAGTGTAACAAAAAATTCGTCATAGAAGACTGCAAACAAGTTCAACACAGGTAGTGACCATAGATTGGCGAGATGTAAGATGCACCTCAACACTAAACTCGAACGTAGCAAGCTCATAAGACAAACAAAATGTATTGACATAACCAACTTTAAAAAACACCATAATATCTTCAAGTTGGAACTGAAGAACAGATTCTCTGCTTAAGAAGGCCTAACATCGGAAGAAGTGGATATTTCTGAAGCTAACAGAAAAGTAACCAAAGCTCTTATGGAAACAGCAACAAAATTAGTTAAGTCTAAGAACAAGTTGCATGTGAACAAATTATCAGGAAAAACCAAAATGTTGAAAGAAATACGGGATTACGCCATATAATACAAATTTTGAAGATGAGAATCCGATTTTTGGCGTAAATGTGACAAGGATGGTAAGTCAGATAATATACGAAAACTTGAAATTTTTCATCGTCCTGGAGCAGGACTCGAACCCGCGTCTCCCAGAAAACACCTGGGTATGCTAACCACCACACCACTCAGAACGATTAAGTTTCCGATCAATTTGAATATAACCATTACAGGATTCGCTAGTCGAAGCAACCGGCATTCATGTTTAGCAAATCTGGAGGTTAAGAATCTTATCCCGTGTTTGCCCGGAGAAGCAGATAAATCATGAAAGAAATACGGGATTACACCATATAATACAAATTTTGAAGATGAGAATCCGATTTTTGGCGTAAATGTGACAAGGATGGTAAGTCAGATAATATCCGAAAACTTGAAAATTTTCATCATCCTGGAGCGGTTTTCGGATATTATCTGACTTACCATCCTTGTCACATTTACGCCAAAAATCGGATTCTCATCTTCAAAATGTTGATGCAAAAAAGAAGAGAGATTAGCACAACTAAAGAAGATGTGACTTCCAAAGTGGAATATATAGAGCTATGCAAGACAGTACGAAAAAGTATCACTGAAGACTTAAGGAAATTCAACTGTGAACTAGTAAGGAAAGCAATTGAAAACAACCAAAGCCTAAAGATAGCAAAGGGGCATCTCAGTAAGGGAAGAAAACAGATTATGGCACTGAGAAAAGAAGATGGTTCTGTAACAAGAAATAGAGGCAAAATTTTGTAAAAGAGTGAAAGATTTCTACTCCAAATTATATGAAAGAGATGATACGTGTACTCCAAACATCATGAAAGGTATCAGTACCAGAGTTCTTCCAGTACTCCCAGCAGAAGTTGCACATGCAGTCAAGAACATGAAGCGGGGAAAAGCTCCAGGAGAAGATGGAATTACTGTAGACATCATACAAGAAGCAAATGGAGAAATCGAAACAGTACTCGCCCAAATTTTCACTCGATGCCTTAATGAAGGGAAGATTCCTGAATATTGGAACAATGCTACGATGATCAAGCTACATAAAAAAGGTGACATTGAGGATCTCAGGAACTACAGACCTATCAGCCTCCTATCAGTGGCTTATAAAATCTTCACTAAAGTTCTTTCACACCGCTTAAAGGTGACACTGGACATGGCTCAACCGAGAGAACAAGCTGGATTCAGGTGTGGCTACAGCACAATAGATCATATCCACATACTGAGAGAACAAACTGAAAGAGCGAGGGAATATGAACTTCCATTGTGCATGGCTTTTATCGATTATGAAAAAGCCTTTGATTTGGTGAAACCATCAGCAGTTACAATGGCCCTGAAATCCTGCGGTATTGAAGATGCATACATTAATATTATTAATAACATCTATGAAAATGCAAGTGCAAAGATTCGGCTGTTTGAAAATACAACACACATAAAAATTGGAAAAGGAGTGAGACAAGGTGACACCATATCTCCCAAGCTCTTTAATGCCACATTAGAAAATGTCTTTCATACACTGAACCGGGAAAACAAAGGGATAAAGATTAATGGAGATTATCTAACCCACCTTCGTTTTGCTGATTACGTAGTCATTTTTGCAACTACCCCATCAGAGCTACAGAGTATGATCCAGGAGCTTGCTGACAAGAAATAAAAAGTGGGATTAAAAATGAACTTTCAGAAGTCAAAAGTGATGTTCAATGCTTTTACAAGAAATGAAGATTTATCGATTGATGGAGAAAAGCTGGAGATAACAGACACGTACGTTTATCTTGGACAGCAGATATCAAGTGAGGGTCACATTGATGAAGAAATTAATCAGCCTACAAAACTTGCCTGGAGAGCTTTTGGAAGAAACAGCATAATTTTCAAGAGCAATATGCAATTATGTCTTAAAAGAAAAGTGTTTGATCAATGCATTCCTTCCAGTGCTTACGTATGGTGCAGAGACGTGGACTTTAACTAAAAGAGACATACAAAGGCTGCAGACAGCTCAAAGAGGCATGGAGCGAGAGGTGCATGCTTGGTGTAACCAGGAGAGATAAGAAGAGGAACTCGTGGATCAGAAAAATGACAAGAGTGGAAGACATTATGATCAGAGTTAAATCGCTGAAATGGCAATGGGCTGGACATACTGCCAGAAGGACAGACCATCGATGGACAGCCGAAATTTTAGATTGGATTCCAAGGGACAGGAAAAGACTCAGAAGAAGACCACGTGGAAGATGGGTGGATGAAATTCGAAAGTATGTGGGAGTGACATGGAGGAGACTGGCACAAGACAGACCGTTGTGGAGGAAACTTGGAGAGACCTTCGTCCAGCAGTGGATTGATAATGGTTGACAATGATGATGACATCAGAAGCTGAAAGAAACACTTAAGCACCCTGATGGCCAAACCATTCTTACCAAAAATGAGAAATTATATGAAAAACATTTCCCATCAGGAGTTGTATCTGACAAAGGAAGAATTTTTCAAATCAGACTTTTAGAAGCGGAGATATTGGGAAAACCGTGATTTACCTTTATGCACCCTAGTGGAAAATCTATGCATTATTGAAAATGAGACTGTAACAAAAATAGTCTTTGATATAAATGGTATTAAAAAGGAAAAAAGATTTCAATCAGATATTTAGAAGCAAATATACAAAATAAAATGTATTTTGAATTCAATAGGATTTGTATTTACACCCTCTAGCGGAGAAGTTGTGAAATGGGAAAAAAAACGGAATTAAAGGATCATCATTCTCACATTTCAAGCTTCTCAATACAAAACGAATTTTACAAATCGAACTAATAGTAGTTGCAGAGATATTGTGTCCCTCGCAGCACAGAAAAAAGTAATAAAATATGCACGACCTTTTTTTTTATTATTATTTTTACAAACAATAGATGTGCTAATAATGCAGCTTCAGTACTGCTAACAGACAAGGAAACCAACTTCCCCCGCATTTTGCAGAGGGTGGAGAGGGAAATTTGTTCGACATAAGTTATATCAGACTCAGAAAAATCCTCAAGTACAAAGCATCGCTCAGGGACAAAAAGGCAGGAAAGGATAAAATTCTAGGACATGTAACAGAATTTTAGGACTTTTCCAGGGCAACATGGAATTTCAGGACTTTTCCAAGATTTCCAAGAATTCCAGGATGCATACGAACCATGTACATACATATAGTGTGCAAAAATTAAGGATGAAGAGGAGAAATTAGCATAACAGCAGAACGAGCAGGCAGAACAGACCGAAAGACCACTCCAGAGATAGACTAGGGTCTGGTACGGTAGGGCATGCACATATATGCAGCATGACATGGGGGGAGGGAGTGTCGAAAGGGTATAAAGCACACGAGCGGTGTACGCTCAGTAATTTGGTGAAAGCTATTGCACGGTGTACATCGGTTTGAACGACGTCGAGTTGCTGCCACCATGTGATACGGCCAACAGGCAATCCAGTAGACGACATCTGGATGACTTTACCCGAGGTCGTGTCATTGGGAAGTTGGAAGAAAGTCGAAGTGTGACTAGTGTGGCCGAGGAGTGCGGGATCGCTCACAGCATCGTTTCACGAGCTTGGAGAGCACTTCAAACGACAGCAACAGGTGTCCGAGAGTTTAGCAGTGGTCGTCCATGAGCAACCATATTGTCCTACAGGCGAGAAGAGACAGACGGCAGACAGCGGGAGAAATTGCAAGGCACATGCAACAGACAACCAGACGTCCATTATTGTGTTTTACCGTGGCCAGGAGGCTGCACAAAGGTGGTCTATTTGCACGACAACCAGTACGGTAAGTGCCATTAATGCCTGCTCAACGGAGACTGCGGTTTCTGTGGTGCCAGGAACACAAGAACTAGACACATCAGCAATGGGGTCGAGTTCTCTTTACGGATGAGAGCTGATTTAGTCTGATGAGCGATTCTGGACATATACACATCTGGAGAGAGCAGGGAACATGCAATCACACCTCCAACATCATCGAAAGGGACCGGTTTGGAGGAGGCGGAGTTCTCGTTTGGGGCGGTATCATGTTTGGTAGCCGTATTGACCTCCATATCTTCCAAGGAGGTTTAGTCACTGGTGTCCGCTATTGTACCGAGGTTCTCCTGCCTCACGTGCGTCTGTTTAGAGGTGCTGTGGGTCCTGAGTTCCTCTTCATGGACGACAACGCTACACCTCATCGTACAGTAGCTGTCGCAGAGCTGTTGGAGAGTGAAGATATTCAACGCATGGATTGGCCAGCAAGGTCCCCGGAACCTAAATCCAATCAAACACGTGTGGGACCTTCTTGGGAGAAGCTTGGCAGCACGTCACCAGCCGCCAGCAATGATTCCGCAGCTGCAATTGGCGCTAAAAGAGGAATGGGCCACAATGCCTCGACAGCTCCTTGACAACCTCGTCCTCAGCATGGACAGACGTTGTAAATCCTGCAACGCAGTCAGGGGTGATCATATCCACTACTAAAGACTGGATTTTTCTTGGCAGCCGCCTGTCACGTGGACGTTTTTGTCTTCTGTCCAGTTGTGCTCAAAGCTACCTTTTCAATAAAGTGCCTTTGTATCCTTTGGATTCCTTGTTTGGACGGTTTTGCTCACTTGTCCCATATTCTTACATCTTGGGGATCTTATGGTATGATTTGAGTCGATGAGGAGCACTTCTGCACGACGTTACATTCGAAAAACCGTCTCGTCCTTAATTTTTGCACGCCAGTGTACATATGCACACATACCTGCATCATGCTCTGGTAACTAATGAAAAACGTTGCTCATAGTGATGTAAAATAAGGTATCTTAGTTATCCTTCAACACATCAAATTTTGGAGGGAGCTACCATTGTTCCTTTGTATAAATGCAACTGAAGTTATGTGAGAATGGACTGAAAAAATGAACTGGGAGCCTAATGAGTTAAGTAAAAGATGGGATGAATACTTTTGTGAGTTATTACAACATGAAAGCAAAGATGAACATGGAGTAGAATCAAATGATGCCACACAAACTGAAGTAAATATTGCTGTCTGTAAAGCTATAAAACCTCTTCCAAGTGGTAGGTCCACTGGAATACATGATACAACAGCTAAGACTTTAAAGTACGGTGGTATTTCTGTTACTGATTGGCTAGCTGAAATCTGTGAATTGTGTTGAGAGTTAGGAGTAGTCCCTAACAATTGGAGGGGTGCTATCACTGTCCATTTGTATAAGGGGAAAGGAGAACAGACTGAATGGATAAACTATTGTAATATCAGCCTGTTATGTGTGCCAAGAAATGGTGGCTCATCCACAGGAGAATGTGAGCATGGCATATGCTCTACCCCACCATTTTTTAGGGAATTTTATTAGATTAACAAAAAATTCACAATTGAAAAAGTTCTAAGACAGTGAAGATTACATTGAAAATGTTCCATTAATATGTTATTAGGTATTTTAAAAGCGCCATTATGGCAGTGAAAACATCTTGTATTTCTTTGCAGTTAAACATTTAAGGTTTTCTTTCCACAATCAATGTACAACCCTTAATTCTGCCTTCTGTGAGCACAATTCCCTATGGCTCCAGTTCATGGGTAGTTGAGCACCCTTCCGGAAACTAGCCAGCATTTCATACATACGCATGGGAGCAAATTTTCATGTAGCCCATTCTTGTTCTGTTTTTGCAAACTGCAGTGCCTTGCAGTAGTTACTAGATTAGTTTAGTACCACTCTTTTGCTTCATTGGGGTAACAGTGTCAAGATACCTTAATAGCCTCTTATATTAATAATGAAATATAAGAAGCTGAAGTTTTGTTTTCTTAATTATGAATATTGTTCATTATTTGCTGAAACACTGGTTCTCCTCACATTTGTTGGAAAAGAAATGAAATTAAAACAGTGCAGACCTATGACAGCTCTTAAATTACAGCAAAATGTAAAGATAAAAATACTGAGTAAATTAGGAAGTTCAGTTTGGAAACAACCAATAAAAATGAATGAATATGTAGTGTGACAAAAAGTGTTGTACTGTTTCCCATGTTTGTTTATGAGTAAAATTTCATGGTCTACAACTGGCATGAAAGATCTGCAACATTTAACTAACAAAAAGCAGAAGCATGATGTGTCCTCTGCACACCTGGATAATATACTGAATTTGGTTGGACTTGGTAAGGGAAACAGACAACTAAATTCTAGTCATAGGGGGCAAATTCAACAGCAAAACAGAAAAGTAAAATTCCATCATCATGTGTTGTCCCATCTTATAAACTGTACTCATTTTTGCAGTGTATATGAACCTGCTCTGCAAGAACATGATAAATCAGACTCAGTGTCATATCCTAGAATTTTTTGTGGACTTGCCGATTTTAGTTCAGAGGTAGGTGATGCCCTAAACACTCATTTAACTAAAACTACTATTTTCAGAGGATTTCTAAAGAAATTAAATGCTTTGACTTTATGGCTGTCATTGCTGACAAAACAATGAATGTTTCCAATACTTTTCAAATGGTTTTAATTAACCAATACATTGTTAATGACAAAATATGCTACTCGACATAGAAACTGCCACACTAGGAAATATTTGTCAGAGTGCCATGCAAATTAGTGGGTGGGTGTCAATAGTTAGGCTATGCAAATGACTGCAGTTGCAAACCACTCAAGCAATAGATGAGGAAAGTATAAGGGCAAAACAGCTTGTCATAGCTAAGTTTGGTTGTCCACACATGGATGTGTGGACCACTGCATTGGATTGATCTCAGTGGATAAAGCATGTATAAGCAGTGAGAACACTTGTGCAATGTAATCAGTAATCCTACCATTGCACAGTCACCTTTATAAGAGGCTTCATCAGAAGGCTATGTTTGGCTGGTTGGTCCTTGTTCTTACTTTTCATGTTTCAATTCATTTTCGGTAATTAGAGGTATTTATATTTAACTTCTTACCTCTTCCGTGAGTCCATACACGGGCCCTCCTGCATCAGCGTCGTCTTTATCCAACATCTTCTATGTACACGGTCGTATACACAACATCATATTCCAAGAGAGTTGCACATCAAAGGTATACTACCAATTTATTTCGGATCATTTTATATGAATTTTATGTAAATACACAAACACTCACACACACTTAATGTACGTTGTTTGTCTTTCGCCTCATAAGTCTTAATATCAGTTTTCACATTGCGGCCTCTGCCGTATCATCTCTTCCGCCCTTTCCACATGTCCTCACATGTCCGCCATCTCCTCACATCTGGCGTTCGCCGCCTCCGCTGCGCTCTCTGTCGGTGAAGTCCCAACATCCTCCGGCCCCAAAGAATTGGGTTCAGTCTTTTCTAAGTCCATCTCCAGAGGGTAAAGGTGTTGTACTGGTCTTTTGATCAATGTTCCATTAGGCAGTCTCACTGTACATGAACGTACCTTTCCGTCACGTCCTACATGAACTTGGCCAATGATACCGGTTTTCCACATCAGTTTAGGCAATCTTTCATCTTTTACATGAACTACGGAATCCTTTTTCACTTCTAAACCCCTTTTGGCAATTTTCAACTGGTGTGCTGATTTCAATTCCAGAAGATATTCTTGTCGCCATCTTCTCCACACTCTCTCCATAACTAGTACTCTGTGTTTGTATTTCCTTGTAAGGTCACTTCTTTTTGATTCCTCAGCACTTGGTTTCACATCAGGAATTGTTGTCAATCTTCTTCCAATTAAGAAATGCCCTGGTGAGAGTGGTTCTGGCTCTCCTGGTTCGCTATATACAAATGTCAAAGGATGGGAATTCAGGATCGCTTCTACTTCAACAAGAGTAGTTTCCAATTCTTCATATGTTAAACAAGCTTTTCCCAGTATTGTTTTCAGGCATGTTTTGATCGAGCGAATGAGCCTCTCCCAAAAACCACCCCACCATGCAGCTCTTTCAACAATGTACTTCCATCTTATTCCTGTTTCTCCATAAAACCTTAAATTTTCTGGATCTGTAACCATGCTCCACAGTTTGGTTAAATCTCGGTTTACCTTTTGAAATGTTTTCGCGTTATCTGAATAGAGTGTCTTACAAATTCCTCTTCTTGCTAAAAATCTTCTAAATGCCAACAGAAAGTTGCAAGCTGTTAAATCAGATACCAATTCCAGATGTACAGCACGAGTAACTGCACAGGTGAATAAGGCGATGTAAACCTTCTTATTTTCATTCTTAGTGAATAATGGTCCTGCAAAGTCCACTCCACATATTTCAAAAGGTGAAACTTCCTTTAATCTGTCCGGTGGTAATGGTGTCATATCTTGGTCGAAAGGTTTTGTTTTAAATTTCCGGCAATTAAAACAACTATGTATAACGCTTTTCACTCTTTGCCGTCCCCGTAGAATCCAGTACCTTTCTCTGATTTGTGCTAAAGTCTCGGCAACTCCACCATGTCCTACCCTTATATGACTTTGTTTTATTAATAGGTCTGACAAATAACTATTGGTTGACAAAATTACTGGATGAACTTGGTCATAGTTCAAGTCTGCATTCTGTAGTCTTCCTCCAACTCTCATTATACCGTCGTCGTCCCCAGAAATGGATTAAACGTGTAGATTTCTGAATCGGAAGAAATGTCATGTTCACAGTTCAAAGCATTTACTTCATTTGGAAAACACTCTCTCTGGGATTGTTTAACCCAATAAATTTCCGCTGAGTTTAATTCTTCAACTGTCAGAACTCCTGTTCTTTTTGAGTCTCTATTTCGAACATTATGTACGAATCTTTGAGTCCATGCTGTCACACGAAGAACCGTTTTCAATTCACTGTTTTTTCTAATATCAAAAATAGGGGTCCTCCCTTCTTCCGTCACACAGCTCACTTGAAGGGTCTTTTGCTCTTTTGTTTTCTTTCTTCCCTTGCACTGTTGTCTGTGGACAAATCAGCTGGTAATTTTGGCCAAGATGTTTCCTCTCTAATTAACCATTCTGGTCCATGCCACCAATGACTATTACCTTTGATGGTTTCAATCTTCTCTCCTCTGGTCAGAAAATCTGCAGGATTCTCTTTTTCTGGGCAATATGTCCACGATAACGGATCGGACTTCCCTTGTATTTCTTTTATCCAATGCAACACTGTACTGGAATCTGTCCAAAAATGTAAGGTCAAATCAAATTTCTGCTTCAGTTGCCTTTCAACAGATTCAGCTAGTCTAGCTCCTATTAACGCCGCCATCAATTTAGCCTGGGTAAGGATAGTTTCTTTAAGGGTGCTACTCTTGCCTTTGAAATCACATTTCTTGAATTTATTTCATCTTTGGTTTCATATCTCAAATATATCACTGCACCATAAGCCTTTTGACTCGCATCTGTGAAACAATGCAACTTTATATTTCTCAATTCCTTTTCTTCGATATCTCCGAAATAATATCTTGGTACGTCAACATTTTCCATCTGTGATAACTCTGTGCACCAATCTTTCCAATTTTTCTCTAGTTCTACGGACAATTCTGCATCCCAATTTGCACCCGATTTCCAAACATTTTGCAAGATAATTCTGCCTCTTATTGTAAATGGATTTAAAAAAACCAATCGGGTCATATAGACGACTAACAGTCTTCAGAACTTCTCTTTTGCATACCTTGTCCTTTCTCTTTCTCACGTATGCAATCACTTCAGAAACGTCTATTCGTATAACATCCTTCTCTCTATCCCATAGGTATCCCAAAACTTTATTGCTTGCAGTGCATTGAATATCATTTTCTTCATTATTCCACAATTGTTGAAAGGATTCACTGTTTGTTCTCCATTTTCTCATATTAAAGTTCCCCTCATTCAAAATATATCAAACGTCTTTTGACAATATCATTGCTTCATTTTCATCTGTTGCTCCTCCAATTAAATCATCCACATATAGACAATTCCTCGGTAGCTTGTATGCATCCTCATACTGTTGTTTATATTTGTATATGTGAACTCTTAGCGTTGCAGCCAACATAAATGGGCTTGACTTCGTACCAAATATGACTCTAGTCATTCGTAGTATTTTCACTTTGAGGGAGTCGCTGTCATCTATTTCCTCATCAATCCACAAAAATCTAACTGCATCTCGGTCTTCTTTAGCAAGAGCAATCTGTAAAAATGCCTGTTGAATGTCAGCTGTGAATGCGACCTTATTGTTATGCAATCTGATCAACAAATCCAGCACATCGGGATTTAGGTTTGGCCCTGCGAGTAAACAATCATTTAATGATGAACAATTCTTGGCATGAGATGATGCATCAAATACTACGCATAATTTAGTGGTATCCTTGTTTTCCCTGATTACAGCCTGATGTGGCATGTAATATATTACATTACTACTATCATCCTTTGTTTCCTCTGCAATTCCTTCTTTTAAATAATTTTTGATAACCTTTTTATATTCTTCGTAGAATTGCGGTTCCTTATTGAATTTCCGAACAAGCGATCTCAATCGTTTTTCAGCCAAGTTGTAATTATCCTTCAATTCTTCTATTTGTTGACTCCACGGAAACCGTGTCACGTACCTATCATCTTCCATTTTCAGATTTTCGCGAAATTCCTCATAAATTTGATTATCTTTTGTTTTATCAGTTTGGTCGATGCTTTTCCTTATTCCTAGCGTTTCAAGATCCCAAAAGTGCTTCAACATTTCGTTCATTTCACAGTCAGTTTTACTTGTACTTGTGGCACTTTTCATAACATTAATGACAGACTGTGACGCCAACGCATTTGACAGCACCGAGGTGCCACTAAATGTCCACCCAAAAATAGTTTGTGAAGCGACCAAGGATGGTGTTATCCTACGCACTCTTCCAGTTACGACCTTCCAATAATAGTCAGCTCCGATCAAAACTGATAATTCTAAGTTGTTACAGTTTTCCGCTCCATCTGCTAACAACATTTTTTCTTTTTCACAATAACTTCGTATTTCTTTCCCTGGAGTACTTATCAAAGCACCGCTAATGTTATTTGTTTCCAAAGCCTGAATCTCGATTCTGCGTCCAGTTCTTACATCTTTTAAAACCAAGCGAACTCTTTTTCTTTTCTCTGTTACTGGTGAATTCGCGGCAAATGAAAATATTGTTAATTATTCTTCTCCTGTCACTTGTAACTTGAGCTCTTTAGAAACAGTTTCCATAACAAATGTCTGTTGTGAGCCTCCATCAAGAAGAATTTGCACGCTACGACTCGTTTTTCCCACTGCCTTTAGGGTCATGGTCTGTAACAGAACACCGTCCTCTTGTTGATCTGCATGTGTTATGTGTTGTACAGCTGTGGCGGTGTTTACTTTTTCGGCATTGCACATGAAGGTATTGTGCTTTCGATGACAAAGTTGACACCGATCTTTTGATAAACAAAACTTTGCCAAGTGATGTTTTTTGAAACAATTGAAGCATCTTCCTTGTCGCAATAAATTAGGTCTTTTTTCTCCTATTGTTAAAGGACATCTGTCTAAATCATGATCCGATGAACAAAATAAACAACTTCCTCTAACACAATGTTCGTTATTTCTTTAAACGTTGACCGCAGTCAATCTGTCTTCAATGCGTTTTTCATAGGACTCTGGGTTATTTTCAACAGTAGCATTCAGTTCAGCGGCCGAAGGAAACGTTTTATTATCACTAATAAAACGTTGATTGATGAGGAATGTGATCAGATCTGATGGGCATATTGTTTACGGCCTTAACACTCTGAGAAAGATTCGGTTTTAATTCTGTGTTTCCGCAAATCGCCTAGGTCCGCTCACGACTTTCAATTTCTTTTCTTATAAATTCCATTACTTCTTTTATATTCCAAATCTCATCAGCTTCCCAAAGTCTGTTGAATTCTAGTACTAATTCACTAGAAATTAATTTCAATATCATGGGACACAACAAACTTCCATAAGTGTCGGAGATTACTCCCAGCGATTCGAGACTTCTTAATTGGACTTCGCAATTATCATACAACTTCCGCAGACCAAATGTGTCTGTCAACCTCTTAACAGGTGGTAGAGACAGTAACTTATTCATGTGAACTTATAACAACATCTTTTTTTTCTGAACCTACCCTTCAAAATTTGTATGGCTTTGTCATAATTTGCTTCCGTAATAGGTAATCCAGATATTGCAATAGCAGCTGCTCTGCCCAAATAAGATTTCAAGTAACTAAACTTGTTCAAATTATTTAAACCCTCATTTGAGTGTATGGTCGTATCAAACTGACCGCAAAATTCCAACCAATGCGATGGATCTCCAAAGAATTTTGCAAGCTCTAATTTCGGTAATCTTATCGCTGCTCTGGGTATATTATTTGACCGCAATGTTTTATTCTCTGTTTCGTTCGTGCCGCTTTCTTCAGCGTTTCCGATCATTGTTAAACAGCGCTGCGCTTTGGTTTTCCATAACAACACGTTTTCGTAGTATTCCTGACTAGCACAATAATAGTCTTCAAATTCCTCTACAGGAATAACTTGCTCAATTTGTTCACCAACAGAAATCAAATTTTCTTCTTTAATCAATAACTGAGCTAAATTATTCTCGATAACTTCCCTTTCAATGGGATCCTCTTCAAGAGCTTCCTTTAGTTTATTAATAACAATGGTTGTTAACCTGCAGTTGACCGCTCTTTTCTTTTTTAGTTTATCTAATTCCTCCGCCATTACTTATTTTAAGCAATTTCAGTTTCACGCTTCAAATTCAATATAGGTGAAAATATTGCCTTCAGTTTATATTTGCAAGAGAGCCCCACGTTGGGCACCAATAATGTTCTTACTTTTCGCGTTTCAATTCAATTTCGGTAATTAGAAATTAGAGGTATTTATATTTAACTTCTTACCTCTTCCGCGAGTCCGTACACGGGCCCTCCTGCATCAGCGTCGTCTTTATCCAACATCTTCTAAGCACACGGTCGTATACACAACATCATATTCCAAGAGAGTTGCACATCAAAGGCATACTACTAATTTATTTCGGATCATTTTATATGAATTTTTTGTAAATACACAAACACTCACACACACTTAATATACGTTGCTTGTCTTTCGCGTCATAAGTCTTAATATCAGTTTTCACATTGTGGCCTCTGCCGTATCATCTCTTCCACCCTTTCCACATGTCCTCACATGTCCGCCATCTCCTCACATCTGGCATTCGCCGCCTCCGCTGTGCCCTCTGTCGGTGAAGTCCCAACAGTCCTTGCATCACAACGTGGCAGAAACACACTGGATACAACAACAGTCTGCTAAATGAGGAGACTGGTTAGAGAAAGGTAAGGTGCATCACCATAGTGGGACTAGGCAAACATCCTAAAGTCTCAATTGCCACATTCTACATCAAGCTGTAGCAGCCGCACAATCCATAAAGGATGACATTCAGCGAGAAGTACAGGCAGCTACAGACATCCCAGTATCATTGTGGACTGTGTATCACAGATTGGCTCAGGCAGGTTTGCTTTCTTGCCGGCCATTGCGATGACTGCCACTCACTGCAGCATATCGTCATGCAAGGCTGCAATAGTGCAATACAGCATGTGTGCGGCAGGATGAATGGAACCATGCCACATTCAGCGATGTGTCTCACTTTTGTCTCAGTGCCAATGATAAGTGATCGAGTCTGGGGATGACATGTTCACCAGGCTATCTTGCTGCCATCTGCGAGATTCATACAGTTTAGAAACAGCCTGGTGTCATGGTTTGGGGCACTATCAGTTTCAACAGCCATTCACTGCTTATACACATGGTTTGAACAAGACAGCACGACAATACGTCAACGAACTGAGACAGCTGTCCCAAAAGAGGAAGATTAAAAACAGTCATGCAAATATAGGGTGTTTCAAAAAGAATGACCCGATTTCAACATAGTATATTTAATAAGACAAAAGTGGGATAGTTACAAAACAAAGAGCCAAGTATGAAGGAAAGTCTAAAGTTTTGCTCACCACAATTACAAATGCTCAATGTGCCCTCCACCTGCTGCACGGACAACATCAAGCCGATAGCTGAATTCATCCCAAATGCGTCGGAGAGTGTCTTCAGTCACAGAATTTACCACGGCCATGATTCTCGTTTGGAGTTCATCCAAGTCAGCGGGTAAAGGGGGAACGTAAACACAGTCTTTTACGTATCCCCATAAAAAAAAGTCACATGGTGTGATGTCTGGAGATTTCGGAGGCCAAGCGTATAGTGCCAAGTCATGGGGTCAACAGCGTTCAATCGAACACTGAGGCAATGTGTCATTCACAAACCGACGAACTTGGAGGTTCCAATGTGGCGGTGCACCGTCCTGCTGCAAAATGTAATCTTCAGAGTCGTCCTGCAGCTGTGGAAGTAGCCAGTCCTTCAGCATTGCAAGATAGGAGTTGCCCGTAGCCGTGTTGTTCACAAAAAAGAAAGGGCCGCAAACCTTTCTAACAGAAACCGCGCAAAAAACATTCAGTTTTGGTGAATCACGTTCATGCTGGAGAGTTTCATATGGATTCTCCAGTCCCCATATGCGAACATCGTGGCGCGAAACTTTCCCGCTCACATGAAAGGTTGCTTCGTCGCTAAAAATCAACCTTTGTATGACGGTGTCGTCCTCCATGTCCTCTAACAGAGTTGCACAAAATTCCTTTCGTTGTGTTTTGTCACCTCCACGAAGTGCTTGCACCAGTTGCAATCTGTACTGCTTCAGCAGCACACGTCATCGTAAAACATGCCAAACAGTCACATGAGGGATGGCAAGTTCGCGGCTCGCATGACAAGTAGACTTCTGTGGGCTACGCTGAAATGCCTCATGAATTCGTTGCACATTCTTCGCTGAGGTGGTTGGTCGTCCAGGACTCTTTCCCTTACATAAACACCCTGTTTCTTCAAATTGTCGATACCAATGACGAATGTTTTTGCCACTGGTGGAGTACTGCCATAACGCCGTTTAAACGCACGTTGCACCGTAATCACCGACTTGGTCTTGCTAAATTCGAGCACACAAAACACCTTCTGTTGCCTTGACGCCATTTTCTCACTCACTAAGCGTAGCGGCTGTTTGGACGCTCGTGCTGCCACCTTGCGGTAGTCATAACAAACTCTGGGCCATGCCCATAGACATGATATGAGTCGCATTCATCGGTGGTTCGTGGTTGCCGAGATATCCACTTTTCAAATCGGGACATTCTTTATGAAACACCCTGTAGTGTACGAGAAGCTGAGGAAATGTGCAATGTTCTCACCATAGAGATTGCAGGTTATTTATCTGCTGAATATCACTATCAATCTGCTGCTAAGTTGTTTATTTCAGAAAAGTTTCCAGAATATGATAGACAGTTTTTGGCAAGGTAGAATATGATACTGCATTTCCTGCAGAATATTTAACTGCAATAATTGTGGCCTACCCTTTTCAGGACAAAAAGCTGGAAACTTAACTTCAGGTAATTTAACAAAAAAATGAATTCAGTATCTGGGATAATAACATTTTTATCATATTTAATAGATGCAAATCCAGTCAGTACCTTTTGTTAAAGTCTAGACTTCTGAAAATATTATTATTCTAATGTCAACTTCTGAAGCTAAACATACTATTCATATATCTTTGTTCAAATTTCGCTAATTTGCGACGAACATATTTTTACGTGGCCAAGATAATGTAACTTAATTGACATTAAATGTCAGTCATTACAATTTCACATGTTATGTAAGTTCTGCAATCAGGAGATGATGTTCGATACATTTGAGGCACAGTATCAGCAATTAAAATCAAGAAATAATGAACATTATATCTACTTACAATATCGGTACTGGCTGTCGGGGCTTCATATGTGTGTCTCTAATGAATCTACTCACAAGATGTTGCCGTAAGTATTCGACTCACTCTATGAATGTGAGCTTCTTGCAATTGTGAAGTTCAAAAATAAAATTCATGCCAAATAAAACTGAACTAAATCTGCCCCAAATAAAATTGAAAGAGATGAATTTTTACAATGAAGGCAAATAAATCCTTGACAATGACAAAACATGAAAACAAATTAAAACTTGCCGAATTGTTTTAAAAAATGAACTAAAATCTTGAAGAAGAAATAATCATCTTGACTGCGAAGCACCAAACTAGTTTCTTCTAATATTCATAGCTATCATCAGTGGTAGGCGCACAGTCGTTGTAATTACCGCACTCACACACCCAGATATGCTGCTCAACCCGAATACATGTTCATCCCCGTCGTGTAGATATTTGCACATCAAGGTTTGGGATTTACTCCGCACGTTTATGGTGCCGCCATCTGTAGTTAAACAAAATAATCAAGTAGCATTTATGGAGTAGGAATATGCACTTGTATTTTAAGTATTATTTGATGTAAACTGTTTTATGTTATTGTTTTTCTTCTTGTTCAATGAGGTACCTCCATCCAAACTGAAGCTCTACTGGACGATTAACGTTACAGTTGTATCTTTTGGTTTTCTCAATGACCACGGCCTCAGAGGTCATAATCTGCACATGTGATCTATGTGATGTTATAATTTTTGTGATACCCCATTCTGGAGTTACATAGTTTCTGATACAATGTTGTATTAATGAAGTTTTTATCTCTTCTTGTCCAATTCGTAATATGTTCATTTAATCTAGTCAAAAATCTTCTACGTGTACTTCCGATATATAGTGTCTTTTTGGTTATCATCTTTAACTGTTGGAATGACATAAATGCCAGATTTATTTAGAACTGATCTATTATTAGTAGTAAGTATACCTCCATTATCAATTACTCTTTCTGCAATGTTAATATTGTGGTTGTAACATTATTTTTTTAAAATAGTACTAATATGAGGTAAGTATATGGAAATTTTCCATAATATTGCTTTTTTTCTTTTTCAATATTATTTTCGGAATGATGCATACTGGCTGTAATGTTGTTATACAAAGATTTGATTAATTTTTTATTATATCCAAACTCTTCAGCAGTCTTTTTCAATCCATTTGAGCTCTTTGATCTCTGATATTTTATTGGATGAGTGTGTAATGGATCTTTTGATATAAAAGCGGAATGCTGCAGTCTTGTATTTCCAAGGGTGTGTAGAAAGAATCCTTTGGGATAACTGCCTGTACATATCATGGCTTCAGGTAAACTGAATATTCAATGTTTTCGTTATCATTGTGCATAGAGATATCCAAGAAGTTTAGCTGGCCATTAACTTCAATTTCTTTACTAACCTGTATTGATGGATACAAACTGTTAAATTTATTAATGAAGTTATCCAGTTCAAGATTGGAGTGCTGCCAAAATAGCAAAATGTCATCAAGGTATCGAAGATGTACATATGGTAAGTACTTATATTAGAATGATCTAATATTCTGTTTTCAATGTCTTGCAGAACAACTTCGGCCAGTAGCCCTGAAATTGCGGACCCCATTGGGGCGCCATATTGTTGTTTATAAATTGTCCCATTGAATGTGAAAAAATTATTATTTGTAGTAAACAATAAAGCATATATAATGCTGTTCCTGACATTATCTGTAAGATTTTCTTCTTCTAATCTGGAGTTCTGGAGTTAATTAAATTGATAGCGATATCGGTTGGGGTATTGGGATAAAGAGAGATGACATCTAAACTGGCCATTGTGAAATTAGAGGTTTTAATTGTTTTTAACTTGTTGATATCTTCAGTAGCATTAGTAATACTGGCTTCATGGCTATTGTAAAATGGTTTAAGATAGTTGAATACTTATAAAACTATTGAATCACGCTCTCTCCAAGTTTATAAAACTATATGCAATTTGGGACAGACAGCAAGAAAAATGTAAATTAAAACACTTTCGTAAAATCGAAAATCTAATAAATGACAAGCACAAGAAAAAAACAAAGTAGAGAGTAATAACAGAAATCTTTATATTAATGAATCCTGTTTGGAACTATGAAGTCTGCAAAAGAAGGCACTTGAAAGAGGTATGAGATTTGCGTATCGGCAAAAAGTGCCAAAAACTGAATACTTCATTCTGCAAATCGAGAATGTCATCCAAAGATTGCCTAATGCAAATAGTTCAAGATGGGAGTGTACAAGATTTAAAATGGTCCATGCCATCAACAACATGTACAACACCAGTGAAAATCCAAGAATCACGTATGAGTGCGAAGCCCTAATGAAGTTGAGAAACAATCCTACAGTTAAATGTACACTGCTGGCCACCCAAAATGCAACACCAAGAAGGACACGAGATAGCAAAGCCAGATTTACTGGACACATAACAGATACAAAGATGAAACGATTGAGCTTACAGGCCCGTGCGACTTGCGGAACACGCAGACATCAATAGTTCGTGTGGCCCCCATGGCTAGCAATAATGGCTGCTACACACCGCTGCAGCAAACAAAAGAGGCTTTGGATGTGGGCTTGGGGTATGTCAGTCCAGGCTGCTTCCACACATTGCCACAATTCATCAGGCGTAGCCGCGGGTGGTACTTGCCGGGCCCTTCGGTTGCTGATCAGCGACCAGACGTGTTCGATGGGCGCCATATCGAGAGAACAGGTGGCCCCCGGCAGCAGTGACACCTGGTGGGCCGTGAAGAATTGTTGCACGATGCGTGCCACGTGCAGGCGCGCATTGTCCTGTTGAAACATGGCCGCTGGTAGGTTCGGCAGGTAAGGGAGGACTACAGGCTCCAAAACGTCGGAGATGGTGGCTGTCGAGTGTACCGGCGATGCGTACAAGAGGGGTGCGGGTGTCATATCCAATTCCGCCCCAAACCATAACGCCAGGCGACGGACCGGTATGCAGACGCATAATGCAGGAGTCATGCAGTCTTTCGCAGCAGATCCGACCATCGTGCTGTTGCAGACAGAAGCGGGATTCGTCGGAGAAGACAATGTCATGCCATTCCTTAGTCCAGGTGTGGTGTTCAACAGCCCATTGCCGCCGCACTCGCCTGTGGTGTAACTTCAATGGTAATCGGAGCAACGGCCGTCGTGCAACAAGTCCCTGCTCCTGCAGACGACGTCGAACGGTACGTGCTGACACAGGTTGTTGCGCAACACACCCTAATTTCTGCACTAACGTTCGTGATGTGGCAGTGCGAGCCGTCAATGCCCGCCGCACAACATGCCGGTCCTCTCGTTTGGTGGTGTGCCGCGGCTGCAGCAATCGCTCATGTTGGTCCGTCCGTCCCTCCTACACCCACTGAATCCATACTCGCCTCACTGTGGCTGGATGTCGTCCCACACGGGCGCCGATGTCTCGGCACGATAAACCACTGTCGCGTTAAGCCACTATTCGTCCTCTGTCGAACTCTGAAATGTGCTGGAATGACTGCTGTATTCTGTGACGAGGCATGATGAAGCTTCCCACGCACAGGTCCGGCAGCACAACACACTTCCACTATTTACACCCCACCTTCTGCGCACCCTGCTTATAGTGCTTCTCAGTGGTGTGCCGGGCGCACATGATTTGCATATGCCCTGCAATGCTAATCGTTTGAATGCCCTCTTGTGGGCGACGCATGCTGCGAATTTCAGACCAATCGGATGCTTCCTTCTTAGTGTTGCATTTTGGGTGGCCAGCAGTGTATTATGGTGGACAAATCTAAGCAGATAGTCATCTTAAATACAGATTAATTTAATAACATGATGACAGAAACAATCAATAAGTTAGATGCCATCATCGTCAAAAAAGACCCTTTTGACAGTATAATTAGGAACTTGGCTAATATAAAAAATCACAGTGACTTGCCTACAATTACTAAAAGCAGATGTAATCCACCAGTAGGAGCCTGTACACCAAATATTTTTGGTAAAATAAAAACGCATAAGACAGACAGGCCTATTGTTAATAAGAATTTATCTCCAACCATTAACTTGGAGAGAGCACTAATCAACTATCTTAAACCATTTTACAATAGCCATGAAGCTAGTATTACTAATGCTACTGAAGTTATCAACAAGTTAAAAACAATTAAAACCTCTAATTTCACAATGGCCAGGTTAGATGCCATCTCTCTATATCCCAATACCCCAACCGATATCACTATTGATTTAATTAACTCCAGATTTAAAAAAGAAAATCTTACAGCTAATGTCAGAAACAGCATTATATCTGTTTTACTGTTTCATCATCATCATCATCATTGTCAACCATTATCAATCCACTGCTGGGCGAAGGTCTCCCCAAGTTTCCTCCACAACGGTCTGTCTTGTGCCAGTCTCCTCCATGTCACTCCCGCATACTTTCGAATTTCATCCACCCATCTTCCATGTGGTCTTCTTCTGGGTCTTTTCCTGTCCCTTGGAATCCAATCTAAAATTTCGGCTGTCCATCGATGGTCTGTTCTTCTGGCAGTATGCCCAGCCCATTGCCATTTCAGGGATTTAACTCTGATCATGATGTCTTCCACTCCTGTCATTTTCCGGATCCACGTGTTCCTCTTCTTATCTCTCCTGGTTACACCAAGCATGCACCTGTCCATGCTTCTTTGAGTTGTCTGCAGCCTTTGTATGTCTCTTTTAGCTAAGGTCCACGTCTCTGCTCCATACGTAAGCACTGGAAGGATGCATTGATCAAACACTTTTCTTTTAAGACATAATGGCATATTGCTCTTCAAAATTATGCTGTTTCTTCCAAAAGCTCTCCAGGCAAGTTTTGTACGCCGATTAATTTCTTCACCAATGTGACCCTCACTTGATATCTGCTGTCCAAGATAAACGTACGTGTCTGTTATCTCCAGCTTTTCTCCATCAATCGATAAATCTTCATTTCTTGTAAAAGCATTGTACATCACTTTTGTCTTCTGAAAGTTCATTTTTAATCCCACTTCTTTACTCTTGTCAGCAAGTTCCTGGATCATACTCTGTAGCTCTGATGGGGTAGTTGCAAAAATGACTATGTCATCAGCAAAACGAAGGTGGGTTAGATAATCTCCATTAATCTTTATCCCTTTGTTTTCCCAGTTCAGTGATTGAAAGACATTTTCCAATGTGGCATTAAAGAGCTTCGGAGATATGGTGTCACCTTGTCTCACTCCTTTTCCAATTTTTATGTGTGTTGTATTTTCAAACAGCCGAATCTTTGCACTTGCATTTTCATAGATGTTATTAATAATATTAATGTATGCATCTTCAATACCGCAGGATTTCAGAGCCATTGCAACTGCTGATGGTTTCACCGAATCAAAGGCTTTTTCATAATCGATAAAAGCCATGCACAATGGAAGCTCATATTCCCTCGCTCTTTCAATTAGTTCTCTCAGTACGTGGATATGATCTATTGTGCTGTAGCCACTCCTGAATCCAGCTTGTTCTCTCGGTTGAGCCATGTCCAGTGTCACCTTCAAGCGGTGTGAAAGAACTTTAGTGAAGATTTTATAAACCACTGATAGGAGGCTGATAGGTCTGTAGTTCCCGAGATCCTCAATGTCACCTTTTTTATGTAGCAGGATCATTGTAGCGTTGTTCCAATCCTCAGGAATTTTCCCTTCATTAAGGCATCGAGTGAAAATTTGGGCGAGTACTGTTTCGATTTCTCCACTTGCTTCTTGTATGATGTCTACAGTAATTCCATCTTCTCCTGGAGCTTTTCCCCGCTTCATGTTCTTGATTGCATGTGCAACTTCTGCTGGAAGGACTGGAAGAACTCTGGTACTGGTACCTTTCATGATGTATGGAGTACATGTATCATCCCTTTCATATAATTTGGAGTAGAAATCTTTCACTCTTGTCAAAATTTTGCCTCTATTTCTTGTTACAGAACCATCTTCTTTTCTCAGTGCCATAATCTGTTTTTTCCCCTTAATGAGATGTCCCTTTGCTATCTTTAGGCTTTGGTTGTTTTCAATTGCTTTCCTTACTAGTTCACAGTTGAATTTCCTTACGTCTTCAGTGATACTTTTTCGTACTGTCTTGCATAGCTCTATATATTCCACTTTGGAAGTCACATCTTCTTTAGTTGTCCTCATCACTCTTCTTTTTTGCATCAACATTTTGGTTTTTCCTGATAATTTGTTCACATGCAATTTGTTCTTATTAGATCATTCTAATATATACTTACCATATGTATATCTCTGATACCTTGATGATATTTTACTATTTTGGCAGCACTCCAATCTTGAACTGGATAACTTCATTAATAAATTTAACAGTTTGTATCCATCAATAGAGGTTAGTAAAGAAATTGAAGTTAATGGCCAGCTAAACTTCTTGGATATCTCTATACACAATGATAACGGAAATATTGAATATTCAGTTTACCTGAAGCCATCATATGTACAGGCAATTATTCCAAAGGATTCTACACACCCTTGGAAATACAAGACTGCAGCATTTCGCTTTTATATCAAAAGAGCCATTACACACTCATCCAATAAAATATCAGAGATCAAAGAGCTCAAACGGATTGAAAAGACTGCTGAAGAGTTTGGATATAATAAAAAATTAATCAAATCTTTGTATAACAACATTACAGCCAGTATGCATCATTCCGAAAATAATATTGAAAAAGAAAAAAGCAATATTATGGAAAATTTCCATACTTACCTCATATTAGTACTATTTTAAAAAAGAATGATACAACCACAATATTAACATTGCAGAAACAGTCATTGATAATGGAGGTATACTTACTACTAATAATAGATCAGTTCTAAATAAATCTGGCATTTATGTCATTCCAACAGTTAAAGATGATAACCAAAAGACAAAGTATATATGGGAAGTACACATTGAAGATTTTTGACTAGATTAAATGAACATATTACGAATTGGACAAGAGATGAAAAAACTTCTTTAATACAACATTGTATCAGAAACTATGTAACTCCAGATTGGACTAACATGAAAATTATAACATCGCATAGATCACATGCCCAGATTCTGACCTCTGAGGCCATGGTCATTGAGAAAACCAAAAGATACAACTGTAACGTTAATAGTCCAGTAGAGCTTCAGTTTGGATGGAGGTACCTTATTGAACAAGAGAAAAAATATTTCAAGAAGAAAAACAATAACATAAAACAGCTTACATCAAATAATACTTAAAATACAAGTGCATATTTCTACTCCATAAATGGTACTCGATTATTTTTGTTTAACTTCAGATGGCGGCGCCATATACGTGCGCAGTAAAACCCAAACCATGATGCACAAATATCTACATGACGGGGCTGAACATGCATTCGAGTTGAGCAGCATACCTGAGCGTGTGAGTGCTGTAATTACAATGACCGTGCACCTACCACTAATGATAGCTATGAATATTAGCAGAAACTAGTTTGGTGCTTCGCAATCGGGAGATTTATTTCTTTGTGCTTCGCAGTCAAGATGATTATTTCTTCAAGATTTTTAGTTCCTTTTTTTTTAATTTCGGCAAAGCTTTAATTTGTTTTCATGTTTCGTTGTTGTCGTGCTGCTTCACAATAGTGTGATTTATTTCTTTGTGCTTCACAGTCAAAATGATTATTTCCTAATCAAGATTTTAGTTCATTTTTTAAAAAAATTCGGCAAGTTTTAATTTGTTTTCATGTTTCATCGTTGTCAAGAATTTATTTGCTTTCATTGTAAAAATTCATCTTGTTCAATTTTATACGGTGCAGATTTTACAGTATTGTGAATTTTATTTTTGAACTTCACAATTGCAAAAAGCTCACATTCATAGAGTGAGTCGAATACTTACAGCACCATCTTGTGAGTGGATTCATTACAGGCACACATATGAAGCCCTGACAGCCACTACCGATATTGTAAGTAGATACATGTATAATGTTAATTATTTCTTGATTTTAATTGCTGATACTGTGCCCCAAATGTATCTAATATCATTTAATAATATCCTGATTGCAGAACTTACATAACGTGTGAAACAGTAATGACTGACATTTAATGTCAATTAAGTTACACATACTATTCAGCTTTGAAAAGAATTAAAATGTTCTTGCACAGCACAAAGCTCAAAATTAGATTATCTGCTCATGCGATGCTATCCATTGAAAAGGACTTTATCATGAACATTCCTGACTTCAACAATAAAGTCACTGATAAATTTGATCACCACAAAACTTGAACAATGGAATTTAAATACAAAACTTATGCATTCATTTACAAGATCTAACCACCATATAATTTACATTTTTTGTTCAAGCACAGTTCCAACTTCTGGGTAACATTTTACTTGTGTATTCAATTACACACTCAGATAACAAACTATTCTTAACCAAAGAAACAAATATGCAAAATATAAACTTAAATAAAACAGTTTAATGCAGTTATTTAAGATCAAAATTTGGCTATTAGTTTAGATTAGCTTTTCACCGGTCGCTTTGCCGACACTGTTTGTTGGTGTAAGCTTTGTTCAGATAGAGAATAAATGTTAATAATAATATTAATGCATGCATCTTCAATACCGCAGGATTTCAGAGCCATTTTAATTGCTGATGGTTTCACCCGAATCAAAAGCTTTTTCATAATCAATAAAAGTCATGCACAATGGAAGTTCATATTCCCTCGCTCTTTCAATTAGTTCTCTCAGTACGTGGATATGATCTATAGTGCTGTAGCCACTCCTGAATCCAGCTTGTTCTCTCGGTTGAGCCATGTCCAGTGTTACCTTCAAACGGTATGAAAGAACTTTAGTGAAGATTTTATAAACCACTGATAGGAGGCTGATAGGTCTGTAGTTCCTGAGATCCTCAATGTCCCCTTTTTTATGTAGCAGGATCCTTATAGCGTTGTTCCAATCCTCAGGAATCTTCCCTTCATTAAGGCGTTGAGTGAAAATTTGGGCGAGTACTGTTTTGATTTCCCCACTTGCTTCTTGTATGATATCTACAGTAATTCCATCTTCTCCTGGAGCTTTCCCCCGCTTCATGTTCTTGATTGCATGTGCAACTTCTGCTGGGAGGACTGGAAGAACTCTGGTACTGGTACCTTTCATGATGTCTGGAGTACACGTATCATCCCTTTCATATAATTTGGAGTAGAAATCTTTCACTCTTGTCAAAATTTTGCCTCTATTTCTTGTTACAGAACCATCTTCTTTTCTCAGTGCCATAATCTGTTTTCTTCACTTACTGAGATGTCCCTTTGCTCTCTTTAGGCTTTGGTTGTTTTCAATTGCTTTCCTCACTAGTTCACAGTTGAATTTCCTTACGTCTTCAGTGATACTTTTTTGTACTGCCTTGCATAGTTCTATATATTCCACTTTGGAAGTCACATCTTCTTTAGTTGTCCTCATCTCTCTTCTTTTTTGCATCAGCATTTTGGTTTTTCCTGATGATTTGTTCACATGCAACTTGTTCTTAGACGCAGCTAATTTTGTTGCTGTTTCCATAAGAGCTTTGGTTACTTTTCTGTTAACTTCAGAAATATCCACTTCTTCCGATGTTAGGCCTTCTAAAGCAGAGAATTTGTTCTTCAGTTCCAACTTGAAGGTATTATGGTGTTTTTTAAAGTTGGTTATGTCAATATATTTTGTTTGTCTTATGAGCTTGCCACGTTCGAATTTAGTGTTGAGGTGCATCTTACATCTCACCAATCTATGGTCACTACCTGTGTTGAACTTGTTTAGCACACTGCAGTCTTCTATGACGAATTTTTTGTTACACATAATGAAATCAATTTCACTTGTCGTCCCATTTGGATGTCTTCATGTCCATTTCCTGTGTGGTTTTTTTCTTGAAAAAGGAGTTCAAGATGAAAAACCCTTCTGCCTCTGCAAACTCAACGAGATTATTTCCCCACTGGTTTCTGTTGCTGTGACCAAATTTACCTACTGAAGTTTCATTCTGTTGCTGTTGCCCTATTTTTGCACTGAAATATCTCATAATTATCTTCAAGTGCTGCTTACCTTTATTATTTAGATGACGAATTTCCTCATAAAATTCTTCAATTTCTTCTTCAGGATGACTTGTGGTGGGTGCATAAGTTTGAATAATCTGAGCCTGGTATCTTCTCGAGAGTTGGATAACGAGTCGTGCAGCTCTGTCAGAGGAACTTTCAACTTCTACAACTTTATCCTTCAGTTTCTTGTTTATTATAAATCCAACACCACTAGTTCTGCCAGTATCTGTCCCACGATAGTAGAAGAGATGTCCACTTTTCAGTTCAATGAGATCTTCTCCTTTTCTCCTTACCTCACTTAGCCCGACGATGTCCCACTTGATCTTTTATAGTTCCTCTTCCAATTCAAGAAGCCTTGAATCAGAAGATAGGGAGCGTCCATTATACGTAGCCAAGGTCAGCATCAGATGGCAGCCTAGTCCGGTCCTCTGGGGATTCTTAGCACCCTTTGCCTTCATGTCACACTGGCCGCTGCCTTGGGCAGGTACATTCCAGCTGCCGGAGACTGAGGGCCAAGATTTAAGTTGTGGAGTCATTTTGGAGGGGTTTGGCCATAACTTACCACGCTGGCCAAGCGGGGTTGGTGAGTGTTGGATAGCATTTCCTCTAATCCCGATGGTATAGTTACACCGCTATTGGCGGTCGTCAGAGCCCCTTTAGTGGGAACAGGATGCAACACGAGAAGGCGGGGTTGACATTTGTCAAGGAGAGGCTGTGATGTTACGCATCACTTGACCTTACATCCCATATATATATATATATATATATATATTCTATAAAGATACCTTCAGGTTATTTTGCACCCTTCGTTTTAAATTCTAAAATTTTTTCCTTAGTCTTCAGTTTTGCTCTTAAGTATATATATATATATATATATATATATATATGAACAGTAAAATTATTCAAAATCAGAATCACAAAATATGAATTAATGAAAATATACAGAAAAAAAAAATATATATATATATCTTTTAGAAGAAACAGCATAATTTTCAAGAGCAATATGCCATTATGTCTTAAAAGAAAAGTGTTTGCTCAATGCATGTGCTTACGTATGGTGCAGAGACGTGGACCTTAACTAAAAGAGACATACAAAGGCTGCAGACAACTCAAAGCAGCGTGGAGAGGTACATGCTTGGTGTAACCAGGAGAGATAATAAGAGGAACTCGTGGATCCGAAAAATGACAAGAGTGGAAGACATCATGATCAGAGTTAAATCTCTGAAATGGCAATGGGCTTGACATACTGCCAGAAGGACAAACCATCGATGGACAGCCGAAATTTTAGATTGGATTTCAAGGGACAGGAAAAGACCCAGAAATAGACCCCATGGGAGATGGGTGGATGAAACTCGAAAGTATGCGGGAGTAACATGGAGGAGACTGGCACAAGACAGATCGTTGTGGAAGAAACTTGGAGAGTCCTTCGTCCAGCAGTGGATTGATAATGGTTGACAATGATGCTTCTGCTGCTGATAATGATGATGGTATATATTATAGCATTTGTCATTGACACACTTTTTACCTCATTCGCACATCATTTCTGTAAAACAGAATTAACGAAGACAGCAGTATCTACCAAAACGAATATGGAAGTATCAAGCTACCAAAACGAATGTGGAAGTATCAAACTTTTCTTTTTTTTTTTTTTTGGTTGGAGGTTTAATGACCACAGTGAGCACCTCAGTGGGCTATAAGCAATCGCCCATCCGTATTTTAGGGCCACTGGTTCCAGGGAAGGGAGAGAGCCAGTGCTGCAAGACAAATACAACATCCATGCCCTACCGGGATTCAAGCTGGAACCCATCTCAGACAATTGGTCGGAAGCCAGCGCTTAGACCACTGCGCCACCGGAAGCAGCTTTCTTTGCAGATATGAGGAGAGGAAAAGTACAAAACTGATGACTGTAATGCCGTCTTGCATCAACGCAGAAAGAGAAAGATTTCACAGGTGGTTCGAAATCTTTTCTTCTGCGTCGATCCAAGGCGGCTGTTGATGGAATTTCTTCTGCGTCGATCCAAGGCGGTGGTTGATGGAATTTCTTCTGCGTCGATCCAAGGCAGTGGTTGATGGAATTTCGACCATTATAACATTTATCCAGAGGGTGGGAGGAATGGCTGAAAATCCAGAGTCTCCCACCTAAAACGGAGAGTTGGCATGTCTACAAATGTCTCATTTTTCCTGTATAAAAAAAAAAATTACTGACTTTTGTGTATACATACATCACACATTTAGTTGAAATGCATTTAAGATATTTAATCATGAAGGACTTTAATTTCCATGATTGTATTTAGAAAATTATGCCTTTGTGGAGTTACTATGAACAAATTTTTCGAACTGAGAGATTAGTTGCTGCTTTCAGTATCCTCATTCGCAAGAAAACGACCATGTATTTTAGCTGCAGTGTCATCTGATACTGAAAAACATGCAATCTACCTCTGTTGCTAATGTTGATGTGGATATGGCATCTAAGAAATGCTTGTAAGGGATCCAGCATTTATCAAATTTTGCTGACCAGGAGAAGCTGTGCAATGGGGGATGCATGTACTGTGACGATTATGGGCAAAACACGTAACAATATTAACAAAGAAAGGTAACTTGATCACGCTAGTTACGTTAACTAAAACTTTTACAAAAAGTTCGTAAGTTGGAAGCTTTCGACCTTATCTTAGGTCGAAAGCTTCCAACTAGCGTGATCAAGTTACCTTTCTTTGTTAATATTGTTACGTGTTTTGCCCATAATCGTCATGTTTCAAAGCTACGCAACTTCCGGGCATTTTATTTTGGACTGGACGAAAGATTGGATTTCCTTCCGGAAACTTCGGACTCAAGTCACTAATTCTCTTTGCAGCCTTCGTTTTCTTGTTTCCTGCAAGACTTCTGGCATTCTTCCCCAAGCTTTTTCAGATCTGCAAACCCATCTTCAAAGGACGGTGCCGTGCGTTACTACAGCAAACCAGCCATAACCTCCTATCTGCCGCTATCCGTGACCTGCGTTCCTCCATTGCTAAAACTGAACTTTCCTGCTACATTAGCTACCAATCACTGGCTGCTACCACTCATCCTGCTTTGCTTGATATTTTCATGGTTCGCATCAACCAAACTCTCTCAACAATAGAAGTAAAAGAATATGCTCGCCATACAAAGAAATTCAATTTTCTACTCTCCAAGCAAAAAAGTCGAGCAACATCTCCGTCATCAGCCTCTACTGACAAGCCAAAGTATGTAAATCTTTCTTCTGTCACTATTCCTCCTAGCTTGGATAAATTCTTATCATTAGGCCCAAAATTTTCACCTGCTCTTCCTATCAATCTTCCACAAACTGTTTCTGTTATAGAATCAGCCATCCACAGAACTGAGACTGTTCAGCAGCCTAATCCTTCGTGCCAACGCTGCTGTTATCTTATCCAAGCAAAATTCTGTGCCAATCAAGTACTCTTCCTCTTGCTTAAAGAATTCAGGTCATTTATTCAAGAAAATGACCTAGCCGTATGCAAAGCAGATAAAGTTGGTTGCCCAGTCATCATTGGTAAAGAAACTCTAAACCAAAAAGTGCTTTCTTTTCTTACATCTGCTAACTGCATCCCTTTACAGTCAGACACCACCAACTCACTCAAAAACTCAGTTGACAGATTAGCTAAGAAAGAAACTCTTCAATCCTTCCTTGGTGATATATCACCCCTCCTTACTTCAGAACTCCCAGGCTCTTCCTGCAAGTGAAACTGCATAAAGCTGGTAACCCCATCAGACCTTTAGTGGAATATTCGTTTTCTCCAGCTGTAAACCTTGAAAAGAGATTGGTCCACAAATGCAAATCCCTGGCAACCAACCATCCTCATACAGTTGTCTCTACTTCAAACTTCATCCACAACCTTCCTAATTCCTTTCCCCCTTGTGATAATCTGTATACTCTTGATGTAGAATCTTTGTTTCCCTCTGTACCATATTTTGATTCCTACATGCTCCTCATGAAGAAATTGATTCTTCATTTTGAACCCCCGGTCCTCTTATCAAAGATCTTTATGATTGTTTCCACACTATTCATCAACACAGTTGTTTTGTTTTCAACAAAATTGTGTATAGGCAACAATCTGGTCTCCCCATGGGCTCACCTCTTTCCCCTCTGCTTGCTGAAATCTACATGCAACATATTGAAGTTTCCATAATTCCTCTACACCCTTTTCAACCTTCCCTATGGTTAAGATATGTAGACGACATTTTCATTAGCTGGCCACATTCCGAGTCTGAGCTACAGATACTGATCAACTCCATTACAGAAAAATTTCCTTCCATTAAGCTCACTATATCTAAGGAAGTAAATCACAAAATTGATTTCCTGGATGTATCTATCTGCAGAAACGCTGATCTCTCCATTACTGCGTTCCGTCTATCGAAAACCTTCTGCAGCCACTAACATCATTCCCTACAAATCTTGCACCCTGCATCTCTACAAGCTTGCAGCATTGAAGTCCTACATCCACAGAGCTCATATCATTTGCAACAACCAACTCTCTCTTCAAGAAGAACTCTCCAAAATTTCTACAATAGCCCTCTCTCATGGTTTCCCTGCTGTTACAGTTAACTCCCTCATAAAGAAATATGAAAACCATTCGAAAATCGAATGCCTCCTTCCTCACAAGAAAGAAGACCTGAAATTCTGTGGTTCTGTTCCTTACCATCCTTCCTATGCTTATAAGTTACAGATCCTTTTTAGAAGTTTTGGTTACCATCTTGCCATTAAATCTACCCCAAACATCTTGAAACTTCTACAAAGGGATAGGGACAAAGTTGAAAGCCTGAACCTCCCAGGAGTTTACTGCATTCCTATCTCTTCTTCTACTGGGGATAACTTATACATTGGAAGCACATACAGGAGCATTAGCCATAGAATTTTAGAACACAGAAAAGATGTTTCGAAAGGCAATCCCAACACTGCCTTGTCTATTTTGACAATGGAAGACACATCTGCAGTTCCCCACTGGAACGAAGCAAAACGAATTGCTTCGTTTGACAATCGTTTTGCCCTCCGTTACCGTGAAAGCATAGAAATTATTTTCAACTCAATGACTTGCAACTCCGAATCTCCTCTCTACATTCCGTTGATCTGGAGATCAATTCTAAGTTTTGGCAACAAAAATAGGAAAAATTCAAATGTAGAATCTGGCAACAATTTTAGTCCTCCATTGGCGTGATGAAGACCTAAGATAAGGTCGAAAGCTTCCAACTTACGAACTTTTTGTAAAAGTTTTAGTTAACGTAACTAGCGTGATCAAGTTACCTTTCTTTGCATGTACTGTACTTAAGCTTCAACCAGAGTGTCTTTCTTTTGAGAACAAATTCCCAACCACTGTTTTTCATCACATATGAAAGCTACATGAACCTTTGGTAATAATATTTATATAGTCTTTTTTTCTTTTTTTCTTTTTTTTTTTTTTTTTTGCCAGCTCCTTTACCTACTACAAATATTTCTACCTGATTTGCTGTGTTTGCAGAACAAATGGAAGCTCTGAGAAAACAGAAGCATGTCTGCACAAATCTGTGATAACTTCTCGATCCCTCAATTGTTACATACATACATACATAAGCTGTTCTCCGAGATTCAGAGGTTAGCTCCAAATAGAAATACAAATTACCAGATAATTTTTACTTACTGCTGCTGTATCAAACTTCTTCATTTACAGCGAATTTGACATACAACTCGGGCTTCACTCGCATTCATCACACGCCGTACACAAGATCTCCTATATTTCATACTCATAATCTTTTTCTCATGCAGATACTCCTGAATCTGATCCTTCCATGACTTCCTTGGCCTTCCTCTGTCTTTCCTTTATGCCACTTGGGCTAAAAGGATTTTCTTAGCAAGCATCTCATCACTCACTCTTTCAACATGGCTAAACCACCGAAGCATATTAGTCTCCACCTTGCTAACAACATTTTGCTTCACATTACACAACTGCAACACATCTTCATTCCTCACATAATCAGAACATATTTTGTCACAAACCCCAGTAAGTAAAGGTATGACAGTCAGCAGATGTGTGTTCTCTCAATTGTCATCTGTTGTAACAATTGAGGGAACAAGAGGTTTCACTGTCATACATCAGAGTAGGAACAATTACACTTTTATACACAGCCATGCAGGACTCTCTTGAGGACCCATCATTCCTGTGAAAACCTCCCAAAGCAGCCATGATTTTCAATGAAGAATTCACTCGCCTACTAATTTCACCATCCAATTTGTTCTCCCTGTCAAACATGCTTCCTAAATACACAAGCTCACTCACCTGGTCAATCACTGTGCCATTTAGACTTACATTACATTCAGTACTACCAGTTCCTCTCTCAAAAACCATAACTTTGGTTTTTCCCTTATTTATACTCAGTTTGAATTACATGCAAACTTCGTGCATCCGAGTCAACATATCCTGCAACTCACTTTTGCTCTCTGCCAACAGGACTGTGTCATCAGCATAGAGCAATATGCACACACGGATATCACCAAGACCTAAACCAGTATTACCTATTTTGGCATCACGTATGCATGCATCCATAAATATATTAAACAGCCATGGTGACGTTACACAACCTTGTCTGACTCCTGCACCAAAAGAGAACCATTTGGATAAAACACCATTCACTCGTACACAAGCTCTACTGCCAGCATACATGGCTTTTACACTAATAAGTAGATTCCCAGTAACACCATATTCATTCAATACCTTCCACAAAAGTGTCCTATTTACTCAGTCATAAGCTTTCTCTAAACCTATGAAGGCAGCAAAAACTTTCTTACTAATAGCCAGATACTTTTCAATCATCATGTGTAAAGCAAAAATTTGTTTAGTGCAGCCTTTACCAGGCATAAAACCACTCTGAACATCTCACACTTTCTCTGATGTAAGACTCCATACTTTTTCCATAACGACCTTACCAAAAACTTTCCCTGGCACACTCAGTAGGCTAATACCAAGATAGTTCTTGCAGTCAGTCTGATCACCTTTTCCCTTATACAAGGGAGCAATGATAGCATCCTTCCAATCCAAAGAGACCATTCCTAACTTCCAGCACAACTGGCAAATTTCAGTTAACCAGTCAATTACAGAGTCACCACCATATTTCAACATCTCAGCAGTTATGCCATCAACTACCGGAGCCTTACCATTCTGAAGAGATTTTAGAGCTTTACACCCCTATTTTCTTGAGGTCTCTCCTGTGCTTCCATTCTTCATTGTGGCATCATCCAGGTGCGGCGACTATTGTATTGCGAGTGGTGCTAACGCACCACTCCAGAAAATTAGGGTGTTGCAATGCCCCACTCCAAATTCATTTATCATGTTATAAATATCATTATTATTATCATCAGCAGAGAGAGAGAGAGAGTGTGTGTGTGTGTGTGCGTGCGTGCGTGCGTGTCCCAATCTTTCAGAAAATGAAAAATAAAATATGTTAAGCACAGTACACGTTCTGTTTTAGAGGGTTAACTAGGGTCTTTCAATTTCCAAGTGATGTGCCGTTCGCTAACTCAAATACCCCTGATCTCAGAAGGCAACTTTCAAGTGAGGTGAGGGTGGCTTACCAGGCTACAGCAGCATGTAGGCAGGAAGCATTGTATGATGATGACCTTCAAAAAGTTTAGTGACTTCTTCCGGTGTGCGGGGGAAGGGGAGACTTCTTTCTGGCGCAATAAAAAAGCAAGATATTGCTGGACTGAAGTGAGAGCAGGGGCTGATTGGGACAACCAAACCAGCCTGGAAAATGTATCCTTGCCGTCCATAGTGAAAACATACTTATATATAGGGGAGTATGTCATAAATTCCCTCATGAAAAAAATTTCTGTTAGATCCTGGATGAAGAACTGTTGAAATATGCATCATAAAACAAATTTAATCGTGAACAAATTTTATCAACAATTTAACAGTAAAAGAATTTTAAAAATACTTTTATGATTGAATAAAACGAGGTGTTGTACCAGATTATTATTTTCCTTTAAAAAATTTAGTTTTGCCAAAAAATTTTTTTTTAAAGTTGCAAGTCTCTTGACTCCATTTCCAAACAATCATTATAAAGATCATTCTGAAAGTTAAAATGTGCACATGCAATAGAGAAATTTTCCTACAAAATTAATTTTTATATTTATTAGGTTACTAATCACTAGGGCGCGGATTTCTATGACATAAAAATGTCAAAAATATGCAAGCATATATTAACTTAAAGTCGTTCAAATATGACCGATTAAACCGAAAATATGACTTCATAAATTTTATGAAATTATCACCCAATTTTTAAAACTCAGTGCTTATACACATAGATTATAGTTCTTAACTAAAAGGTTTATTCTTCATCACTTCTACATACTTAGAACTTGATGGCTTCTATTTAATTAAACAATTAGCATTCATCAATGCAAAAGTGCTAGAGTTGAAAGAATCAAATGAACATTTTGAGAGTAAAATCGTTGATCATAGAATTGCACTGGATGATTACGTGCATCTTCAGGTTATCAAACTCAAAATTCCTTCTGTTGCTCGTCAGTATGTTCTTGTACCTAGAGAAACTCCGCTCAACATCACAAGAGGTTATAGGGGCAAATTTGAATAACGCCAACTCATCTAGAGAAAATTCTGGCTTGAACTCATCAAATTTTGCTTCACTTCCACAAAGAATGTCACTTATTTTGTGAAGTATTGAATAACCCGTATTAGATTGCAACACTCTTTGCAGTTTGTCACTAATTTTTTCAGCTATTTTCACCTTTGCTTGCTTTAAATCACCCACAGTTTGTTTCACAATTTCCAGTTTATCACTAAGTTTCATTCCTACAGTTTCAAGGCGAGTGATTGTACTAGATATTCCACTGAAGTTACATTTTATATATGCCAAGTTTCCAGCCAAGGTATGAGAAAAGGAATCTTGCACAATTTTAATGGAAGAAGAATCACAACAGTCAAATTCTTTAACTGTCCTGTCTAAAGAATATCATAATTTTTGCAATAATACAAATCCGCATTCAGCCAGGTCCCCCCCCCCACCCCACCCCCACCGCTGCCTTAGGACAGGTTGGGGAGGAAGTGCCAAAGTAGGAGCAATTTCTTTGAATTTCTTCCACGCGAAGCGGAGCTTCTATGAACATTTTTCTACCGTTTGAAATTAGCTTATCTACGTCAGGATAGTTGCTTTGAATATCTACGGCCACTCTGTGTAAACCATATGCAAGGCATGTGATATGGACCATTTTCGGATAAAGTAGTTTAAGTCCCTTTGCTGCCTTAGTCATGTATGGAGCAGCATCTGTTAAAAACAAGAGGATGTTTTCTCTTTGTACACAATCTGGCCTGAGTAATTTCATTGAATCGTCAAAGAGTATAGCAATGGTGGAATTGTTTACTTTTTGCAGATTTTCGCACGTTAGAAAAAATACTTCATCAGGCTTGTCACATTTCAGAGTGCCGATAATAACATTAGCAATGTATCTTCCATCTACATCACTTGTTTCATCTATTGAAACCCATATCTTACTGTTGGCAACAGCAGATCTAGTCTTATCTAAACCATCTTCATGGCAGGCGGAGATATAGTTTTTCCTAAGAGTTGATTCATTTGGAATCGGATGACCGGTGTACTTCTCCAAAAAATCTCTGACGCAGCCACTACTTAATTTCCTTAAGGGAATATTCGAAGTAAATATCATTTTACAAAGGTCCTTACAATATTCTGACAGTGTATTTGATTAACCTGCAGTTGAAGATGTCTTGAAAAGGAGACACTGGCTGTTCTCAGCGGAGGAAAATCTTGCTAAACACCTCTGATGTTTCGCGGTAGCACAGTGCTGTTGAACATTAAAACGTTTTTGATCCGATACCATGATTTCACACAATTTACAAAAGAAAATATCACCAGCTACTGAAAATCCACTTCCCCCAAACTCTTGAACAAAACACCGTAATTTTACGCTCATGGAACACCCGCTTTTAGACATGTTAGGATCAAACTGAAATTGAGACGGGAGTTTTACTTTTAGCTTGGGTACAGTAAACCAAAAATAAAAGAGAATTAAGCTCTGGTTTACAAGTACTCGTGAAGACACCACCGCGTTAAGCTCGTTTCGGTGGTTGGCAAGATGCCAATAATAATAATCCAAACGAGGCTAAGTAAAACAATATTCAGGAGAATTTTCCCACGGGAAAGTCAGGCCATTCAAAATGCTTCAGTTTTTGAGTCGTGGAGTCCTTATGACGTCATTTCACATTCGCATAGCCAAGGATTAGCTAAAATATGACCAAATATGCCATTTATTACGAAATTAGTCAAAAATATGACCTAACATTTTTAAAAGATCAAAATATGACTTTCTAGGATAAAATATGACATGTCATAGAAATCCGTGCCCTACTAATCACCTACTGCACGATGGTATTGATATTTCGTCCTTGAGTAGAGATCTTTTCTAAGTGTGCCCATTATTTTGACCCATGAGATAGTACTGGTAAGCCGTTGTTTCCGTTAAGATACATGTATGTGGGACACAGATTTTGGATATCTCTACCGGAGAAGTAATTTGTGCACTGTCAGTCAGTGGATAAATGTGTGGGAAGATGAACTATCACAATGACTACTGGTTCCTGTCAAATTATAAAATGAAGGTACAGCATACCAATGACCCTCGGGGTCTCAAGTGCTGCAGCCTATGTCTAACTGCAGTTCGCCTTAGCTTAATTAATTTATAACAGCTTGCTTGGTCAGGAGGCACTTTTCCCCAAGAAATGGGGAGATATTATTTATTTAATATTAATTTCGGAGCCAACGCACAACATAAATGAAAGAGAAAGGTTTTTCCTCTTTTTTTTTTTTTGTGGAAATAACCTTTCAGATGGAAATAAAGCTCAAATAAAGTTAATCATTACGTTATTCATAAATACTAAGCTAATTATTTGTTCATTCTAAACAATCCAGTCAAAAGATTATGAGAAAGTGGGCCATTTCTCGAACAGTCCACCGGGAAACGTCCCGGTATCCTGGTGGGCCACTCCGCCCCTGAATGAGAGTCACATTAAAACCAAATGCCACCCTGTGGGATCTTTCAACGCCGAAGTAACTCCCTTTTTGTAAATCAATGTCCTAATTTAGCACTCCATCTAATCTGTGTTCTTCTGTTGTTCGCAGCCATGCTTTCAACGTGTGGTTCGATGGTTCCTTATGTTACTTCACACCTAGACCTTGCCAGGGAGAGAATTTCTTGGGGCTCAGAAGGAGGACTTCTGTATGGGATCGTCCTCTGCTGATCAGCATGGGAAAATATACTAAAAACCACTTTTCAAAAAAGGCCAAATTGACCCCCCCTTCCCTACACACACACACCGCGTAGCACACCCGCAAGGGGGTCAAGGGCGGTAAAGGTTCTTTGAAGTTTTCTTAGGTCTTTCTCTTCATGCGTTACGGCAAATGCCCCGATTCCATTCCCCCGACTTAAGGCATCCGGACATAGAAAATGTGCTATTGAAAACAATAGATTCGTGCAATAAGACCATGTCTGATGAGCTATATCTCCGAAGTAAAGAAGGCCCAAGGGGCAATGCAAATGAGTGTCTGAAAACGAACTGTTTAGATCACCCACACTCAATAGTCAGTGAGACCGACATCGATTTAAAATTGGAGCATTCAAATATTGCCAAGCAATAATACGTTTTGAGTTCTACGATTACTAAAGTGTTAAATTAAATAGATTATTTTGCAATGAGCTCTAAAAGGCGGCAATGAACATTATTTTTTTGTGTGAAAAAATGGAGACGAAACGACGAAAATGATGAAAAGCAGTTGAAATAAGGTAAGTGCATGAAATTAACTCTTATCCGTCAAGGCATAATGAAACTGGCCCATCCCCACAAGATAAAGCTTGGTACAGAATGGATACAGTTCCCAATGCTTCAGGATGTAAATCTCAAGTGCTGTGGAAAATTCAATTCCCTTGGCTAAGACTAAACGCTGATGGGAGAGCTATTTGCCACATCTGCACCGAAGCACATGAAAAAGTTTACCTTTGCCTAAGGATAGCAACTCGTAGAGGTCTCACGAAGCTTTTGTGCAGCACGTACATAAATGGAAACGAACATCATACATAAATGGCAAACGAATTTCCCGAAGAAATAATTCTTCTCAAATACATGGAAGGTGATACAAATGTAAAAGAGTGGCTACATGGACAACAGTGAAGATACAGCTCATCAGTGCCAATAATTACATTTGTATCACCTTCCATGTATTTGATAATTATTTCTTCGGGGAAATTCGTTTCCCATTTATGAATGATGTTCTATGAAGCACTGGAACTTAAGACCTACATCCTTCCCAGGATGTGAGATAAGGTCGTTGGGACGGTACAAAAAAGCTAATAGTTGCTACGACTAGCGCAAATCTGAAATGTTCCCAGATTTCTAAGTTACATCTGTTTAGCTTCAGTTGCTTGGAACTTCCTTGTTCTGGGTGGTGTAATGGATAGGATGCTCGAACGGTAATCGGGAGGTGCGGGTTCGATTCCAGCTCCAGGGCAATGCAATTTTCAAGTTTTCTGAAAGAGAGGCTACATGGACAACAGTGAAGATACGGCACATCAAGTATGCAACTTTTTTGTTTTAAAATCGTATGCAGCAATTTCTATTGCCATTTCGTATTTACATACATTTTATTTTCTAGAGTAGCAAAACAATTAGTGGAAAATATTGAAATTTACAGAACTTATCGATGAAAAAGATAATAAAAAACACAGCAATAAATCAGTTTCCAGGTTTTTACGCTTTCATTTTTATGGACATAAAAAAATTCGGGTACGGAGAACTGGCCACATTGCAATTTCAGTGCCATAAATTTGTTCTGAATAAACAAATATTGTGAGGCTATATTTCCCACTGTTTGAGAAACTATTGTTTACAAAACATATTTTTTCTTAATATTTCATTTTCAATAAGAAGTGTAAACATTTCCATGATTTTCAGGCCAGCCAAAGACAAAGCAGAGAACTAACCCCCACAGAACTGGCCACAAAAATTTTAATGGGCCGTATAAAAATTGCATTCTTGGCTGCTACGTGGCCACGTCTCCAGAGATGATTGGTTATCTGGCTCATAAAGTTTCCGTAATTTCGTATTTCCTTAATTGCAACATTTAATGTAATTCCTTATAGAAAATGTTTATAATCTACAACAAAAGAATTTTAAGGTTTATAAATTACAGCTCAACAAATTCTCTGTGGGCATCTGCAAACACAGGAAACCTGTAGGTGGAGGGGGAGGGGGTGAATGAACTTTGGCAGTTCATAAAAAAATTATGCCCACTTTTGCATTACTTTCAGTGCAAGCCTCGTTTATATTTCTTCTAATTAGTAAAAACAGAAATGTGTGTGTTTAATGTAAAAGTAATCCAATGGTTAAAAATATTTCATCACAATTGCTTTCCACATTTATTTGTGCAAAGTATTGTATGTGTACAAATACTTTTTTTGTCCACTGTATGGAAGAGACACAGAAGACCACAGGGGAGATGGGTGGATGAAATTTGAAGGTATGATGTAGGAGTGACATTGAGTGGCTCCAGGACAGAGAGTTTGTGAGTTTGTGGAAGAGACTTGGGAAGTCCTTCGTTCAGCAGTGGATTGATAATGGTTGATGATGATATATCATATTTTACATAGTCGATAATAATTATTCTCTCTTCTCTTTCTCTTTACTGCCTCATCAATCTCACTAAGCCTATTTGGGGATGTTGCAGTTAGTAGAGTCTCTGTGGATGAATATCGCTGTAAGAAGCGTGAAGCTGCTAAGCTGGTTCGCCACAGTAAGGCAAAAGATAGGAAAGAGAAAGCGGAAAGGCATGAACTGGCTTTTTGGAAAGATAGAAAGTCCTTCTGAAAGTACATGAGACTCAGGAAAAATAGGGGAAACAAAGTTGTAAGTTGTGAGAAGAATGAGATTGGGGAAATGATATGGGAGCCCAATGACTTAAGTGACAGATGGGGTGAATACTTCTGTGAGTTATTAGATCAGGAGAGCAAAAATGATTCTGAGACAGATGCAGATGATGTCACAATGAGGGATGAAAGCACAGGAGGGATGTCAAAAGAAGAAGTGTGTAAAGCTCTAAAATCTCTTCATAATGGTAAGGCTCCAGGAGTTGATGGCATAACTGCAGAGATGTTGAAGTATGGTGGTGACTCTATAATTGACTGGTTAACTGAAATTTGCCAGTTGTGCTGGGAGTTAGGAATGGTCCCTCGGGATTGGAAGGATGCTATCATTGTTCCCTTGTATAAGGGAAAAGGTGATCAGACTGAATGCAAGAACTATCGTGGTATTAGCCTACTGAGTGTGCCAGGGAAAGTGTTTGGTAAGGTTGTTACTGAAAAAGTACGGGGTCTTACATCAGAGAAAGTGTGGGATGTTCTGAGTGGTTTTATGCCTGGTAAAGGCTGCACTAATAGATAATAGTGGTTTATGTCTTGATAGATAATAGTGGTTTATATCTTGATAGATAATAGTGGTTTATGCCAAAATAGAAAATAGTGGTTTATGTCTTGGTGATATCCGTGTGTGCAGATTGCTGTATGCTGATGACACTGTCCTGTTGGCAGATAGCAAAAGTGAGTTGCAGAGTATGTTAACTCTGATGCACGAAGTTTGCATGAAATTCAAACTGAGTGTAAATAAGGGAAAAACCAAAGTTATGATGTTTGAGAGAGGAATGGGTAGCACTGAATGTAATGTAAGTATAAATGGCACTGTGATTGACCAGGTGAGTGAGTTTGTGTATTTAGGAAGCATGTTTGACAGAGAGAACAAATTGGATGGTGAAATTAGTAGGCGAGTGAATTCTTCATTGAAAATCATGGCTGCTTTGGGAGGTTTTCACAGGAATGATGGGTCCTCAAGAGAGTCCTGCATGGCTGTGTATAAAAGTGTAATTGTTCCTACTCTGATGTATGGCAGTGAAACCTCTTGTTCCCTTAATTGTTACAACAGATGACAATTGAGAGAACACACATCTGCTGACTGTCATACCTTTACTTTGAAATCCGTAGGCGAGTGAATTCTTCTTTGAAAGTCATAGCTGCTCTGGGAGGTTTTCACAGGAATGATGGGTTCTCTAGAGAGTCCCGCATGGCTGTGTATGAAACAGTAATTGTTCCTACTCTGATGTATGGCAGTGAAACCTGGGTACTGCAGAAGAAACATAGGAGTCGTTTGAGTGCTGGAGAAATGCGTTACTTACGTGGGGTTTGTGGCAAGACACGATCTGATTGTGTGAGGAATGAAGATGTATTGCAGTTGTGTGGTGTAAAGCAAAATGTTGTTAGCAAGGTGGAGACCAATATGCTTTGGTGGTTTGGACATGCTGAAAGAATGAGTAATGAAATGCTTACTAAGAAATTCTTTTCAGCCCAAGTGGCAGGAAGGAAAGGCAGAGGAAGGCCAAGGAAGGCATGGGTGGATCAGATTCAAAAGTGTCTGCATGAGAAAAGATTATGAGTATGAAGTATAAAAGATCTTGTGTACGGCGTGTAATGGATATCAGTGAAGCACGAGTTGTATGTCAAGATCGCTGTAAATGCAAAGTTTGATACGACAACAATAAGTAAAAATATCTGGAAGTTTGTATTTCTTTTTGGAGCTAACCTCTGAATCTCAGAGAACAGCTTAGTGATATGTATGTAAGATGATAATTATTCTACTTAAGAATGTGCACCATTCCATAAAACCAAAGTTGCCGCCCTGACAACATCTGCTTCTGCCGCAGAATCACCTTTACTTTCCTGATCTAATAACTCACAGAAGTATTCACTCCATCTTTCACTTAACTCACTGGGCACCCATATCACTTCCCCAACCCTATTCTTCACACAACTTACAACTTTGTTTCCCCTATTTTTCCTGTCTCATGTACTTCCAAGTCTTATTATCTTTCCAAAAGCCAATTCATGCCTTTCCACCTTCTCCTTCCTATCTTTTGTCTTACTCTGGTGAACCAGCTCAGCAGCGTCACGCTTCTTACAGCGATATTCATCATCAGAACCTAGAAGCATCCCCAAATAGGCTTCCTTCTTTCTCTTTACTTACTTTTTAATCTCACTATTCCACCAAACATCACCTCTATTGTTACCCACTATTGTGGTGCTACAGACCTCTTCAGCAGCAGTGACCACACAGTTCTTAAAACATTCCCACTTCTTTTCTACATCCCTCTCACAAGACTTCAGCTCCTTCAGTCATTCTTTGAATAAGTCAGAATAATGCTGATGATCTTTAGAGAGCCTTTCAACCTTTATTGTTTCCATCCTGGGCCTCTTCCTATTCTTTTTCTTCCAACCAACATTCAGTTTCACTCATGACACTACCAAGTCATGATTAGAACCAAAATCCACACCTCTCATCACACGAGTGTCAACAACTAAGTGTTTCAGATGTTGATCGTAGACAACAAAATCTATCATACTCTTTTGACCAAGAGTATGATTTTTCCAAGTATATATGTGGATATACTTGTGGTTGAAAAACGTATTAGATACACACAAACCATTCTCAATGCAGAGTTCAATTAATCTTTTACCATTATCATTCACACAAGGATCATTAAACTTACCCAGAACATTGCCAGAAATTGCATTCTGCACACTTACTCTAGCATTGAAATCCCCTACTATTATAACTTTCTCTTTAACACCAAACTGGCTCAAAACAGCTTTCAGTTCATTCCAGAAATCTTCCTTCCTACCAGAAGGTTTCAGGTCACAAGGAGCATACACTAAAACGATTACTATTCTCTGAAGTTTCACTTTCAAACGAATCCAAAGAATTCTCTCACTTATGCAACTATAGTGAATCAAGTTGTTCATCTTTTCACTTAAAATCACACCTACACCAGCCTGTCCTCACACATTATCCAATACTCCGGACCACACACTAACCGTTCCATTCACTTCTTGTATCCCAATTTCCTTCTTTTGGTTTCACTTGCACACAGCACATCCAATCTATACTAATTCATCTCTTCAATCACCTCATTCATCTTGCCATTTATACCTCTAGTATTCCATACACCAATCTTACACTCCTCAACCAAGATCTCTTTCTGATTCGCCTCTTTCCAGTTCCAGGTCGATACCGTGGTGGACCATCCTTCTCAAGTGTGGTAGGCCCACCATATCCCACACTTGAGTCAGTTTTTGCATTTCTTTTTGTCTCTTTAATCAGTTAAGTACAGCAGTGTGGAGGATTAGCCCACAGTTGACGGTTCTAGTTGGTTATTCAACCTAAGGATTCTGAAACAAAACCCAGTGAGTTGGGGTCTTTAATTGCCAATGTCACACAGAACTAGCTGGCACCACTTTCAAGATTCACAGAGGCCCTTATTGCTGTTCTGTATGCCATTGTTCCTACGGAGTGCCCGAGAGGCAAACCCATCTCTCACTATGGGAGAAGTCCTTGACAGTATTGGAGGTTTTGATAAAGGTTGCCTTTCAAAGACCAAATATACCTTCCAATAGGTTTGCATAATTATTGTGAAGCACGTTAAAAAGGCATTAAGCTTTTAGTTGTCATTAAAGAGGCTGGAAAAAAAAAACACCTCTCCAAAAGATTAGCATCTGCAGTGACAATTGGGGGAACAAGAAGTTGTCACAGATTTGTGCAGACATGTTACCGTTTCCTCAGAATTCCATTAAGGAGCTGGCAAAAGAAAGACTGGATATCATTACGAAATGGTCATGTGGCTTGCATATGTGACAAAAAATGGTGGTTGGGAATTTGTTCTCAAAAAAAAAAAAAAAAAAAAAAAAAAAAAAAAGACACTCTGGTTGAAGTTCAAGCACAGTGCATGCATCCCCCATGGCACAGCTTTTCCTGGTCAACAAAACCAGATAAATGCTGGATCCCTTACAAGCATTTCTTAGATGCCATACCTACATCAACATAAGCAACAGAGATAGGTTGCATATTTTTCAATAACAGATGACACTGCAGCTAAAATACATGGTCATTTTCTTGCAAATGAGGATACTGAAAGCAACAACCAATCACTCAGTTTGAAAAATATGTTCATAGTAACTCTACAAAGGCATAATTTCCTAAATATAACCTTGGAAATTCAAGTCCTTCATGATTAATCATGTTAAATACATTTCAACTAAATGTGAGATGTATGTATGCACAAAAGTCAGTAATTATGTTTTATACAGTAAAAAAATGAGGCAATTGAATTCTAAATACAGTACTTATGGATGTAGCATAACACAGCATTAGGTATTTTGTTTAGTTTCCCCCTCCTTATTTGTATTGCAGTTATCAGGGAATACAAATTCGCATACAGAGATTGGTCAGAATATAAAAATAATATCAATGGGATATCTGTTAATGTAAGGAATAACCAAAAGTAAACTTTTTCTATTGAACTGCTAAGGTACAGCATTACTAATACAATTTAGAAAAAAACTGAAGTTAATGTGCCTTTCCCTTTATGAGAAAAATGGCCACCAATATGGCTAAAATTGGGCATTTTTAACCAAGAGGACCATTTTTTGGCTTAAATTTTCTCAGAAGGGGTAAGAAACCAATGGAAATTACTGAAGAGTAACTTATAGTTCCTTACTTTCATAACAGAAAAACAATGTACCTTTGGCTCCTCAACTCTTTCCTTCCAAAATAACACTTTGTTTTTGTTGTGAAACATGAAATTAAATTTTCTTTTTTAAAATACGATGTAAAAGCATTGTGCTTTTTCTACTTCATCTTTTTGCAGTGCACTATTTTTATTCTGAATATTTGGAAAATATCCTTTCTATGGATACCAAATACTCTAATGTTGCACCAATATGCCTAAAAGAAAATACATTTAAAATAATACTGGTTTTCAGCAAGGTCAATGAACTTCAAAGGTCATGTTGCTCCACAAGTAAATGAGTCAGGTCATTTAAAATTTGGAATTTTTCACACAACTACAAGCAGCAACATGTGTGCCAATTTTCAACAAAATCCAAGTTGGTCATGCAACCCTCATTAGATGACTTCATCCTTATGAAAGTCACCTAATGAGGTTGCACGACAGACTCAGAGTTTCTTGAAAATTGGTACACGTGTTACTGCTATAGTGGTGTGAACCCACACACTTTGCAGTGGTTTAGATGTAAATCATCACTGCAAACCAGCAATAAATAGGCAAGAAAATCTGAGATACATTACCTGGAACTATAGCTACAGTTTTTAAGGCTCTGAGCACACGAAATGTTCTCAATGCACTCAAATTTCCTAAATCTACACCCATTGTAATATATCTAGAAGGAAAAAAATGATTTAGCTTCATCACATTTAAAACCAGTTTGGCATACTTCAAACAAAAATACAACCAACTGTAATTGATATTAGTTAACATTTATCAATTGTCTAAAACTACATGAAATTTCTACAAATCTTGATGGTGACATAATCATACCTTCAATAACTACTGTGACCAAGTATGCTTTAGGGTTAAAATTGTCCCAGCACAACAAAAACAAAAAAACAAAAAAAGAAAAAAATTACTGACACATAGCCTGCATTTATTTACTATGATTTTGCTATAACAGAAAAACATGGAAACTTATAAAGGTCTTCTGCCTATGAGTCTCCTATTAGTTTCTTCCTTTTTTGTGAGGAGTGAGGGAGGAGGTTAATGTAAATCTGACAAAGGTTCAGGTATCATGCCTCCTATAGTTCTGAAATCTTGTGGAGCAGAACTAATTATGTCATCACTTGACATTTTTCTATGGAAAATTTTCTGATAGGTTGAAAATTTGCTAATGTTCAACCTACTCAAAACAGAACAACAAGAAATGAAAAAAAAAACCCTTAAACTCTTGACCAGTAGCTATGATATCTGTTTTGATCAATGTATGAAGAAGGCAATTAATGAATAGTTACTATCTGATCTGGTATGTTCCAAGCTCACTCATGACCTGCAGTCTAGCTTTCATTCAAATCAGTTAATAGGTGATACACTGCTGACCATTAAAAGTGGAACAACACCAGGAAGATCGAAAGTTGGCAGAACAGCAAAACATGGGTGCACATGTAAATGATTAACCCGGCAGTACATGTGGAAATCATGTGGGACAGTGACGCCCCCTGGAAGTCGTATAAGAGGGGTGTACAAGGAGCTGGTATTAAGCACCTAAAGTGTGTTTGCTCGTTGTTCCTGGTCACAAACAGCTGCAGCATGCCCTGTCGAAGACAACAGCAGCCCTAACAGCAGGTTTCAGACTTTGATCACAAGAGAATTGTGACACATTCGAACTGTGGATTATCACTCTGAGAAATCAGTGCTCGTGTGGGACGGCATGCAGCCATGGTGGGTAATGGAGGAACGAACACACCGACGATTGGGATCCCAACGGCCTAGTCACATCACCGAACTAGAGGACTGACATCTGGTGCACATGGCTCTGATGGATCATGCAGCCACATCGACCACTGTAGTTCAACAGTTCAAGTGTGTGGCATAACACCCAGTCTCCACACTGACAGTTTGACGTCGTCTGCAGCAGCAGGGCATTTTCTCACAGTGCCCATTGCTTTGGCTATCTTTGACTGCACAACACCAGTGTCTGTGACTGAAATGTAGTCATGAAGATTGCGCATGAAGGATCAAATGGCAAGGAATTGTGTTTTGCGATGAATCCCACTTCAGATGGGATTCATCGGAAAACACAATTTCTAGATGGACGAATCCGTGTCTGGCAGTACCGCGGCAACTGGCTAAGTGAGTCCTGCATTACGCTGCGTCACACCGGTCCGGCACCCAGCGTTATCGTATGGGGTGCCATTGGATTCCATTCCTGCACGCGCCTCATCCACATTACCGGTATGTTGAACAGCCATCACCACATCACCGAGGTGTTGGAGCCTGTTGTTGTACCATATCTTCAGACTGTCTGGTGCCACTTACCAACAGAATAATGCACGATCACATGTAGCATGCAACATTCAAGACTTCCTGGATCACCACCATGTGCCACGTCTTCCTTGGTCTGCATGATCCCCGGATATGTTGCCTATTGTGTGGTCCATGATCGCTGGATGACTGGCAGGCCAGCAACCACCCCCAGTTACAATGGAGGAACGGTGGCATCATATTGAAACTGCATGTGGACAAACATTCACCAAATACACACATTCAACGTCTCTTCCTCTCGATGCCAGGCTGTGTAGCCGCTGTTATTGTCGCCCAGGGTGGTTACACCAAATACTGATTGTTATGTGTTCTGCTCATGCTGTATTTGTAATCAATTCACCCTTGTATCATCTGATTTCTATACAATAAATATGGCTTTGATATCTTTTGTATTTCATGGTGTTGCACTTTTAATGGCCAGCAGTGTACTTTGGTCTGTCCTAATCATCTCTGAAATTTATTTATGGAAAAATTCAGTAAAACACATGTTGTGAGCTCATATTACAGAAGCCTTTGACAAATCCTGGAATCAAAACCTTCAATATTAACTCTTGTGTTATGGTATTGAACCTGCATTGTACCACAGATTTTCTAGTTTCCTCCAAAGCCACACCTTATGAGTACTTGTTAAAGTTATGCCCTTATGAATATTTCTTTAGTTCATTCATACATAAAAGATTGGTTCTGTAACATTTCTTTTTATATAAATCAATGACTTCCTTCCAATTAATGCAATTAATGATTTTGTCATCTATTGCACTTTGTATGTACCTTATGCTTTGGGTTATTTATATGGTGTTAATGACCACAGATACTGCACTGTAATAGACACAATGCCTCCTTCATGAATTCCTATAAGTACAGAAGTCAGTACTGTAGAATACAAATTTGGAATATCAATGAATGAAATACAGTAATGTAGTTTTAACATTGTTGTTTAACTAAAACCTCACATGGATATTCACCTTTACTGGAAACATACGTTGAAAATCTTCTAATGTTTTACTTTATAAAAATAAAATTATTTTTAATTGATTTAATGCTCCATATAATTCAGCATCTAAGACATCATGCTTCAAAATGTGCATTTAACTGGAGGATGCAACTTTGGCTTTTTTCTATGATAGGTAATTCAGAACTTTATTTGAGGAAAAAAAAATTGCTTGATGAATGCATTATCTGAATTAATCTGTGTTTTTTTTTTACTTTTCATGTGCCTTTTTAATGCAACCTCTTCCATTGATAAAATATAAAAATTTCTGGTGCAAGTTCTATATTTTGCTAGGTATTTACTACTCAAATCGCATTACACCTAGTTGTTACAGTTTGGATTTTCTAACCATGCATTTTTTAAAATGCACTTATTTGCTGTTTTTACATCAGTTCTGATACATATTATTTTGCACACTCTTGGTACTATGTTTAGTTATTAACAAAAATTAGAAAAGTGCAAAATGATTCAATTATACTGAGAGATATCTTCACCAACTGTAAATACTTGCTGCTAGGAAATTGCGATTTTTTGTTCAGAATATATGAAATTGAAGCTTCTAATTACTAATTATAAAAGAATACTTCACAAAGGAGGGAAAGCAATCTTTACTTTAATCTAAAAAGAGGGGGGAAATATCTACCAGTGGTAGATGCACAACAGGAATGAACAAAATGTGACTACATTGCTCAGTGTTTGAGGGGAAACTAGTTACAAAAACAAATCACCAATTTAAGAAATTCAGCAACAAAAGCTGAAACTCACAGGTAATAAAAAAAGAATATCTTTTAGACATTTCCTAAAAGGAGGTATGGCAGTTTTGTGACTTTTGGTAAGTGGACCACTGATGGACACTCCAAGTAAAAGCATCTCTTTTTTTTTTTTTTTTTTTTTTTGGATACAGGGACAGCAAGGTTTTGTTTTGGTGAAACTCTCTCCTCTTCTCGTAGCTACATCCACGTGTTTCTGCATCATCATCTCTCTCTCACCCCCACACACACACACAGTATACAAGAGGAAATAAACCTTTCCCAGAAATTAACCTTAAGAGTTGCTACATTTTTATTAGACAGATTTTTTTTCAAAATTTATGTAATTATGTTTAGCGTCAATTTTGATTAAAAAAATTCAAAATTATGCTGATTTAAAATCAGTTTCATATTTTTTTCTATCAGCAATATTTTTAAAGATATGTTTTCTATATACATGGGAAGAGAACACAATTGCTTAACAAAATGTAAGAGTGCCATAAACTGCCCCATCAGCAAGCCTGATGAGTGACACCCACTCCCTAACCGTTCATAGGGCTGTTTCCTGTGGAACAACAGCAAAAGTAAATGGATTGTAGAGGTATGTCCAAATGCCAGTCGAGCAATATTGGCTACTTTGGCATCACCCAGAGTGATGCCAAAGGGTCAAACAAGCTAAGGATTAAAGTTTTCGATCAAGCATTTTACAACTTTTGAGAGAACACTTTGGGAGTAAAACCTTCAAGATTTTTTTATGGGATTCATTCTCCTTATGAAATGTGGTAACACTGGAAAACGTTTGGCACCACACCTAAATCAAATATTTCAGAATGTTCTCCAAGACATTAATAGTCAATATATTCAAATACAAAACAGTAAATTGAATTTCAATTTCCAAGAGAAATATAAATATATTGAAGAAAAAAAAATTAAGAATTGGTACGGTTATGAAAGTTGATAGTTTTTGTGTGTTTTGGGTATTACATGAAATTTACAGCTACTTTCAAAATTTTCAAATGAGGCATGGGAAGCTGAATACTAAAAAATAGTAATTATTGAATTCATTCTGTCATTTTTATTCCAGTTACAATAAAAAAAATACCAAGTAGTAGAGTACCATATAAAGATTGCAAGTAGTAAGAAACCAGATATCTATATTCTAGAGAAAAAAAGACATTCCAATATTCACATTAAAATGCTGTAGGCCCTATATGATATATAACATAATTTTTGTAACTGTGCCACATATCTCATCATTTGCAGAAAAGAAGCATTTTGTTGCATTTTAGGGAATGGAAATGCAAAGCACACACCCTTATGAGCTTGAAGTATTTCTCAAGATGAGTTTGTACTTTACTTTTATTGAGAACTTTTAATTTATCCACCAACTTTCACAATAAAACTGAAGTAGTTTGTACTAGCAACAAATAGATAATCTGTTGCCAATACACCATTTTCATTTTTTATCAACTTCTGATTCATCAGATTATCTGCACCAGGGTACGAAACTAAAAAAAATTGCCATGTGCTAAATGGCCAGTGCAGCTAAATATTTAGGAGCCATTCACAATTTTTTAGGAGCCAAATTTTTTTTTTTTTTACATACACAATTGAAGAGTAACTAAAATTCTGGACGGCGATTTCACCCAGCATAAACTTTTCAGCAAGTACCACAGCCGCATTTTGTCTTTTGTTGACTCTGCAGCTAAGCAGCATCCAGTGCTTAAATTTGAATTTTGTTGATATCTTTGTTACTCTTCCCATTTCTTTATTGTCACTTTTTTTTCTTTCTTTTATGCCCTTGGATGACAATTTTATCCATCATGCTGAAAAACTTTCAGTCTGTGAGGACCATGAATTAATGATAGCTTTCACTATTTTTGATAAAATAAAGTGTAACTTTGAGGATATTAATACATTTGAACACCATGCAGCAATTCTTACAAACTTTGCAGCTTCGTCACTTTCGTTTTCGGACCCCCCTCCCATCAAGGTGAACTGCAAACCTTTTGGGGTATATTTAAAAACACAGGACTCATGTTCGGAACATTGTTGGGGGGAAAAAATTACAGTTAAGGGAGAAATCTTTGCTACATCTGATTTCCGTTTCCGAACATTTCCTCTCCATTTTCAAGATGAAATACAAATATTTATGAAATAAAATGATATTTAACAGCAATTCTAAGCAGAGGAAACATCGCGTTAAAAATAAAATTGCGATTACGGGAAAAATCTTCAATGCTTCTAACTTCTGTTTTCGAAAGTTTATGAAAGACAAAATTTCCATTTTCAGAAAGTTTCAGGTGGAAAGCATCCTTCACCAGTACCAATTGCCCCAAAATTTCTGTTCAGTTATGCATCGAACTCGAGAATAACGCAAATTAAGACGGAAAAGGAGAAATTCTAGAAGCCATGGCACTCTCGTGCCTGAAGATCACAGGGGAATTTTTGTGCTGTCGAATTTCCGTTTTCGGAATTTTTTCCTCCAGTTTCAAACTGAAATTCAAATATTTATGGAATAAAATGATATAAACAACAATACTGGGCAGAGGCAACATCACGGGAAAATGAAATTACAATTACAGAAAAATCTTTATTTTGTTTATTTCCGTTTTTGAAAGACGAAATACCATCCCAATGCGTATCTTTACACGTTGGTAAAACTCTTCGAAGTGTATTTTACGCATTACTCGATGCATAATTTTATATGTTAAGAAAAATTCCTGAAGTGTATTTTTACGTGTTGGTAAAATTTTGATAATAATTACGCATTTTGGCGAACTCTGGAGTGCAACATGCTAAAAAATGATGCGCCATAAACCAAGAAGTTATATTGACGCTAGATTTACAATGAATCGATTCAAAGGACAACCGATGTGTAAAGAGATGAACAAATAATCATACAATTCTTCAGTTGCAATTACGAAATTTCCCGCAAGCCGTGGCTCCGCTCTGTTTCAGGTTGAGAGGCGGAGGGTGCTCGCAAAGGTCCAATGATCACTGTGGGAGGATCCTGCTCATTGTTCAAGGTCGCTTCTTTAACTTGCTTGTGTGACGATAGTGCGGGCAAGAGGGGAAGTCAGCAATGCGAGTGTGCACGATTGATACGCCGTTTTACGTGTTAAGTGCATCTTGAAGATGAATTAAGAAACTTAGCGGTGGAAAGGGAACAATTTTTGCAAACCACTAAGAATCGTGAACATAAATAGTCAATTCAGATTAAAAAGAATCATAATAAAATGCAGCAGAAAATACATGTAGTCGCAATTTGGCCCCGGATGTCAAATCGATGGTCGCCAAATGCAAAAATGCTGTTGCATTTCGCTCATAGCCCCCGTTAATTTCGAACCCTGATCTGCACAAGTATAATAAAGTCAACTAAATCATATATCCACATACATTATATCATCTCACGCATTTGAATTACATGATCGCTCAGGAAGCTGACCACTTGGTAACAGTAATCTTTATCAGTATATGAATTTGTATGGAAAGAGGTGATCACATTCCCTATCCATGCCTGGACTTTGTGAAAAAATATTTCGAGACAGTCCTGGTTGAGACACAGATGAGTATATATATTTAATTCCTACATCCTTTAAATAAACGATATTTTCACAGACGTTCACAGGGAAGCCCCAGCTGGAAGAGGTTTTTTTTTTTTACCCAAGATGCCCATTTCCAACACAGACTCTTTCATTCTATCCAGTACTGAAATATGCTCATTTATATATTTTATTATCATTCTCAACAAAAAGCACTGGACAGCTTAGATAAGAGGTCTGTCTCAACTTTAACCCACTGCTAACTCCATTTGACCCTTTGATATCTAAAAACTTGCTCCACCTAATTCACCTCGATGAATGGCTGGCTCTGAAAACTTGGTCTTGGATCTACTACCTCCTTAATCTCTGTATCTTGGAACAACAGAGCTATTAGCTTGTCTTCAGCTCCTGATATTAACCCTTTCCATCCTTTTGTAGACCCCAAGTTACAACACACAACAGAGTTTCCTGCTTTGAACAGTGAAGCAGCCTGAAGCATTTTGATCTTGTTTTCTGATTGCATTCTGTCCTTCCACTTCCCTTTCTCTGTCTGCTAGAATAATGCTTTGTTAACAAGTTTCCCACAATTTTCAAGAGTTCGTGCTTTTTCTTTTGTTACATTGGACCTTCGCATTTTTTAATTCCCAATGTTGAAAAAGAAACCAAACTTTGGAAAATTGCAACATTTTTAAGGACTAAATGAAATCATGAAATTTTTCAAACACTTTCAAGGATTTGAAAATGAACTTGTTTTTTCAAGCACTTTTCATGGTTTTCAAGGATGATATAAATCTTGTGTAAGCATATACAATGGCCACTGATCTCAAGATTTAACAGCTTTGTCATACCTCCAATGATTTTTGTCCCACTACAAGAAGCACTATCACCCAACAGTCATTTTGTGTGTAGTTGAATAAATGCCACACAAAAACTGTTTACCTATACATGCTACACTGAAATTTTGGTGATAGTACACACACAAGCTTTGCTTTGATTATTAAATCTTTGCATGAAAAAAAGTTTAAAATTTTGTAAGTAGCTATTTTTCAAATGACAAAAATGTTTTGTTATCTGACACTAAAAATGAAACAAATTTTCAACTTACGCTAAGGCAATTACTATAAAATCCAACCAGTTCCATGGATCACGAAGATATGTGAATTTTTGAAGTATAAATCCTCTAGCTATCACTTTGATGCATGATTCGACAGTATAAATTGAAGTAAATATTGTTCTGAAAAATTTAAGAAAAAGAAAAAGATAATTTTATTATTGCTATATCACAGAGATTTAAAAGCATTATGACGAAAACATATTTGAGACTGATATTTTAACAATATATATAAAAACTTCGTATATGTTTAATCACAGATTTTCTATGAAACAAATGGAATTATTTGATACAGAAGCAATAATAAATCAAAGCCAAGATATCAGTTTAAAAAGAAGTTTCTTTCAATTGGACATCATATTTTCATTTTAGATTTCAACATTGATTCATACCTATTTAATGAATATTTAATGCTTATATTACATAAAAATTTGTGTTGAATTCTTACCCTTCGTTTAGAAGCTAGAATGTGGATTTTAACTGAAATAGATACACAGAACATGGTCATATAGAAGAGAGACAAAAAATGCTATGCATAGGAGTACCAAAAAATACTAACACAGAATTATAACCAAGTGCTTTATGGAAGGGAATCCAACTTAATTATCAAAAAAAAAAGTTCTTTAGTTTGTTCACTTTTTTTTTTTTTGCATTCAGCAAATTTACAACACTAGTTCATTTGTAAGGTTAGAGTTAGGTGATAAGTGATTTAGGCCTGTTTTAACGTGTCAAGATGTAAGACTTAATAACGTTTGAACACTAATTTTCGTAGTGCCGAAATTATTGAACTTTCTACATGTTATTCTTGTAGCACTGGCAATAGGTGGGACCAGGGCACGATTTCACCGATTAGCAACTAGCAAATAGCTAGTGAAAAATCAAATTTGCTAGTGAAAAAATTGCAGTCGCAAATATTGCTAGTAACGTAATTTCTTTATTTAAAGTAACCAAAAGTCATTATTAATCCATGAAGTTTACATAACAGTTTTCTATTATCAAGTTAAACATATAGTTCTGCGGATTTACACTGATGCGGATAATGCACTGATCTAAAAAAAATGTTCTACGGCCCTTCGACTTTCAAAAAAAAATCTGCAGCACTGTGCAGGGAAGGGGGTATAATTGGAAAAAGAACTCCTCGGAAAATTTTTCTCTACGGAGTGGAGAAGAGGGGGAGGAATGTCGTAATGAAAGATCGGGCAAGTTGTGGTGAGAGACCCATCTCAATTCAGGCAGGTGTGACCAACATGTGTCAGTTGATCACCTCAATTTTCTTGAAAAAAGTATGGTAGCTATTCATCGGCCTGTTATTTCCTTCATTGCTAATGGTCATTTTGAATAGTTGAGGACAACTGTGACTGTTGTGCCGTCTCTGTTTTTGTAAGACAGCCAATGAACGCACTGAGCTGGCTGCCGAACCTAAGCGTACTACCTAAGTGTTCCTCCTTTCGGATCTCGTGTACGCTGCCTTGTGTTTAGTCACAGCCCGACTCGATTGAGTGAGCTGTAACGCTTCGCTTTTGTTTGTCTTTCGCCATTTTGACCAACATCGGCCTGTTATTCCCTTCATTGCTATTCATAATCTCTTGAAAAGGAAACGTTTCAGTTACACTGCCGAATTTAAACTTCAAGTGGTGGACACAATTGAAGATATGCTTGTGTCCCTGCACGTAGTTTTGAGGTCAGAAAACAATCGCGCAATAACATGCCGAAAGCCACTGTGTCGCCGTCTAAAACGTAAACAAATCTGTTGGTAAATTCCATGGGAGAATTCACAGAAGTTTTTTTATTGGCCACATGCTAAGCCAATCCCCCAATTCTGAAAAGCAAGATTCCTCCAAAAACTTTCGACTTATATGTGAGTACATACACTATTTCTATGACTTGTTCTGTATCAGCCTTTGGTCATTGGCAAGGTGTATCGGCATTTTCTATGGATGCACGCCCTTTATCTGTCCGAAAATAAAAAATACGAAAAAGTAACCTTTAAAAATGAATTTCTTCATTTAATGAAATCGTTTTTGTTTGTTTTTACGCTTTCCAACCATAGGTTGAAGAAGCATATATGCTCCAGCTTTGTCCATCCGTCCGCCGATACCTGGCGTAAAAATGGTTCGATTTCGATGAAATTTTAGTATGTGGTAGGGGACCAGCTGGGGACGAACCCTGTTGAAAATGGGACAAATGGGGTCAAAGGTCACGACGTAGGAGGCGGGATCCTTCCGTTGTCCTTATGCGTCATAACTAGCGTAAATATGGTTCAATTTCAATGAAAGTTTACTATGTGGTAGGGGACCACCTGGGGACGAATCTATTTAAAATAGGTGAAGTGGGGTCAAAGGTTAGGACATAAGAGCGGGATGCATTCCATTGCCCTTATGCATCATAGCGTGTGTAAAAATGGTTCGATTTTGATGAAATTTCAGTATGTGGTAGGGGACCACCTGGGGACGAACCCTATTGAATGTGGACAGAAATGAGGTCAAAGGTCAGGACATAGGAATGCGATCCATTCCATCGCTCTTATCCCATATTATTAAGGTGGACGTAAAGTAATTTTGCTTCCTATACTTCCAATGGAAAAACTTTTGTACACATTTCCTTCACAATTAATGTGTTCCCAAGGATGAAAATTTGAACATCGATTAAAATAACTTTATTACAACTTGGAATACTTAATATTTTCTAAAACATAACCATAATTACATTAAAAATCAATAACTTTTCCTTTGGAAGTGTTGAAACCAGAAAAAGGATGGCGCGACCTGTACTTTGATGACGTCAGTAGACAAACAAATGTTGAATTGCATAATTATAGTTATGTTTTAAAAAATATTAAGTATTCAAGTTATAAAATGAAGCTATTTTTAATCGATGTTCAAATTTTCATCCTTGTGAATGCATTAATTGTCCAGAAAAGATGGCGCAACCTGTATTTTCATGGCGTCAGCAGACAAAAAATGTTGGATTGCATAATTATGGTTATGTTTTAGAAAAATATTAAGTATTCCAAGTTATAAAATGAAGATATGTTAATCGATGTTCAAATTTTCATCCTTGGGAACGCATTAATTGGGAAGAAAATGTGTACAGAAATTTTTCCATTCGAAATGTAGGAAGCAAAATTACTTGACGCTCACCTTAAAGGAGCAATTCTTGTATGTATGTAAATTTTATTTTGAAAACGGCTCTGAGGATTTTGATGAAAGTCGTTAACCTACCGTTTTCTGGTACTAGAAATCGATTTAGCTTCATCTCGACTTTAAGAAAATTTGTTTAGTGGGTTAAATAACCACCCCGAATTATCAAGTTTGTAGTGTGGTGTCATGGCGTCGCCCCATCACATGTTGGCGCGCGGTCATGCCATCTATCTCATTACGTCACGCGTTGTTTGTGGATCCTATTAAAGTTTTATGACGTCACACCTTGCTAGCAGATGGTCGCAATTCCCATTTGCCTCATTACGTCACGCGTTGTGTGTACGTATGTTCGTCCGCATGATAACTTGCGTAAAAATTGTTCGATTTCGATGAAATTTCAGTATGTGGTAGGGGAACACCTGGGAAGGAACCCTATTGAAAGTGAACGAAATGGGGTCAAGGTCAGGACATAAGAGCTGGATCCATTCCACTGCTCTTATCGTCATAACTAACGTTTCCTTTGGTAGTGTTGAAACCAGAAAAAGGATGGCGCGACCTGTACTTTGATGACGTCAGTAGACAAACAAATGTTGAATTGCATATTTATAGTTATGTTTTAAAAAATATTAAGTATTCCAAGTTATAAAATGAAGCTATTTTAATCGATGTTCAGAATTTTCATCCTTGTGAATGCATTAATTGTCCAGAAAAAAAACGGCGCAACCTGTATTTTCATGACGTCAGCAGACAAAAATGTTGGATTGCATAATTATGGTTATGTTTTAGAAAATATTAAGTATTCCAAGTTATAAAATGAAGATATGTTAATCGATGTTCAAATTTTCATCCTTGGGAACGCATTAATTGGGAAGAAAATGTGTACAGAAATTTTTCCATTCGAAAGGTAGGAAGCAAAATTACTTGACGCTCACCTTAAAGGAGCAATTCTTGTATGTATGTAAATTTTATTTTGAAAACGGCTCTGAGGATTTTGATGAAAGTCGTTAACCTACCGTTTTCTGGTACTAGAAATCGATTTAGCTTCATCTCGACTTTAAGAAAATTTGTTTAGTGGGTTAAATAACCACCCCGAATTATCAAGTTTGTAGTGTGGTGTCATGGCGTCGCCCCATCACATGTTGGCGCAACGGTCATGCCATCTATCTCATTACGTCACGCGTTGTTTGTGGATCCTATTGAAGTTTTATGACGTCACACCTTGCTAGCAGATGGTCGCAATTCCCATTTGCCTCATTACGTCCACGCGTTGTGTGCGTATGTTCGTCCACATGATAACTTGCGTAAAAATTGTTCGATTTCGATGAAATTTCAGTATGTGGTAGGGGAACACCTGGGAAGGAACCCTATTGAAAGTGAACGAAATGGGGTCAAAGGTCAGGACATAAGAGCTGGATCCATTCCACTGCTCTTATGCGTCATAATTAACGTAAAAAGGTTAGATTTCGATTAAATTTTAGTATGTGGTAGGAGACCACCTGGGGACAAACCCTCTTGAAAATTGGCGAAATGGGGGTCAAAGGTCAGGACATAGGAGCGGAATCACTTCCATCGCCATTATGAGTCATAACTTAAGTAAAAATGTTTTGATTCGGATGAAATGTTGGTATGTTGTAGGGACCTTCCTGGGGACGAATCCTATTGAAAATGGGCGAAATGGGGTGAAAGGTTAGGACACAGGAGCGGGATCTATTCCATAGCGCTTATGCATCATAACTTGCGTAAAATTGCTTCGATTGCGACAAAACTTTCTCATGTTATTTCGGAGATATGCTGAACCAGTTCTGTTGAATATCATCCAAATGGATCAAATGTCAGGAGCACAGGGGTAAGATTTATTCCACAGCCATTTTCTTCAGAACTTGAGTAATAGCTTGAGTAATGATTTCTAGTATATTGGAAAGCGTAAAATAATCAATGCATTGCATGATTTTACTAACTTGTTTTTTTTTCTCTTACTTCTTCGGACTCCTGGGACATTATGTGACCGACTTTTCTATCAGAAATTCCACTTCCAGTTCAACATCTACGATGTGCGAATTATATGGCGGAATTTTTTTGCCTGAATGTCACAGTGTGGATTATACGAAGGTAAAAAAAATTGTGTGTGAATTTTGCAGTCTGGGATTATACACCAGTGTGGACAATATGACGAAAATTACAGTACATAAAAATTTATTTTACTTTATCATCATCATTGTCAACCATTATCAATCCACTGCTGGACGAAGGTCTCCCCAAGTTTCCTCCACAACGGTCTGTCTTGTGCCAATCTCCTCCATGTCACTCCCGCATACTCGAATTTCATCCACCCATCTTCCATGTGGTCTTCTTCTGGGTCTTTTCCTGTCCCTTTGAATCCAATCTAAAATTTCCGCTGTCCATCGATGGTTCGATGGTCTGTCCTTCTGGCAGTATGTCCAGCCCATTGCCATTTGTTTAACTCTGATCATGATGTCTTCCGTACTCTTGTCATTTTTCGGATCCACGAGTTCCTCTTATTATCTCTCCTGGTTACACTAAGCATGCACCTCTCCATGCTTTTTTGAGTTGTCTGCAGCCTTTGTATGTTTCTTTTAGTTAAGGTTCACGTCTCTGCACCATACGTAAGCACTGGAAGGATGCATTGATCAAGCACTTTTCTTTTAAGACATAATGGCATATTGCTCTTGAAAATTATGCTGTTTCTTCCAAAAGCTCTCCAGGCAAGTTTTGTACGCCGATTAATTTCTTCATCAATGTGACCCTCACTTGATATCTGCTGTCCAAGATAAACGTACGTGTCGGTTATCTCCAGCTTTTCTCCATCAATCGATAAATCTTCATTTCTTGAAAAAAGTATTGAACATCACTTTTGTCTTCTGAAAGTTCATTTTTAATCCCCTTCTTTACTCTTGTCAGCAAGTTCCTGGATCATACTATGCAGCTCTGATGGGGTAGTTGCAAAAAAGACTATGTCATCAGCAAAACGAAGGTGGGTTAGATAATCTCCATTAATCTTTATCCCTTTGTTTTCCCAGTTCAGTGATTGAAAGACATTTTCCAATGTGGCATTAAAGAGCTTCAGGAGATATGGTGTCATCTTGTCTCACTCCTTTTCCAATTTTTATGTGTGTTGTATTTTCAAACAGCCGAATCTTTGCACTTGCATTTTCATAATGTTATTAATAATATTAATGTATGCATCTTCGATACGCAGGATTTCAGGGCCATTGTAACTGCTGATGGTTTCACTGAAACAAAGGCTTTTTCATAATCGATAAAAGCCATGCACAATGGAAGTTCATATTCCCTCGCTCTTTCAATTAGTTCTGTCAGTATGTGGATATGATCTATTGTGCTGTAGCCACTCCTGAATCCAGCTTGTTTTCTCGGTTGGAGCCATGTCCAGTGTCACCTTTAAGCGGTGTGAAAGAACTTTAGTGAAGATTTTATAAACCACTGATAGGAGGCTGATAGGTCTGTAGTTCCTGAGATCCTCATTGTGACCTTTTTAGTGTAGCAAGATCATTGCAGCATTGTTCCAATCCTCAGGAATCTTCCTTTCATTAAGGCATTGTGTGAAAATTTGGACGAGTACTGTTTCGATTTCTCCACTTGCTCCTTGTATGATGTCTACAGTAATTCCATCTTCTCCTGGAGCTTTTCCCGCTTCATGTTCTTGTGCATGTGCAACTTCAGCTGGGAGGACTGGAAGAACTCTGGTACTGGTACCTTTCATGATGTCTGGAGTACATGTATCATCCCTTTCATATAATTTGGAGTAGAAATCATTCACTCTTGTCAAAATTTCGCCTCTATTTCTTGTTACAGAACCATCTTCTTTTCTCAGTGCCATAATCTGTTTTCCTCCCTTACTGAGATGTCCCTTTGCTATCTTCAGGCTTTGGTTGTTTTCAATTGCTTTGCTTACTAGTTCACAGTTGAATTTCCTTACGTCTTCAGCGATACTTTTTTGTACTGTCTTGCATAGCTCTATATATGCCACTTTGGAAGTCACATCTTCTTTAGTTGTCCTCATCTCTCTTCTTTTTGCATCAACATTTTGGCTTTTCCTGATAATTTGTTTACATGCAACTTGTTCCTAGACCCAGCTAATTTTGTTGCTGTTTCCATAAGAGCTTTGGTTACTTTTCTGTTAACTTCAGAAATATCCACTTCTTCCAATGTTAGGACTTCTAAAGCAGAGAATCTGTTTTTCAGTTCCAACTTGAAGGTATTATGGTGTTTTTTAAGGTTGGTTATGTCAATACATTTTGTTTGTCTTATGAGCTTGCTACGTTCGAGTTTAGTGTTGAGGTGCATCTTACATCTCACCAATCTATGGTCACTACCTGTGTTGAACTTGTTTAGCACACTGCAGTCTTCTATGACGAATTTTTTGTTAAACATAATAAAATCAATTTCACTTGTCGTCCCATTTGGATGTCTCCATGTCCATTTCCTGTGTGGCTTTTTCTTGAAAAAGGAGTTCAAGATGAAAAACCCTTCTGCCTCTGCAAACTCTACGAGAGTATTTCCACGCTGGTTTCTGTTGCCGTAGGACCGAATTTACCTACTGAAGTTTCATTCTGTCGCTGTTGCCCTATTTTTGCATTGAAATCTCCATAATTATCTTTAAGTGCTGTTTACCTTTATTATTAAGATGACGAATTTCCTCATAAAATTCTTCAATTTCTTCTTCAGGGTGACTTGTGGTGGGTGCATAAGTTTGAATAATCTGAGCCTGGTATCTTCTCGAGAGTTGGATAACGAGTCTTGCAGCTCTGTCAGAGGTACTTTACTTTATATAAATATCTAAATCTAAAAAGTTTTTACTCTGTTGAACTTGAAAAAAAGATTCTTCTGACCATTTCCTCTCAATTCAGGCAGGTGTGACCAACATGTGTCATGCAAAAGGATTTTTCATAAAAAAAAAATTTGGGTCGAGCTACAGCATTTTGAAAATTGGCAAAAAATACACTCATGACGAAAATCATACGAAATGCCAAATTTTAAGAGCACACTGCTCCTGAACTAAACAGGTAGAGACTAGATTTTTTCTTATTTTGAAGCTATTGAATTGGCCTTTCTTCAAATTCACAGAAATTGGTCAAACGAATGTTACCAGATGGCAAAAATAAATTATATTTATTACGAAAAAAAATTTATTTTCCACAAATTTAGGATTTTGTTTTTAAGAAAAAGACTTATCAGGTGGGTAAGTGTGCCAAAATGCACCCCTACTAGGGTTGTCTTAGCAGTAATTTTATTTTTATCCTGTGATGCATGCAACTCATAAAATTAATTTTTGAAACATATAAAATTTCAAAAAATCAACATTTTTGAATTGCAATATCTCAAAACCCCATTTTTAAAAATTCTGAAATTTTGTCCAAATAATGTCCTAATAGTAGGTACTTTACTGGGGGAATCAGGTTACTGGATTTTTGCCTTGAAATTTTTCCTACATATTTTTGAAAATGACACTTTTTTTCACATTTTTTTTTCCAATTTTTGAAAAATGGCAGTTTTTTTTCCAAATTTTTGAATTCAGAATAAAAAAGAGAACTGTAAACATTATTTAATAAATTTTTAAGAGCAGGAGAACACAATTCCCGACAGGGCTCGCACTAAGAATTCGCCAAGTCGCCAAAGGTGACTAAATCCGAAAAATGGCACGAAAATATTAGTAACAGTGAAAATGGTGAATTATACATAATATCTAAGGTATTGTTTACCTGATATTGTCAAAGTATTTTGCACGTTATTGCTCTGTGAGGCACGTGCTCCCGGCCTGAGAAGTCTTAATGTTACGAGTTTTGGTTAGTTATAAAAAAAAATTTGAAATAAAACAATTAGGTTATATATATTTATTTATAACTAACCAAAAAACTCGTAACATAAAGACCTCTCGGGCCGGGAGCATGTGCCTCACAGAACAACGTGCAAAATACTTCGACAATATCAGGTAAACAATGCCTTAGATATTATGTATAATTAACCAAAAGCATGTTTATAGCATTAGACAGACAACCCTTAAGGTTGCCTCATGAATTACATATTTCGTGAAAATGATGGTGAATGATTTTATGAAACTTAGGCAATTTTTGACTCATGGTAAGCTGCAATTTGCTGTAATTTTTGGGCTAAACTGCAGCTGATATGATTTCAAAGTTTGATTTTCCAAAGCTGTGGTGCTGAAAATGGTACTGCCTGGTGCAATTGTTATGGAGTACTGTGAAACACCTATCAAGGCTGCTTAGAGAGTCATTGGGGGAGTCAATGAAAATAAGAGCTTACTGAAGGTGGAGGGTATCGGGAGGGATGAAATTCTTCCGTAATTTATAATGAGTGGATCCAGAGAGATGGGATAGCAGAGGTTAAATAGTCTGCAGCACATAGTCCAGTGCTGGTGTTGCACTTTGACTTTGCTCAGAACTAGTCTGTAATTCTACCTGATGAAGTGCAAAGTTACCACTGGCAAAAAATGTCCAGATCTCACTCTTTACATGCACTGCATACTTTCCAAATGAGACTAAGTCTTTTGTGGTAGCATGCAATGATATAAGCCATGACACAGCACATGCTCTGTGTGCAATTCTGCTCATGAAAAGTGGAATTGCTAAGACTTGTCCTTTGGAAGAATTTAAAACCATTGTTTACATCTCAGATGGAGCAGCAGGGCACTTCAAAAACAAATATCAGTTCTATGAACTTATGAAGGGGGACCCAAATGTAACAAGGAAGTGGATCTCCTCAGCCACAGGCCAATGCAAGAGTGCATGTGATGGTGTGGGTGACCTGTGCAAACATTTTGCTACTAAATTCAACTTACAGAAAGAAGCTTCACAAGCTATAAGAGATGTGCCTTCATTTGTTGAAACTGTCTCCCCTTGATCCCAAAGACTAAGCTTCTACTCCTCACAACTGATGAAGTTCAATCCTGCTGAACCAGCAAAATAGAAGAGTGGGATACAGTAAAATCTGTTGTTGGGATACAGTCACAGCATTCCTGGTTAATACAAGGAAATAAACAATCAATAGCCAGAACAGTCCAGCACCCACATAAAGCAGTGCAATTTTCAAGCCAACAGAAAAAAGAATCCATTTTCTGCAAATGATTTTCAAATAGGAGAATTTATAGGATGCATTTATGATGATAACTGGTGGATGGGACAGATTACAAACATATCTAGGGAATTCAAGGACATAACAGTATCTTTCATGGACCATCCAGAGGTTTTTGGTGGCCAGAAGAATGTGTCAAGAAAAGAAACAAGTGTCCAGTGCTCTTAAAAAATGTACTTCTAATGGTGAATGCCCCAACTGTCAGACGTTCTGCAAGACTTCATACCTTTGATGAGAAGGAAATCTATAAAATCCAGCAGCTTTTCTCAGTTTGAATAATTTGTAGTTACGTTGATGTTGCCACCTTGTGTCTTGTAAATTTCCAGGGATTACGAAACACAAGGCTGCAACATCAATGACCATGCTGGATAGAAAATCCATCAGGCTTGGTCGCCAGACCTGTGGAAGTAGTCAGACGCAAGAACTCCTGACAATGATCTAGTGTATAGATCAAAAATTTGAGAGGTAAAGTACCTTAATAAATTTATCCTCTATAATTCCCGTTAAATATTTATAATACTGAAGTAATTAGAGGAAGCCATGAAGTCATTAATTATTAGAACTGAAACTTTCACAAACTTTTTCCAGTAAACTTTTTTCTTAATTACCAATAATTAAAAAAAGTAATCTGTGTATGCAAATATATGAGGCATACAAAGTTTTTCCAGGTTGTTTCACACTTTGGTTAAACTCGAGTGGAAGCACCTTTTCTAAGTGGCTGTTGGGAGAAGATTTTGTATTAAATTATACGAGATATTGATATCAACGCTTGAAAAATATCTGAAAAGTTACATGCCCATCTGGGCATGTGCAGAAATCATTTACTTGCACAGGTATTTTGTAAAAGCTGGATGCTCAGGAAAATTTATCTTTTTCAGATAATAAATCAGAACCCCTCCTTTTTTTTTTTTTTACTGTTAAAAAATATGGACTTTTTTAACATGTTATGCATTTCCGCTTTAAGGGTCTGTATTCAAAATGTTCTGTGCACAAAAGTGTGTATGTCAAGTTTTAAGATGATGCTGCTGAAGTTGGTATGATGATAAAATTGGTATTTGAGAAATATAGTGATTCTCCCATGTTCCTATCGTTGAAGTTTTTGCCCTTTGTCACTAAACACCAGAAGCTAGTTCCATCAGAGGCGTGCATCTAGTTGCTGACTTTACACAATGTTTGGAGCAAAACTACGTATGATTCCAATTTCTGAACCTAGATCATAATATAATTACAGAAGTGTAATTTTTTTTATCCTTGGCACTTCATAACAATAATACAACTTCCAGTGATTGGCAGTGAAAGGAAAAATGACATGTGATGACTGTCTTTTTTTCGTGTAGTAGGAAATACTATTCCAAACTTTATTTTTAAATTTAGTTGCACGGACCTGGCAACTAGGTTGTTATTTTACCTGCACTGGCCAATAATTTGCATAATCCAGGCATCTCAGGCATGGTATTTTTCAAGCCCATGGTATAAATATAAAAAATTAATTATAAGTGTCCATGATTTTTAGATAAATTTATAATTAATTTAAATTCAGTATCAGAAGATATAACTGAAGATTAGTGGCAAACAGCCACAAAGCTGTAACATAATGCTGTAATCTGTAGCTCCAAAAATGGCTAGAATTCAGTAAGGATAAAAGTTGGCTTCTTTTCATTTCAAATCTACTTCCCAGTCCAGTTATAAGAATATCTAGAAATGGTAATTTCCACTCTTTGCTCTTTTTCAACAGTATATTGGATAGTAGGATAAAAGTTACAAGTTTTTGACAAAATTTAAAAGTTAACTGATATCTATGGCGGCACCACAGAATGAAAACATGGTCCACTTATATAAAGAAAATGTTGGTTTAAAGTTCACATTGCTTTACATATTCACCATATAATTCTTCAATTGGAATTGGTTTAACCCAAAACTTTAGCTTTGTTTTTCTGTACATTGGTCTCTGCATAGAAATCGACTGTATTGTTTCTTTCAGGAGCCTCACTTCAGATTCGAAATTTAACAATTTAAACACTTTAAAATCTTTTAAAATCATCTAAAATTAGTATGAAAACATTCCTTTCGTTGTACTATGTCATACTAAGAATTTCTGGATATCAATCGATTTTACAAAGAGCTAAACATGGCAATAAAATCCCAAAACTGCAAAAAAGTCTATTTCTTATGTGAATTTTCTTGAAGTTTCCAAGACTTCCAGATATATATATATATATATATATATATATATTTTTCAAAGCGGTTATTTTTCTGTCCAACTCAGGGGTTGGAGCGGTAAAAAAAAATTCAGGACATAGTTTTTTTTTTAATTTCAGGACATATTTTGGCAGAGCTGGCAGGTAAATTAAATAAAATACTGGTACTAAAGCAGAAATTGTTATTCTTTTACTAAAAAGCCATCTTAATTATGGCACAATTGTTAGCAGAAAGTTATTTTCACAACCACAGCTTTTCCCTTCTTCAACATGGGGAACAGCCTTATTTCTATAAAAGCATCATATCAAACTTCAACTAACAATCAGCCTTATTTCTAAAAAATCCCCGTAAGAGTGCTTCACTAAAATAAAAATTGTTTGGTACTTACAACTTAGAAAACTTTATTAACATTTGGAAATTGTATCTTCAAGTTCTACTATTGATTTATGTATTTCTTTCAATTTGTTGGTTGTTTTTCTTGTTCCATATTTCCTGTTGATAACATTATATGGGCAACTTTTACGTCTCTCATGCTGTTTTCTGTTATTGCACTGTCCAATTTTTTTAAGCTTTAGCCAAAACCTTTTCAGCAGTTTTCTGGTCATTCATTAAGGAATCTTCTTCTGTCTTAAATTTTGGACAGCAGGTCATCTTATTTGCTTTTCCAAAGTCTGCTTATTTGGTTTCCAAAGCTTATTGTTTATTTGCTTTTCCAAAGTCTGCACAGTTTGTTCTTCAGCCTTTCTTCTGGCATTTTTTTTTTTTTTTTTTTGCTTCTTTTCCTCTTCTTTCTGCTGTTCCAAGTAGGAGGCATATTGTGTGTAAGCCTGCTTTACACTATTTAATAGGTCTTTAGTTATGAAAATTGAAAGTATGGAACAGAGTGTGAATCAAGCTTCTTGTCGTGGGGGGGGGGGCATTTAGCCAATGTTTCCTGTACCAACATATTCCGTGAGCTGACATTTTAAAAGTAAATAACATTTCCTCAAGTTATGCTAATGAAAGGCCGAGCAAAATACTGCAAATTAGATGAATAATTTAGCTTTTTAAAAAGAAACATATTTATGTAATTATGAAAAACACATTAAAGAGAAACAAAATAGCAAAACAAAGAAAAATACATTTACCTTAAACAAATAGTTTGCTTGAATGAGATGATGTCCTTGACATTTACTGTCGATGAGGTATGTCTGTAGCAGAGCGATAGCCCTCTTTTATCCAATCAGTTGCAAACCATTTTGCAGCTGATTGGATAAAAAACAAATAACTAACATGTTGCTTCATAACCATTATTATCCATGCACTTACTGAATAATACAGTGTGCAGTTCCCACGCATGCTGCTTGGTATGCAAGGTGTGTTAATGCCTGCTGTGTCACTTGATGCTTGCTAGCAGACAACCCGTTTCGAATAGAAATCAACACATTAGTTGTTCAGAAAATTTGATTTTGAGCAACAGGCATAACAATAGTAAAATGTCATTTTAATGCCTAGAGGCAAGAGAGGGGGGACAATTTTTCCCTGCAGGGTAAAATATTGCTGTCATCAGCCAGGGACACAGTTTTACGAGCCTAGGAATTCCCCAATCCCCCCTCCCCCTATTAATTCGCACTCAGGTATGGAGTTATTGTGCAATTAAATCACTTCTTTGCTGGTACGTAATGATCTGATAGGTAAATCTAAAAGTGACACTCTTTCTTTTGTGACAATGTCTTCACCAGGGCTGATAATGAATTGTATTTTGATAAACCTGCAGAACCTTTAATGCTAACCACTGCTGCCCAATATTTACAGATATCATTATCCTCTTCATAACTTTTGCAATGAGCTGCCATCTCCTCATACATGTACAGTGATCACTCAGTATTTATCTTATCACACATGCTGTCAGTTTTGGTGACTTCAAACATATGATGACTCAGGTGTTTCATGGCATCTTTTGCATTTTCTTCCTTCTGAAACAAAGGATGAATGGATTGCATATCACGTAGAAGAAAGTTATTCAGTGGGAGTTTTTTAACAAATATTCTGTTGCAGCAATGAAACAGCTTCTTATCCCTAGTAACACTTTCTTCTCGCTTGTGTCTTTGTTCTGTGCCAGAATATGACTGGCACTAGTACCAATACCAATTTAATCCAAAGGCAACCTATAGTAACTTTTCTGAAAGTTGACTTTTAAATCTAGTTTTAAAAATTTTAACGTTATACTGTGCACCAGTTCGTCTACTTTCCTGTGTAAAACGTGAATCATGGGTTTTTCGTTCTGTAAAAGCTTGAGGTATGGCATAAGTATTTCTGTAAAAAAAAGCACACAATGCAAATAAATATTAGTATGGGGATGTTTCACCTGGGAAATTGCCTGATTGCATTGTACCAAATTTCAAATTTTTCTGCTTTGGAAGGTATGTACAAAAATATTCAATCAATGCAGAATACTGTTCAATAATTCTCTCAAAAGGACACAGGATTAGCCACGTGATCTCAACACAATGAAGGAAAACACTTTTAGCTGCACAATCCACGAAGTTTTCTAATTGCATGCTGTGATAATATTCCCTTTTGACAGGCAGACATTTTGAACCACTGATAAATATCAGTAGCAAGAGTATCCATTTGAAGTTTTTCTAGTCCTTTTTTCAGAGCACCATGCATCCATCACATGCAGACATTAGGTTCTAATCATCAAGTCAGGAATTGACTGCAAGTTCAATTCAGCATTCAATTTCTTGAGAACAGACAGATTTACATTCGGACCATCCATAGAGCATTTAACATCTTTTCTAAACTAAGTCCATTTGTGGATATGAAAACTAGAATTAATTTTACAATTTTATCTGCTTCTGCATGTCCCAAGAATTTAGAGTCACAGAATAAAGTTAGAATTTTTGTACCACTTTCTGACCAATATGATACATGAATGTCAAACTGCTTCTTGACCTGTACTGTAGTTGTCTCATCAAAATAAATGGTATAAAAGGAAGTTCCAATATCATGAAAAAGATTGCCTTTGAAGTATGGATCTAGGTCAAAGTTCACCCACAAAGAATTTTTTTGTTGGCCAACTTCAGACATTTTGCAATGGCAGAATCATCAAAAGTAGAAATCACCTTCGGCTAAGTCCCCGAATGGCTGAAAAAAATAATTTTCTTAACAGCTAGTAGTATTAGTAGAGCTTCTGCTTTCACTTATTGTAGTTGGTTGCCATTGTTGGACAACTTTTATTGGTTACAATAAAACAAAACATTATGTGATGATTGTACACTCTTATGATTAACTGTGAAACATTATTTGATGTTTGCATAGATGCCAACTCCTGGAAGTTGTTTTCAGTAGTAAACATGTTTTTTTTTTTCCAGTAATCCAGCACACAGTGGCAATGGAGTACTGAATGTGAAACAAAATCATATTCAGATTTACTCCTTGTATTTCATTTCAAAGGTATATACCTTTGAAAGGTATATACCTTTGAAATACAAAGAGTAAATCTGAATATGATTTTGTTTCACATTCAGTACTCCATCACATCATCCTTTACTTATAAAAACCATCACTCTTTTCAAAGCAGTTTGTCCACTAGTTCAGTTATCATTGTTGCTGAGTAAAATATTCACTAACCTTCCTCGCTTCAAATTTCTTGAATTCAGAAAAGAAAAAGAGAGAACAGTGAATGTTGTTTAATAAATCTTTTGTTGCACTACCTATTTCATGGCTGCAAAAAAAATAATCTAAAATTCAAAATTTAGCATATAATTGCAAAAGGCATATAAATGAATTACGTATGATGGAATTGAGAAAGTGATTAGGAACCAGAGTAAAACATCAGGAATTGAAAAAGTGATTAGGAACTAGAGTAAATATCAGGACTAGCGCTAAATTATGTATAAATGTGAAGAAAGTATAACCGAAAAAGTATAACAGAGGTTCCACTATATTTAGTTCCACATAACTTCGGGATGCAATATAACAAATATATTTATCATAAAAAATAAATGGAAAGCAAATCCTTGAAAGAATAATTCTTTACAAATACATGAAAGGCATATATACTGACAGAAAGTGAAAATAGAACACCAAGAAGGAGACGTCTGATACCAACAAAATTTATACAGCATAATAACGGAATACAGAGGATAACGTGATCAAAACATTATGGCAAAACACAGCTATATTTGCTGGTAAACTGAAAAATAACATTTCCATGTAACATGGTTAATACGAGGTTGAACACGCCATGAACTGCATTTTACACTGTGCAATATCTGCGCATAGAGTCTAATGTCGTACAAGATGTTGGATGTAAGTTTGGGGTATTAGAGTTCCAAGCATCCTCAACCTGGTACGCATAAATCGTGAGGGATGGATCGTGGCTTGTGGCGACGTGGAGACTGGATAAAGTGGGTGCCCCATAAAATCCCACACGTGCTCAATAGAGGGGACAAATCCGGTGAAAGGCCCTGGAAGTTGTCTCACAACACTGAAGAATGCATGTTGCATTGCACGTGCTGCTCATGTGTGTGGCATGGTTATCTTGCTGGAAAACACCACGATGGACACGACCCTTAGAAATGCTTTGCACAACAACGGGCTGAATTCTGGGTGTTGATGATGTAGGAGGTGCCTGTTTAGCGGGCTACCAGGTACAAACATTAGTTGTGTACAGGAGTGATAGCTGATCGCTTCCCACACCAGGAGAACCAGTGTGTAGGCCCTGTGTGTCATGGCTGGCGGATGCAAGAAGGGTGGAGAGCGGCTCCCCTGTGCGTCTGTGATAGACATATGTGCCATCGGAGACTCCCAAGCAGAATCTGCTTTCATGCAGCTGAACACGACAGATCTGCATTGTGCGGTTCTCCAGTGCAGGCGTTGGTGACACCACTGCAGCCGCTCCCGACGGTGCGGGCTGGAGTCAGAGCCACCATGCCAGAGGCCACACATGCGCGTAGTCTACTGCCGCCAGTGAAGGCGGTTGCTTGGATTGTTCGCTGGTCTTCTCCAGGTGCAAACGGCGGCTCGGATTTGCATGCCCAGTGGATGTGTTCTGCTTGACGTAGCGCCCCTCTTCTTATGCGTTGAATCGTTCAACTCATCAGTCCATCCGTGACTCCCGGTTCCACGTCTTCTCGTGTGAAGGGTGTTACCACTTCGGACCATCCTGTATGCCACCATCGTACCACCACCGATACTTCCCATCCAATTCTCACTCCGCCAATACGGGCGCACCACGGCCTTGCGCAGTCCGACTAGAGCGACCTCATCAAAGTCCAACGCTGCTACAATCGTTTACGTCTTTCGCCTTCAGACATTTGCAACTTCTTCAGGGTCTTAACCGCCATTGTCGATATACCTTGACGACTGATTACATTCGCTACCGTCCTCCGTAAATACCACCGACGATAATTTGCATGATATACCGTGCTGTGGCGTAAGCTCTAAGCGGTTGGTCCCAAAATTAACATCACGCCACCTACTTAAACTCAACCCCATTAACATACGTAAATTTCACAATCGTCTGCCAATTCCTTCTTAGTGTTCTTTTTTCACTTTCCGGCAGTGTACACATCATTCGCCATCATATAAATACCACACTTTTTACTGTTTCCCATGTAAGCAATACTTCAGAAAACTTGGGTCAAAGTTACGTCACCCTGGAACAGGAATACAGACCTACATCTCCCGATTTACAATTGAACAAATGTTGAAAGAACTATTTGCTTCTTTCAGGATTCGTTTCTCAATTATTCTTATGATTTCTAACACTGGAGTTTAATTGAAGTGTTACATCAATTACATGAGATGAAAAATGGTCGTGACGATATGATGAAACTGGATTAGCATTGATTTTATTTGAAGAAAATTGTATCGTTTACTAAATCCTAAGCTACATTATGCTTAGCTTCAGTTGCTTGGGGCTTCACTGACCTGGCTGATATAACAGTCACATGATCAAATGTAAATCTAAGCAGATGTGAGTTTGATTTCTGTTCCAGGGTGATAAAAACCATCAAATTTTTTAAAAGATGAGTAAAATGCACATCTATATGCCGACAATGATAAATATATTGTTAATTCTTGTATGTATGTACGTACATGTGGGCACTTTTTTTGTTGCCATTTCTGTCTAAATATGAATGCATTTTTTTTTTTTTATATACCATTTTTGAAGGAAGGCAACTCAGTTGAATTAATTAGATTACTCATTCCACTAGGTTGAAAATCCCATTTCCAGCACTGGGTAGGACTTTTCTTTTTCCACTTTTCTCTCTTTCTAAAAGCATTTAAATCTTCCTTTGTGTACAAAACATCCTGCAAACTCCCCTTCAAATGATTGTATCTCATGTTTCATCCTTGATTAATTTAATAGATATACCTTTAGCTGAATTTTAATAACATCAACATACCTTTAAAAAACATTAAAAAAAGAAACATTTACACTTCACCGAAAGAATTTTTCACTTTGGTGTAGTAACCTATTGTTACAAAATTTGAAACAAAAAATTACTTACTCTGATGCTTCAATACTGTCATTTGGAGGCTATTGTCAGCAGGCACAGAATTTACCAGAATAGTGACAATGACAAGAAAGCTGAAAGTAGGGTCAGACCTGGGCAATGGACGTAGATGGCAACACGACGGACTGGGTTAAAGAGAATAAATGTAACCACACACCTGCCTGTAGCACTGAACCCTGAATATATCTTTTCCTTTGCTGAGGCTCTCTTAAAGGTCTGCAAAAAAAAAAACAATAATAAATTCAACAAGAACAAATAAGGATGAAAAACTTTTCAAATTTATCTTCATTAACTTCCCAGTACAGTCCAACTTTCAAGGCTATGGGTAAAAACACTGCTACAATTTTAGAAGCACTGCTAAACAGACTACAAATTATTAATCCATATAACCACATTGAGGTTACACTCTCTTTCCTGTCAATCTTCAGGAAACATTTGCACATTTCAAACTTCAACTTTAATACACAAAATGTTGAAAATTGTTATAACAAACTTGTTTCAAATAAAATTTATATTTGAAAAACAGGTAAATTGCACTTAGCAATTTGATGTCGTAGTAGAAGATTACAGATGACACCACTGAACTGGGATACAATAAAAATCAGCTATTTCATGATTAGGTGGTCATGCTGTATCATTAAGCAAATGCTTTGTTTCCTTATGACCTAATGCTGTGGCTGCTGCCACAATTTAGCCTGTACAAACACATGTTTTGGGAATACATTTCAGGAAACAGTAGTAATGCTACTTTGAAGTTGAATACTACATAGGTCAGAGCCACTTCAAAAAGATTTGGAAAATATATTTATCAAAATTTAACAAAGCCCTAAGTCAAAAGTGCAAAAGAAAAAAAAATGCAGAGCTTTTTAGCCAGGATGAAAAATCAGAGCGTGCTACAAGGAGATGTGAATATAATGCACCTTTATAACACCATGGAATTGTTCACTGTAATTTCTTTAAGTATGTAGATATGTAAACTGGAGCACACCATAGCCATTTTACAATATAAAATTACTGAACTCAAACACAAAACTCGATAAAATGGCTTTAAAAGACATTGTAACAAACACTTACTTTTTGGCTGTTTTGACATTGTTGTACTTGCTTCAGAAGTATCAATCAAGTTTCCTCTCACAAGCAAATCTTCACTTTCTTTCTCAGCAAGTTCCACAACCCATATTTATCTTTGTGTCTTACAGACTGCTTGCATTTACTGATTGATTAACTTTTTCTTTCTTCTGATATCTTTCTCCCATTCTTCATTGTCAGTTCTTTTTTTTTTATTCCCTCAGATGTGTTTTATCCATCATGCTGAAAGAACTCTGGCCTATGAACCCCATAAATGCATGAAATCAAAGCTCTGTCAATATTTTGGATAAATGGTGTAACTCTGAGAATATAGATACTTTAGAACCCTATGCACATCAATTCTTAAAAATTTTTTAATTCATCATCTTCGTTTTTGGAATTTTTTTAGTGCCTCCTATCAGGCTTAAATGCACACATTTGTGGATCGAGAATGACATTTAACAACAACATAGGATGGTGGAAACATCACAGGGTAGATTATAATTATGGGAGAAACCTTCGTTCATTCAACTTCCTCCATTTTAAGCTTAAATACTAATATTTATGGAATCAAAGAGGCATTGAACAACAATTCTATAGCAGAAAGAACATTGCGACCACGAAAAAAAGAGACTATACTTACAGGAAAAACCTTCACTTGGTCTAACACTTCTACATAAGACCTGGAGACCGGCCTGAAACAGAAAATGAATCTCCTAGCCCCATAAGCCTTCCTCCCCCAATGTCTGTTCCACAGTTGTGCAGTGATCATAAGGATAATTTAAACAATAACAGAAAATGCTGAATTCCTTGAATCCAGGGAAGAACTGCATTCCTGAATGTTCACGGGGAAATCTTCACACCATCTTAACTTTCGTTTTCTGAAATTGTTGCCTACAGTTTCATACTGTCGGCTTTATTTATTCAATAATATTTAGCAACAATACTGGACAGAGGCAAACATGTGAGAGAAAGAAATGACAATTACGGGAAAATCTTCATTCCGTTTAACTTCCATTTTCAAAAGTTTTGCAAGACAAAATACCATCCCCAGGCGGAAAATGACCCCATCCTACCCCTACTAATCCCCAAAAAATTTTTCTTCAGTTTTTGTCTCGACCTCGAGGAATGACCCAAATGTAATGACGAAAAAAGCATGAATTCCACGAAAGGGATCTCACGTATGGTGTATACAGATTTCAGTTGAAGTTGCTTGTTTAAAAATTTAAATGCACGTTTCAAAATTAGGTTTAGTGCCATTTTTAGGATGAACTTCTTTCTAGGTTTGCTCTTGACATGCTCAGTGGCTGAATTGGCACTAAATTCTATTGGTACTGGATTACAAGATGGAGGAATTACAAGAAGATATCCATGATTGGTTAACACAGACATTTGCCTTCAGCTGAAAGTACACCCAGATTCCATGAAATTATACAACAAGAAGTGATCAGACTACAGTTGATCACTTCAATATCTATCATTTGTAGTTTCTGATATTTCTTTCGTACTTTGAAGGCTATTTCTCTTCCTTTCATTTTTTCTGAAACACTACCAAGGGTAAGAGATGCTTTACAGTACTACTTGAATGTTTGCAATTGCTACTTCTTACTTTATTCCAGTGGTGACATCTGAATAATACATATTTTAACTCAATAATACAAACTATATTGTGCTGTACAATGAATTTCATGTCTTTCAATCTCACAAGGAATAAATTATTTCTCTTGCAATATTGAACA